>NIGD01000003.1:4519058-4640765 GCA_003055185.1 Escovopsis sp. TC | reverse complement strand
CCTCCGCCCCCCTCAGCCTCGACGTATCCCCCCCCGCCTTCCACCTCCTCGGCGCCCTCCTCAACGGCGAACTCCAGCGCCACCGCGCCATCGTCCACGTCGACTCCCTCCGCGCCAAAACCCGCGCCGCCAACGACCTCCCCGTCAGCCCCGCCGCACCCCTCGTCGAGCGCCTCGGCGTGTACCCCCTCCACGGCGTCGACCTCGCCAACATCGTCGAGCTCCCGCCCAAGACGGCCCTCGTGCCCGTCAAGCCTATCTTCCTCGACGTCGCGTGGAACTACATCCACTACCCGGGGCAGGCGGCGCGTGCTGTGCCTGAGCAGGGCGGCGGGGTGGGGCAGCGTGAGGAGGAGGTGGGGGGCGATAAGGAGGCGGCGGCGGCGCCTAAGAGGGGCTGGTTCGGGTTTGGGAGGTGAATGGCCTGTATATGCAGGTAGAGAAAAGGGAATCGACAAAATTCATGAAACAACATCGATGTGTCGTACTGCTGCGCATTGAAAAGGGTTGTGGCGAGGCGATTCAACTACAATCTTCTGATGATTGCCACGTACATACATTCATTCCCATTAGACGCTCACCACATGAAAACATCAACTTGCAAGCTGGTCGGTAATGTTTCCAAGATTCGTTGGAGGGGGGAGTCATCATTATCATCTACCTTGCAACAAAGGCACCTCTCTCTCTGTCTACATGCCACCAGAAACAAGAAGTGGAAAACAGTACAAGACATGGAGTCTTTGGAGATTCCCCGCATGCGTCGCCGTCCCGATCGTGAACTGCCCAGATCTCTCTTAGATCCTTGTTCTTCTCGGAGATGTTTTTGGGTGATGCTTCAACGCCAATGGTCCGCCAGCCGGAAATTGCAGAAATGTGGAGGAATACCCAGGTATGCATGGGAATGGTGGGAGTACACCTACATGTAGGCAGGTAGTGGTGAAAGAAGGAAGAAAAAAAAGGTCGGCATTCGGAGAGGGGGTATGAGTACAGGAGTAAATACAAGAAGAGGAGAGGCTTCTAAGGGGTGGTGGTGGTGGCTCTCAAGATATCCGAAGAAGTTTTGTTACATTGCTTGCTTTTTGAAATTCTCTGTCACGAGATTTCGTTTCCTTGCTTTTCCTTTGCATGGAAACGCCTCAAAAATGAAACATCTTAAGGCTTGGTCTCGTCCTTGTTCTCGCCCTCGCCGGACTGCTGCTGCTGGCCAGAGCTCTGCTCGTTGCGGGCCTTGTGCATCTTGTCGAACAGGTTGAGGCTGGCCGTTTGGAGCTCGTCGGTCTTCTCCTTGATCTGCTCGGCGGTGGCGGCGGACTCGCCCGAGTTGCTCTTGGCGATGTACTCGCGGAGCGAGGTGAGCTTCTCGCGGATGGCGTCGGCCTCGGTCTTGTCGAGCTTGTCGGCGAACTCGTTGAGGGCGCGCTCGGTGTCGTTGAGGACGGAGTCGGCGCGGTTGGCGGCCTCGATGGCGGCCTTGCGCTCCTTGTCGGACTCGGCGTACTTCTCCGAGTCCTCGACCATCTGCTGGATCTCGTTGTCGGAGAGGCCGGAGCCGGAGGCGATGGTGATGGACTGGTCCTTGTTGGAGGACTTGTCCTTGGCGTGGACGTGGACGATGGAGTCGGCGTCGATGTCGAAGGTGACCTCGATCTGGGGCACGCCACGGTGGGCGGGGGGGATGCCGACGAGCTGGAAGTTGCCGAGGAGCTTGTTGTCCTTGACGAGCTCGCGCTCGCCCTGGTAGACCTTGATCTCGACGGCGCTCTGGAAGTCGGCAGCGGTGGAGAAGACCTGGGACTTCTTGGTGGGGATGGTGGTGTTGCGGTTGATGAGGCGGGTGAAGACGCCGCCGAGGGTCTCGATGCCGAGGGACAGCGGGGTGACGTCGAGGAGGAGGAGGTCCTTGACCTCGCCGGAGAGGACGGCGCCCTGGATGGCGGCGCCCATGGCGACGGCCTCGTCGGGGTTGACGGACTTGGCGGGGTCGCGGCCGAAGATGGACTTGACGGACTCGCCGACCTTGGGCATGCGGGTCATGCCGCCGACGAGGATGACCTCCTGGATGTCCTTGGCCTGGAGGCCGGCGTCCTTGAGGGCCTTGCGGACGGGGTCGATGGTGCGCTTGATGAGGGGGTCAACCATGTTCTCGAGCTGGGCGCGGGTGAGCTTCATGTTGATGTGCTTGGGGCCGGAGGCGTCGGCGGTGATGAAGGGCAGGTTGATGTCGGTCTGGAGGGAGGAGGAGAGCTCGATCTTGGCCTTCTCGGCGGCCTCGCGGATGCGCTGGATGGCCATGCGGTCGCCGGAGAGGTCGATGCTGGAGGACTTCTTGAACTCGGCGACCATGTGGCGAACGAGGTGGATGTCGAAGTCCTCGCCGCCGAGGTGGGTGTCACCGTTGGTGGACTTGACCTCGAAGACGCCGCTCTGGATCTCGAGGATGGAGATGTCGAAGGTGCCACCGCCCAGGTCGTAGACGGCAACGACCCTGTCGGCCTCCTTCTCGAGGCCGTAGGCGAGGGCGGCGGCGGTGGGCTCGTTGACGACGCGGAGGACGTTGAGGCCGGCGATCTGGCCGGCGTCCTTGGTGCTCTGGCGCTGGGCGTCGTTGAAGTAGGCGGGGACGGTGACGACGGCGTTCTTGACGGGCTTGGAGAGGTAGGCCTCGGCGGTCTCCTTCATCTTGCCGAGGACGAAGCCACCAATCTGGGAGGGGGAGTAGTTGGTGCCGCGGGAAGAGACCCAGGCGTCGCCATTGGAGTGCTGGACAATCTTGTAGGGGACCTCCTTGATATCACGCTGGACCTCGGCGTCGGTGAACTTGCGTCCTATTAATCGCTTGGTGGCGAAGAGGGTGTTCTCTGGGTTGACGACGGCCTGTCGCTTGGCGGCAACACCGACGAGGCGCTCGCCGTCCTCGGCGAAGGCGACGACGGAGGGGGTTGTGCGGGCACCTGGACACGGATGATTGTGAGCAAGATGAGGCGTGCAGAGGGGGGGCCGAGGGACTATGCCCCCGGGGACTACATGTAAACGAGCCACTGACGAACCTTCGGAGTTCTCAATGATGCGAGGGGTCTTGCCCTCCATGATGGCAACGGCCGAGTTTGTGGTGCCCAGATCGATACCGATGACGGCGCCCTGGACCTTCTGCTGGTCGTCGGCAGCGGCGGTGGTCGCATGGCGGGCGAATCTGGAGGCCAAGGGGGCTTTGCTCAGGACAGCCCCGGAGCGGGCAGCCAGGGGAGCAGCTCGAGGGAGCTAGAGAAGAGCGTGTCAGCAGAAGAATAGGAGGAGGTCAAGATGAAGCATCTTCTATCAATGTATACATTCGTGATGGTAGAAATTGTGTCTGGAGAAAGGGCCCTCGAAGAAAGGTGGCAGCATCATGCGCACTTACAGCTCTGGAGAACCGGGAGGCGAGCATCTTGGCTGGCTGTGTATGGAATTGAGTGGGATAGAGGAGGAGGGAGGTAGAAGAGAAAGACAGGACTGCGATCCAAGGGCGAGGCAATCCGACGACGCGCGACCCTTTGGGGAGGAGGAATGGAATGAGACTGGCGACGAGTGAAGCTGTCTCGAGAGAGGATGAGCAGTTGGAGAGAAAATGCGGAGGAAAAGAAAAAATGTTTTTTGGGGTTCTTTTTTAGTCGGCTGGCCCCTCCTTCCTTCCTTTCCCCGGCCGTAGAAGTGATAGAAGCCAAGAGAAAGAGGCGACCGCTTTGTCAGCTATAGGGAGGTCTGTGATTGGATGGAATCCGCGAACCGGCGGTCGGTTGATCCGAGAATCTGAAGGACGGACGGCCAATCGCTGGATGGATCCAGGTACTCGGGACCGCTCCTGGTGCTGCTGCTGCCTCACAACCCCAAGTCTCCAGAACCTTGGTCGTGCGATGACAGAAATCTTCCTTAAGTCTTCCTTCACAGGACGGTCATACATGTATGGAGAGACAGTCGGGGTGCGTCGTCGACATCATGGACCGCCCTGCAGCTCGTCTGGTGGTCTGGAGGCTCGAAGTATATTTACCTGAAGCAGCCCTTCATAGCACACCCTCTCCACGCAGCTGTACTTCAAGTTTTTACATACTTCTACATACTAGTAGTACTACCTACTACTACTACTACTACTACCTACGAGCGCGGGGGGGTTTTCTATAAGGCACATGTAAAGGCGAAAAACTTAGATAAGCATACAGTTAAATGTAACACAATCCTTACCTATAACTTATAGCTTAATTAGCTTTACAGCTTAATTAGCCTTATAGCTTAATTAACCTTATAGCTTAATTAACCTTATAGCGTAATTAGCCTTAAGCGTGATTAGTCTTACTGCTTAATTAGCCTTACAGCTTAATTAGCCTTATAGCTTAATTAGCCTTATAGCTTAATTAGCTTTACAAATATATATAATTAATCTACTATAAGAATAATATAATCTATAAGGGTTATAGCAGCTATAAGGATTATAGGTAGCTATAAAGATTATAGGCAGCTATAAAGATATAGGCAGCTGTAAAGGTTATAGGCAGCTGTAAAGATATAAGTAGCTATAAAGATTATAAGTAGCTATAAGAGCTATAAGCAGCTATAAAGATATTAGTAGCTATAAAGGTTATAGGCAGCTATAAAGGTTATAAGCAGCTATAAAGGCTATAAGCTACTGTAAAGATTATAGTAAGCGTAAGGATTATAGGTAGCTGTAAAGGCTATAAGCTACTATAAAGATTATAGTAAGCGTAAAGATTATAGGCAGCTATAAGGATGTAGGCAGCTGTAAAGGCTATAAGCTACTATAAGGATTATAGTAGGCGTAAAGATCTTAGTAAGCGTAAAGATTATAGGATGTATTAGTATTATTAATAGGCATTAGCGTTAAGAAATGTATTATAAGGTTAAGGTTAAATACTTATATTCTATAATACTATAGGTAAGGCAATAAGAGGTTAGCGTTACCTACTGTACTTGTAGGTATAAGCGCCTCCTATTAAGATTTATACCTTTTAAGTACTATACTAAGTAAGTAGCGTAGCCTCTTCTTAGCAGTTTATTTAAACTATCTTATTAGACGCTATAGATACTCCTTAGCTTACCTTTTATTTTAGTAATTTAAGCATTAACGCTAGTGCTTATGCTAAAGATTACGTTAGCCTTTGTTATAGCTAAAGTAGATAAACAGTAGCGTTACTATTAAAGAGCTACGCTAACTAAAAATTTATTAAAAAGGCTAGCTAAAATAGCTTTTTTTCCTTTAAGTACTTACTTTATTAGACTAAGTATTCCTTTAAGAAGATAAGTATTTAACGTCTTTAGTAAGTACCTTGCCTAAGGTATTATAATGCTTACTAATGTTTATTTTTTAGTATTAATAATACGTTATATAAAATTTTATTACGCTTCCTTTAAAATACTTTTATTTTATTTATTAGTTTTTGCTTTACTTAAATCTTTACTTTATTTTCTTTATAGCCTTAAGGCGCTTACCTTTATAGCGTTTAAAGATCTACTATTAATTCCTTTGTTTATAAGACCTAATATATATAACGTTGCTTTTTATATCTTTTTATTAGTAGATTAAATGTTTTAGAAAAGATAGTAATATATATATATAGTTGCTAAGTTGTTCTTGCTTTAAGAAAGAGTATTTTTAACTTTTATTTACTTAACTAAAAGAGCAATCCTATTATATACTTTAGATATTAGCGTTAAGGAGTTATAGTATGTTTTTTAATTAACTTACTAAGTATTAAATAACTTAAGGATAATAGTAGTAACTTATAGACGTAATATACGATCTTGTTTAAACGTACTTATTGCCCTTAAGTTATGTTAGTACTTAGCGAAGATCTTTTCTTTACTACTCTTAGTAGCATCTATAGTATACTATACCTTTTTATTTAAAGTACTTTATATTATAGTAGCTAAGTTAGCTTCTTATTCTTATTACTAAAAAAAGCTAAGGTTTCTTAGTCTTAGCAAGTTAGCTACCTTTTAGTATCTTAGTAAGAAAAAGGAAAAGAAGCAATACTTATTATCTTTAAGGAGCAGTAAGTAATATAACTTTAAACTTAGCGCTAGTTAAATATAGTAACTATAATAAACACTTAAAGTTATTAAGTTTAATTAGACTTTAATTATTAAAAGGATCTATATAATAAGCTATTAGCTATATATTAAAATACTAATCTAATACCCCTTAGAAGTAAAGGTAATAGACTTACTACTACTATAGAGCTTTGTTTAAATTAATCCCTTAGAATTTCCTTAACTATTAATATTAATTAGTACTATAATTTGCTTAAGCCTTAGTAAAGACATCGTTAACCTACTTAGTACTTATTAATGTTTATTAAAACCTTTAACTTTACTTAATATAAATTAGTTTAAGTTTATATATTCTTTAAAGCACTTACTTTTACTTAAAACATTAATAAGCAACTTAATTAATTAGTAGATATTAATAAGAATATACTTTTGCCTTTAGTTACTAGTAGTACCTTTAACTATATATATCTATAAGCTATAATCTATCTATAAGGCGTTATACCCTTAAGGCGTAAGCAGTAGTAGCTATAAAGCAATATATAAAAGGTTCTATAAGTAAGATTTAAATAGTTAGTCTTATGCCTTATATAAAAGAAAGAAAAGGAATAACTATAATTAGCGATACTATAACCTTAAAGAGCACTAATATATAAAGCAATATAAAGGATATCTATAAATTATAGTTTAATAGTTAGTAAGATAATACTTTTTATAATAACCTTAAGGGGTCTAGGTAAATAATTAATAAGAGATAAAAAAGGCCTATAGATAAGGCCTACTTAATAGTTAGTCTTTTAATTAATTAATTATAGGTATAAGGGGGGGGGGCAATACTCTTAATAGAGACCTTAAGGAGCATAAGCATAAATAAAACATTGCTTATCTTATAGTTAATAGTTTAATAGTTAGTCTTATAACTTTAATCTATAAGTAAAAAGGTAAGTAAAAAGGAAGGTTAAGGTAATACTTTTTAAAGGGATTAAAGAATAATCTATAGTAAAGGATATTTATAATAGTTAGTCTTTTAGTTTTATTTTATAGTAGTTATAAAGCAAAGCAATACTTTCTATAAAGGCTAAAGGGATATAGATAAGGTAAGTAGCATTCTATAGGTAGTAGTTTAATAGTTAGTCTTATAATCTAAGCCTTAATCTTTATAAATAGCTTTATAGATAAAATTAAAGGAAGGTTAAAACAATACTTTCTATAGGGATCCTTAAAAGGCCTTAAGCAAGGGATTTAAGCAAAGTAGATCCTATAGATAGCAGTCTAATAATTAGTTTTATAATCTAAACCTTAATCTTTATAGATAGAAAGGAAACAAAGCTAAGGTAATACTTTATTAGTAAAGGAGTACTATTTATAGAAGCAACTTAAAGGATATAAAGTAGTAGCAAGGTATAACTTTAAAAAAATTAATTTATTTAACCTATTGTTTAATTAATTCTTTTAATTCTATGTTTATATAGCCTTAAGGGCTAGGTTACTGCTTAATCTTATTAAAAGGGAAGGAGTAACTAACTTTACTACGTAGAACGCGTTATAATACGTTTAGATATATAGTTAAGCGCGCTCCTTTCCTCTTAAGTTAAAAGTTTAGCTGCTTACGTTAACCTTTAACATTAGCACCTAGTATAAGAGTTATATTATAACGCAATATCTAAGCTTTTTAGTTTAACTTAGTTACTAAAATATATTAAAGTTAATATAGAGCTAGCTTTCTTCTTTTAACGTACTAATTAAGACTATCTATACCTTCTTGTTTATAATGTTCTTTAGGCTTATAATCCTCTTTGTCTTAGTTAACTAGTAAATTAAACACTTTAGAATACTATCCTTAATAAGTCTTTCTTTTCTTAGCGTTATAAAATTAACTATTATAAAGAGATAGCTCCTTTTATATTACCTATTAATAAAGATCCTTAAGAGCTTTACTAGTTAGCTAGCTCTATTAAGTAAGCTTTGTTTAGCGATACTAATAAAGTTGTTTATAGAGAAGCATAGTTATTCCTTAAAACTATAGTAGTACGTAGCTAATATAAGTACTTGCTATGTTTTAGCTATAGGAATTATAGTAATAAAAAAAAAGGGGGGGGGGGGCTAACGGACCTTGTTATAAAGGCTAATTTTTTACACTAAAGCAGAGGCTTACGTCTAATAGTAGTAAAAATCTTAATGCTATATTCCTTATATATAGCCTATATCTCCTATATAAACCTATAGTTGTATAAGAGTTTGCTTAGCTTACGTATAAACAGTAGGCTATTGTCCCCTGCTAATAATAGTAGTTATTGCTAAATAAAGCTTTTTAGATTTCTATAACTCTTATCCTTATAAAGCTTTTTATTTTCTTTATTGTTTTTTTTATTAGCAATACTAAGGTTTATAAGTTTAAGGTTAAAAGTATTCGTAAGCTTAAAACATCTCTTCTTAATCTTATAGAAAAGCTCCTAAACCTTAAGGTACTAAAAAAAGCATCTATTTAGTAAGTACTTAATTATTAATTCTTTATTCTTATATACTATAAGCATAGTAATAGTATTTTAACTATTTATTTAAGTAATATAAAGCTTTTACTTCTTATTTTATAAGATCTATACGTTAGCTCTTATAATACTACTATTATATTATACTATACTTAAGTTCTATAAATAATAAAAGGACTAGGAGGTATAATAGAATAAATAGGTAAAAAATTACGCTAAGTTACTAATACCTATATATATCTTTGCCTTAAAGAGTAAAGACTATATAGGTGCTGCTATATTCTTCTATAACTTTAATAATATATATTCTAAGATAGATATTAAGTAGCTTTTTCTTATCTTTAAAGTACTTTACTTTCCCTATAGCTACTACTGCTTTATTTACTCTTAAGAAGCTTCTTAAGATAACTAATCTAGCTTAACTAGTAAGCTTTGCTATACTACTAGCTATTATAATAATAGACCTTGTTTAGCTTAGTAACATTTAACTTTAGCTTTTAGGAAAAGTAAGCTCTTAATCTTAAAAGCTTATTAGATCTTAAGTTTAAAAAGATATAGCTATTTAAGAAGTAGAGCTTATATATACTGCTTTAAGTTAGCGTTTAGCTATATTAATCTTACCTTTTAAGGAAAGAAAAGGATAAAAAAAAGAAATTATGCTTACCTTTTAAGGCTTAAATCTATCCTTTATGTTTATTTATAATAACTTAGTATAAGAATTAGAACGCTTAGCAGCTTCTAAAAACTATATATATAATTGTTTTACGCTTCTTTAATAAGTAAGGTCTATAAACTTGCTATAAGGATTCTACCTATAGGTAGTACGCTATCTATAGTACCTTCTACGCGCTATACCTAAACGCTGCTCTTAGTATTTATTTATTTTTATAAAAAAGATATAGCATTAACAGTAACTTAAGTAGTTAGCGTATATTTAGCTTAATATAATGCTCTTTTAGCTAGGTATAGAGAATAATAAAAAAGATAATTATACCTTTAGTATATTCTTATATCCTTTAGGCGTTAAGGTATATCTTTAAAGACTATAGATAGCGCTAAGTTAAGGGAAATTATATTATATAAAAAACCTTATTTGCTTTAAAAGCGCTTTTAGTAGTTAAGATCTCCTTAAAAATAAAAAATATAATAAGTTTTAATAGCTTTAAGTACTTAAAGTATATAATATTAATTAGTTATAATTAGATTTAGTTAAAGGTAAAAAAGAGATAGTTTATAAAAAGAAGGCTATTAAAGATATAGTTTATTACATAGGATTAAAGACTATGTACCTAACTTATCTATAAGATCCTAATTCTTAGAGATTTTAAGTACCTATGCTATTTTATGCTAAGCTATCTTAGTCTTTTGCTCTTAAATAGCAGCTAAGTCTAAAAGCAGCTGCTTACTATACCTACTATTTAACTTAGTATTAAACTTAAGATCTGCTTAGCCTTAATAAAAAATAAAGTAGTATTAGCAAGGTCTTAATATATAGTATCTAAGATAGCTTAAGAGCTTTTGCTATAAAAAAAGGTTTCCTATAATAGCGCTAACAAATAAGTAAACAAAGACCTTTTTGTTATTAACTAGTAGCTCTATGCTAGCGTTAGGACCTATAATATAATTAAGGTTCTTAAACATATCCTTTAACTTTACTATATATAGTTTAAGGCTAAAAGGTAACATTCTTAATTACTTTATCTATAGATGCTTTAAAAGATATTAAAGGGATAAGTAAAACCTTACAATTAATTAGTATATATTCTTATATAGTTTAAAGGCGTTAACGAACATATACATTAAGAAACAAATAACGTTCTTATTTATAAAATGCTTCTTAAGCTATTTTTAACTAAAGGTATAAAGTTCCTTTTTTATATAAAGAAGCGTTATATAGCGTATAAGGCAAAATATCTTTTTCTTAAAATTAAAATAATAGTAAACAGTATAAGCTATATTTAAGGGTTCTATAGCTAGAACTATTAGGTTATGCTTATAATCTATCTTAACGTTCTATAGTTTTCTACGTATTTAGCTTAATAAAGATATAACAATTAAAGTTTATAATAAGCTCTTAGCGTATATTAAACGTTTATAAGAACCTTGCTTTTTCTTATACTTACTTTATTTCTAGTAAAAAGCAGCTTATAAAGAAGGTCTACTATACCTCTAAGACTACTTTTCCTTAAGCCTTATTTTAAAAATCTTTTATAATAGTAATAATTTTACTAATATAAAGCTATTAGCAGTTATAGTTATAGCCTTCTTTATAGCTATATTTAAAGAAGTCTAAGGGCTAGATTAGCCTCTTGTCTATAGCATAGACACATCTCCTAAACGTTGTATATATTAACTCTAACTAAGCTCTTAAATACTAAGGCTTAGATACTAAGCTATCTATTAACTAAGCTATACTAAAGTATACGTTCTTAAGATTTTCTTTTAACTAAAGAGATGCCTATAAAACAGATCTTAAGTTAAAGATAAGCATATCTTTAGTTATCTTAGCCTTAAATAGCAGGAGTTTTTTGTTTAGCTTTAGTGTCCTTTTTTATATAGTTAAGAGGAAAAGAGCTAATTAAAGCTTTTTATATAATATGTTTTTAGTATATAGTAGTTGTTTAATCTTTTTTAAATCTATAATTATTCTAAGGATTTTAAGGAAGTACTTATAACTTTGCTACGTAATGCTATGTTCTTTCTTAAAGATAGTAAAGGTTATTTTAAATAATAAAAAAAAGCACTGTTCTAGTATGTATTACTACTCTTTAGTTAGGTTAAGTAAATCCTAAAATTTATAAAACTTTAGGTAGTTAGCTATAAAGTAATCCTTGTTTATTGCTTACCTACTAGTACTACTTTTAGCGTTATTGTTTTTAAATCTAATATTTTCTTAAAAAAGGTAGTAATACTTATTATTAATTAAAGGCTTAAGCATAAGCTTTAAGCTATTTTCGCTTTCCTTAACTATATTTTTATCTAATATAATTTTATTATTAAGAGTTTTTTATACTTTTGCTTAAAGTCTTTTGCTATTTGCTTATATAATTTCTATATAAAGAAGAATTAACTTAAAGGACTTGTTTTTATAAAAGTATAGTATCTTTTTAATAAAAAGTAGCTTTAACCTACTAAAAAAAAGAACTTAAGATTACTATTGTTTAATATAGTTAATCTTTATAGGCGCTAAATAAAAAGTAGCTAAAGATTCTTCCTTAGCTTTATAAAAAGAAGTAATAAGTACTTCTTTAGGATTAGATTTAAAAGGTAAGGATTTAGCAAAAGGGTTATATTACGTATCTCGCTGTCTTTTACGTTGCTTTATAAAACTATAGCAAGCTTTAGCTTTTACTTACTTATTAAACCTCTTAAAAATAGTTTCTTCTTTAAAAAAGAAACTTATCTTAACTTTATTATCCCTTTTATGTTTTCTTAGTATTATAGTTTAACCTTAGCATAGATTAATCTACTAAGTTATAAACGTAAATAGTATAGGTTAAATTAGTAGTAGTAGTAAAGATCTATAGGTACCTAGGCACTAAGTTAAAGGATAAGCTTATAGTTGCTTACTTTAATTTCTTTATTAGGCTAGTGCTCTTAAAATAAAGCATATATATAAAAAGAATTTAGATTTTGTTAAAATGAGGGTATAGGAAGATAGAGACTATAGGGTAGGTAAGGACTGTGTATATTGTATTAAGCTAAGGATAAGAGAAAGGACGCTAGCTAGGTAGGGGATAGCGCCCCTTAAGTATACCGTTACCCTAGTCTATCTTTAAATACATAGTAAATACTAGGGAAATAGGACATCTCAAGGTAATACTAATCTTTCTTAAGTGCCTAGCTAATAGGCTTTTAGGGTAGCCCCGCTTAGCCCCGCTTTGCCCTACACAGCCCCGCACTGCCCCGCTTAGCTACCTCTAGTAGCGTAAGCTACATCTCTTAGTGTATAGTCTTAACACTCCCCCTAATGCCTAGCTGTATAGGGTAAGGCATCTCGAAGCTTATACTTATTAGCCTGTATAAGGGCCTATAAGGTAGCAGCCTTTATTAATCTAAGGCTAGGCTTAAATAGCTTGTGTAGCTTAGGTAGCTTAATTAGTGTATAGGTTGCTGTAGCTAATTATTAAAGCTCTACGTTATGCCCTTACTTGTGTATAAGGTAGCTAGCCCTTCTAAAGGCTTAAATAGGTCCTTTTCTAGTATATAAGGCTGTTAGTCTTTAAGCTAGTCTTAAGCCTTTTAGCGTATCTCCTCTAAGGTAGGCCTTAGAGCCTTATAGAGGGTCTCTATAGGTAGCCTTTTGTACCTATTAAAGGGGCCTAAGCTTAGCGAGCTACGTAATAAGTTAGGTAACTCTAATGCTAGCCTTTAGTGTACGCTTAGGGTAGGTGCCCTATAAAGCTAAGGTTAAGCCGCTAGAAGGCTTAGGCTATAGCTAGAGCTAGAGCTAGACTTAGTACCGCGGCTAAAGCAGGTGCTAGGGCCGGTGCTAGAGCCGGTGCTAGAGCTAGAGCTAGTGCTAGAGCTAAGATAATCTAAGCCGGTGCTAAGGCTATAATAATCTAAGCTAGCTAGCTAAAGTAAAGCCTTAGCTGCTTCTACGAAGTAAATGTTAGCAGCTTCTGCCTTTAAGGTAGCTTTTCTATAGAGGAGGATCCCTTCTTAAAAGGGCCTAGGGCTTAGGGTAGCCTAGATGCCTTTAATCTTAGGTTAAGGGCTTAGTATAGGGCTTTTACTAGGGGAAGCTGTCCTTGTAATAGGCTAAGGGCTTAGTAAGAGCCTTAGTAAGCCTAGTAACTACTTTAGTAAGTAGTAGTTAAGCTACTAGCAGGGGTCGTTAAAGGTTAACATCCTTGTTAAGGTGTTATCGTGCTAACTAAGGGTTATTAGCCCCTAAGGGCTATAGAGTAGCTCTGCCTTAGAGCTATAGGGTAGCCCTAGATAAGGGCTATTTAGCTAGGCGAGATTAGCCTAGCCTTTTTAATAAGGGTACACGTAGTTAACTACGTAAGATTTAAAGGGCTAGGCCGATAGTAGTTTATATAGGCCCTTCTAAAATAAGGCTAGCTGTAGCTTAGTTAGTAGCTTAGTAAAGCTATTAGCTACGTTGCCTTCTATATTAATCTACTCTAAGGTAACTAGCCGCTCTTAAACCTTCTCTTTAATATAGCTAAACTTAATTAGCATATGCTTTATGTAGCTATGCAGGGTAAGGTTATTAGCAGTAAATATAGCCTGCTTATTGTTGTTATATAAGGTAACTAGAAAATTAATATTCTAGTCTGTCTTACGTAATAAGCTAGCTAACTACTCAAGCTCCTAGGTAGCCTTTGTAATCGCTGTATATTTAGCTTTTAAGGTAGATAAGGCAATAGTGCTAGCCCTTTTGCTTTTCTAGCTTATAGGGCCTCTAGCTAGTTAGATAACGTATCTGTAGGTGCTTTTGCTAATACCCTTATCCCTTATAAAGTTGCTATCGCAATAAGCTATAAGGCGCTATAGGCCTTAAATAGCGTATTTAATGCCTTAGGACTTAGTGCTCTTAAGATAAGCTAATAGCCTATAGGCCCTTAAGAAGTGCTCTTTACAAGGTAGCTAAAAATAGCGTGCTAAAAATTAGACTACGAAAGCTACATCTAGTTAAGTCTATATAGCTAGATAGATAGCTATGCTAATAATAGCCTAATATAGCTTAGCTTCGTTAGCTATAAGTAGTAGAGAGTCCCTTAGGCATATAACTAGCTAAGGCACGAGGGGTGTGTTAGCTAGCTAGGCTAAGGCTTAGTTAAACCTCTTAAGAGCCTCCTCTATAAAGTGCTCTTAAGATAGCTAAATAATCCCTTTTCTAGTATCTTAAATAATATAAACCCTTAGGAATAAGGTAGCTAAGCCCTTATCCTCTATCTTATAGATCCTATTAAGAGCCTCTTTCGTCTTATTAATTAGCCTTAGGCTTAGACTAATTAAGAGGCAGTTATTAATGTAGGTAACTACAAAGATGCCTATTATATAATTGTATAAGACAGCTAAATCTAAGGCTAGTAGCTTAAAGTCTAAGGTAGCTGCTGCCTAATTAAGGGCTTGCTGCTACTCGCGAGATAACTGCTTAAGGCTATAGAAGGTCTTATTAAGCTAAATAGCCTAATCTAAGGGCTCTAAGGTAGCTAAATAGCCCCTTTAAGCTAGCTTAGTTATTGTCTTAGGATTAGCTTGCTAAATAAACTAATCAAAGCCCTTTAGAAGCTAGATAAAGATATCTTCTTTAAGGTCTTTGTTTAAAAATGCCCTTATAAAGTTAATCTGCTTAATTTCTTAGCCTTTAGCTATAGCTAAGGCTAGGAGGACTTGCTACGTAACTAGCATAGCTATAGAAGCGAAGGTATTAGTATAGTTAAGGCCTTTAATTTACTAGAAGCTTTAAGCTATAAGCCTAGCCTTATGCTTAGTTACATACTTATATTAGTCCTTTTTAAGCTTAAAGACAAGCTAGCTTATTATTAGTTAGCAGCCTAAAGGAAAGTTATTCTAAGGCTAAAAGGTAAAGACGTCTTAGAATAATAGCTACTAAAATTTAGCTGCTATAGCCTCTAGCTAAGCTAGGGCGTTAAGGCGTTAAGAAGCTTCTTAAAAGGTATAAGGCTTGTTTTATAAGGTAGGTTTATTCTTAGCTTTTAAGGTAGCTAGGATAAGATTAAGGTTTATTTAATTAAGTAGGTTACGTAGATAGTTACGTATAGCTAGATTAGGTAACTTAGGGCTTAAAGCTTTATCGGTAAGGTTAATAACTTTAGGTACAGGCTCTAGCTAAGAGGTTAGAGCTATAAGTAGGGCTAGGCCGGAGGAAGGGCTATAGGCTAGAGCTAGACCTAGAGATACCCCTCTTAAGCTTAGGTTATCCGAATCTAAGCCTTTAATAGGTGCCTCGGCTAAAAGCTAGGCTTTAAATAGCTAGATTTAGCTAGTCTAACGGATAAGGCGCCTATCGGGTAGCTAGACGAGGTAGGTGTTATAGCCTAAGATAGAGACTAGGTGCCTTGCCTCGGTGCGTAGGGCTAGCTTATAGCCCTTAGCCTAACGTTCTTCTAGAATAGGGATCTTGCATTAGGCCCTTAGGGCTTAGAAATATAATAAATCTAGCTTATTAGTCTAGGCTAGCTAGATAACGTTATTATAGAGCTCTTCCTATGCTATAAGATCCCTATTAGTAGCTGCTATAGCGTTAACGAGGTTATATATATCCTAGATAACGTAATTCTAGAGGGTATAGGGTAGGCTAGAGCCTATTATTATAGCCTTAAGTCTATTAAAGATAACCCTAATAGATCTCTTAGCTAAGCTATTTTGCTTATACGTATAGGGCGTACTAACAGAAAAGGAAATACCCTTATTCTATAGCTACTCTTATAAGGTAGTTGTAATCTCTTTGCTGCTATTATAGTAGAAGCGTATAAGGTAGCAGCTGTAGCAGTTTTTTAAGGCTTTAAAGTAGCCTTAAATAGCCTTAGTTATCGTTGCCTTGCTTTTATCGACTAATTAGATAACCTATCGATAGCAGGTCTTACGGTTAACTAATAGCAGGCTATAGGGCTACTAATTGTAGGGTAAGGGCTTAATCTAAAAGATGTTTCCTTTAATAACGTTAAGGGCTTGCAGCAAGCTAGCTATAAGGTTAGTAGTTAGCCTCTTAACGGTCTTACCTTTAATACAAGGTAGGTAGATAAAATCCTGCTCCTTAATTAGCTAGAAATTAAGCATACTAGCTAAGATAACCCCTATCTTCTTTATAAGCCTTAGGCTAAGATAGCTTAGCCTAAGGTGCTATAAGTAAGCTTTTTAAAGAAGCTCTTAATAAGGCTCTAGGGCTAGCCTAAGGCCTTAATAGCCCTATAGGGCTAGCTTCGGTATGCTAAGATCCCCTAGATCCTTAGAAATAAGATTATCTAGGGTCTGCTGTAGGGTAGGGATCTTAGGGGGTTTAAAGCGTTGCTAATGTAGCTAAGTAAGGTCCTTATATCTACTAGCCTCTTGTTGCGTTAGTAGCTTAAGCCTTATTTTAAGCTATAGAGGGCCCTAATTAGTTAGTGCTTAGCGTCCTAGGCGTATAAGGTAAGCATAGTAAGTTGTTAGATTTAAGGGCACTAAGGGGGTCTTAGTGCCCTTAACGGTTAGGAAAAACCTGTTTTTCTAGTAATTAAAGAAGGCTAGCATAGCCCTTTGCTAACTTATTAGCTTATTCCTTAGAAAGAAGCCTCTTAATTAGTAGTACCTTAAGCTACTTATAAGATTAAGCTTTACATTAGGGCAATAAAAGGCCCTAAGAAGGTAGATCTTATAGTATATAGCTAGGCTATAGCTAACTAAGACGTTAAAAGTAGCTATGCTAGATCTAAGGGGCCTTATAGGCCCGCTGCCTATTATTACGTAGCCTAAGGTACTGTTATTGTTTTAATAGTTAATAAAAGAAGCCTTATTGTTAACTATATAAACTAAGGCACCTATGTTATATAGCAGGCTAGCCTTAAAAGGGCAATTAGCTAAGCTATACATTGCTAACTTATCAAGAGCTGCTAAGTTATTAACTTCTAAGGTACTAAAATTAAGATCGAAGGTTATGTATATAGCAAAAGCTAATCTAGTAGCTTATAATAGGCCTATAGGTGCTTTGCTAAGTAGGCGTTGTAGAGGCTTATAAGGCCTCTTGCCTTAGTGTTAAGTAGGCTTATTAAGGCTATGCCTTAGCCTAGACCCTTGCCCTAGCCCTTGCCCTTGCCCTAAGCCTTAGCCTTAGCCTTAGCTTATAGGCTGTTGATAGGGCACTAGGGCCTTAGAGGTACCTTAAGGCTTAGGGGCCTCTAAGGTAGCCTTCTTCTTCTTCTTATTACGCCCCTTAAGGTTACGTAATTAAGCCTTAAGGGTAGCTTAATAAGCTAATAATCCCTTATACTAAGTCTCGTTAAGGATATCTTCTATAATTAGGCTAAGATTTATCTAATCTAAATTACTGCTAGTAGCTGCTATAGATCGAATAGTACTATAGATTCGTTCTGCTTAAGGCAGAAAGGAAGTAGATAAGGCTATTATATACTAATTAACTTAGTCTTTAATAGCAATAACAACCTTAGCCGTAGATAGCTAAGCTAGATAGTTATTAAATTTAGCATTAAAGTTAGCTAGCGTTCTAGGGTAGCTACTAAAGGATAAGCTATAAAAGCCCCTATAGAGGCTCTCTCTTTTAAGACGAGTAGAATAGGCGTATTAGCGCTCTAATTCGAGATAGGCTTAAGTAGGGCTATTGATCTAGGCTATTGATTAGGCTAGGCTAAGAGCTAGGCTATCCCTTAAGATTATAAGGAGTATAGCTTTCTTAGCTATCGGGATAGCCTTAGCTAAAGCTAGGTTATTAACGAATTCTTAAAATTTAATAGCTTAGAGCATAATAGTAAGGGTCTGCTTCTATTAGTTATAATTCTTAGGTCCTACTAATTTAAACGAATTAAGGAAGACTAGGGCTTTCCTAGAAGCTTCTTAGATAAGGCTAACGTTTAGGGTAGCTAAGGTTATACCGCTAGTGCTGCTAGTAGCCTTAACTAGTAGCCCTTGTTATAGCTAGTTAACTAACTTCTATACTTCTCTAAATAAATAGATAATCTAGCTATCTAGGGTAGCTTAGCGGGTATCCTAAGCCTGCAAAGCGTTTCTTAATATGCTAATTTAAGAGCTTAGATTAGTAATACTATTATATAACTGCTAAAGCCCTTAAAGGACTTAATTAAGGTTAAACCCTGCCCCCTATAGGGGCTGTGTGCTAGCTATCTAGCTAGTGCTTGCGCGTTGTAAGGTAGGCTTTTAATTACGTAATCTAGGGTTACGTAATAAGGCATAAGGTTAAGAGTTAAGGTACCTTTAGGTGCTATTTTCGAGTTACGTAACTAGGTTACATAGTTTGATCCGAGATAGCAAGGGGTATAGGGTAGATTACGTAATATAGCTACCTCTAGGGTAAGCTATCTAGCAGGCTATAGCTAGGTTACGTAATGTAGCTATTTCCTAAATAAGAAAATAAAGATATACCTGTAAGTCTCTTTACAGGCTTATAACCTGTTAAAATAAAGGTATAAGAAGATAGAGACTATAGGGTAGGTAAGGACTATGTATATTGTATTAAGCTAAGGATAAGAGAAAGGACGCTAGCTAGGTAGGGGATAGCGCCCCTTAAGTACACCGTTACCTTAGTCTGTCCTTAAATACATAGTAAATACTAAGGAAATAGGACATCTCGAGGTAATACCAATCTCTCTTAAGTGCCTAGCTAATAGGCTTTTAGGGTAGCCCTGCTTAGCCCCGCTTTGCCCCGCACAGCCCCGCACTGCCCCGCTTAGCCACCTCTAGTGGCGTAAGCCACATCTCTTAGTGCATGGTCTTAACAAGATAAATCTTAGCTTAATTATAAAAGATATCTTTAATAAGACTTAGTATAAGGGATTATTAGCTTATTAAGCTACCCTTAAGGCTTAATTACGTAACCTTAAGGGGCGTAATAAAAAGAAAAAGAAGGCTACCTTAGAGGCCCTTAAGCCTTAAGGCACCTCTAAGGCCTTAGTGCCTTATCGACAGCCTACAAGCTAAGGCTAAGGCTAAGGCTTAGGGCGAGGGCAAGGGCTAGGGCAAGGGTCTAGGCTAGGGCATAGCCCTAATAAGCCTACTTAATATTAAGGCAGGAGGCCTTATAAGCCTCTACAACGCCTACCTAGCAAAGCACCTATAGGCCTATTACAAGCCTCTAGATGTCAGAGACGCTGGTTCGAAGGTAAGTAGCAGGGCGTGCGCTAGTATCTCGCAAGGGCTTTACGGCGAAGGTAGTTGTTAGAAGGTAGGGTGTAGAGTAACGTAGCATTAATCTCTAAACCCTTTCTCTAATCTAGGCAGGGGCCTCTCCTCTTATATCCCTTCTCCGGGTATTCGAAGGTCCTTCGCAGGGAATACGCCTTCTGCTATTCTGTCCCCTAACACTAGATTAGCTTTTGCTGTATACGTAACCTTCGATCTTAATTTTAGCACCCTAGAAGTTAATAACTTAGTAGCTCTTAATAAGTTAGCAATACATAGCTTAGCTAATTGCTCCTTTAAGGCTAGCCTGCTATATAACATAGGTACCTTAGTCTATATAGTTAATAATAAGGCCTCTTTTATTAACTATTAAGACAATAACAGTACCTTAGGCTACGTAATAATAGGCGGCAGGCCTATAAGGCCCCTTAGATCTAGTATAGCTACTTTTAACGTCTTAGTTAGCTATAGCCTAGCTATATACTATAAGATCTACCTTCTTAGGGCCCTTTATTGCCCTAATATAGGGCTTAATCTTATAAGTAGCTTAAGGTACTACTAATTAAGAGGCTTCCTTCTAAGGAATAAGCTAATAAGTTAGCAAAGGGCTATGCTAGCTTTCTTTAATTACTAGAAAAACAAGTTTTTCTTAACCGTTAAAGGCACTAAGACCCCCTTAGTGCCTTCGAATCTAACGACTTACTATGCCTACCCTATACGCCTAGGACGCTAGGCACCGATCTATTCGACTAATTAGGGCCCTCTATAGCTTAAAATAAGGCTTAAGCTACTAATGTAATAAGAGGCTAGTAGATATAAGGACCTTACTTAGCTATATTAGCAACGCTCTAAACCCCTTAAGATCCTTACCCTATAGCAGACCTTAGATAATCTTATTTCTAAGGATCTAGGGGATCTTAGCATACTAAAGCTAGCCTTATAGGGCTATTAAGGCCTTAGGCTAGCCCTAAAGCCTTATTAAGAGCTTCTTTAAAAAGCTTACTTATAGTACCTTAGGCTAAGCTATCTTAGCCTAAGGCTTATAAAGAAGATAGGGGTTATCTTAGCTAGTATACCTAATTTCTAGCTAATTAAGGAGCAGGATTTTGTCTACCTACCCTACATTAAAGGTAAGACTATTAAGAGGCTAACTACTAACCTTATAGCTAGCCTACTGCAAGCCCTTAACGTTATTAAAGGAGACATCTTCTAGATTAAGCCCCTACCCTACAATTAGCAGCCCTATAGCCTGCTATTAGTTAACTATAAGACCTACTATTAATAAGTTATCTAATTAGTTAATAAAAGTAGGGTAACAATAACTAAGGCTATTTAAGGCTACTTTAAAGCCTTAAAAAATCGCTACAGCTACTACCTTATACGCTTCTACTATAACAGCAGTAAGGAGATTATAACTACTTTATAAGAGTAGCTATAGAATAAAGGTATTTCCTTTTTTATTAGTACGCCTTATACGCATAAGCAAAATAGCTTAGCTAAGAGATCTATTAAGGTTATCTTTAATAGACTTAAGGCTATAATAATAAGCTCTAGCCTACCTTATACCCTTTAGAATTATGTTATTTAAGATGTATATAATCTCGTAAACGCTATAGCAGCTACTAATAAGGATCTTATAGCATAAGAAGAGCTCTATAACAACGTTATCTAGCTAGCCTAGACTAATAAGCTAGATTTATTGTATTTCTAAGCCTTAGGGGCCTAATATAAGATCCTTATTCTAGAAGAACGTTAAGCTAAGGGCTATAAGCTAGCCCTACGCACTAAGGCAAGGCACCTAGTCTTTATCCTAGGCTATAATACCTACCTCGTTTAGCTACCCGATAGGCGCCTTATCTATTAAACTAGCTAAATCTAGCTATTTAAAGCCTAGCTTTTAGCTAAGGTACCTATTAGAGGCCTAGATTTAGATAACCTAGGCTTAGGGGGGGTATCTTTAGGTTTAGCTCTAGGTCTAGCCCTAGGCTACGGCCCTTCCTCTAGCCTAGCCCTACTTATAGCTTTAACCCCTTAGCTAGAGCCTATACCTAAAGTTATTAACCTTACCGATAAAGCTTTAAGCCTTAAGTTACTTAATCTAGCTATATATAACTATCTACGTAACCTACTTAATTAGATAAACCTTAATCTTATCTTAGCTACCCTAAAAGCTAAGAATAAACCTACCTTATAAGATAAGCTTTATACCTTTTAAGAGGCTTCTTAACGCCTTAACGCCTTAGCCTAGCTAAAGGCTATAGCAGCTAAATTTTAGTAGCTATTATTCTAAAACGTTTTTACTTTCTAGCCTTAGAATAACTTTCCCTTAAGCTACTAGCTAATAATAAGCTAGCTTATCTTTAAGCTTAAAAAGGACTAATATAAGCACGTAACTAAGTATAAGGCTAGGCTTATAGCTTAAGGCTTTTAGTAAATTAAAGGCTTTAACTATACTAATACTTTTGCTTCTATAGCTATGCTAGTTACGTAGTAAGTCCTCTTAGCCTTAGCTATAGCTAAAGGCTAAGAAATTAAGTAGATTAACTTTATAAAAGCATTTTTAAACAAAGACCTTAAGGAAGATATCTTTATCTAGCTTCTAAAGGGCTTTAATTAGTTTATTTAGTAAGCTAATCCTAAGACGATAACTAAGCTAGCTTAAAGGGGCTATTTAGCTACCCTAGAGCCCTTAGATTAAGCTATTTAGCTTAATAAGACCTTCTATAGCCTTAAGCAGTTATCTCGCGAGTAGCAGTAAGCCTTTAATTAGGTAGCAGCTACCTTAAACTTTAAGCTACTAGCCTTAGATTTAGCTATCTTATACAATTACATAATAAGCATCTTTATAGTTACTTATATTAATAACTGCCTCTTAATTAGCTTAAGCTTAAGGCTAATTAATAAGATAAAAGAAGCTCTTAATAAGATCTATAAGATAAAGGATAAGGGCTTAGCTACCTTATTCCTAAGGGTTTATATTATCTAAGATACTAAAAAAGAGATTATCTAGCTATCTTAAGAGTACTTTATAGAAAAGGCTCTTAAGAGGTTTAACTAAGCCTTAGCCTAGCTAGCTAATATACCCCTTATGCCTTAGCTAGTTACGTGCCTAAGGGACTCTCTACTACTTATAGCTAACGAAGCTAAGCTATATTAAGCTATTATTAGCATAGCTATCTATCTAGCTATATAAACTTAACTAAATATAGCTTTTATAGTTTAATTTCTAGCACGCTATTTCTAGCTACCTTATAAGGAGTACTTCTTAAGGGCCTATAAGCTATTAGCCTATCTTAAGAGCACTAAGTCCTAAGGCATTAAATACGCTATTTAAGGCCTATAGCGCCTTATAGCCTATTGCGATAGTAACTTTATAAGGGATAAAGGTACTAGCAAAAGTACCTATAGATACGTTATTTAACTAGCTAGAGGCCTTATAAGCTAGAAAAGCAAGAGGGCTAGCACTATTGCCTTATCTACCTTAGAAGCTAAATACATAGCGATTATAGAGGCTACCTAGGAGCTTAAGTAGTTAGCTAGCTTATTATATAAGATAGACTAGAATATTAATTTTCTAGTCACCTTATACAATAACAATAAGTAGGCTATATCTACTGCTAACAACCCTACCTTATATAGCTGTATAAAGCATACGCTAATTAAGTTTAGCTATATTAAAGAGAAGGTTTAAAAGTAGCTAGTTACCTTAGAGTAGATTAACATAGAAGGCAACGTAGCTAATAGCTTTACTAAGCTACTAACTAAGCTATAGCTAGCCTTATTTTAGAAGGGCTTATACGGACTACTATTAGCCTAGCCCTTTAAATCTTATATAGTTAATTACGTATACCCTTATTAGGGAAGCTAGGCTAATCTCGCCTAGCTAAATAGCCCTTATTTAGGGCTACCCTATAGCTCTAAGGAAGAGCTACCCTATAGCCCTTAGGGGCTAATAACCCTTAGTTAGCACAATAACACCTTAACAAAAATATTAACCCTTAACGACCCTTGCTAATAGCTTAACTACTACTTACTAAAGTAGTTACTAGGCTTACTAAGGCTCTTACTAAGCCCTTAGCCTATTATAAGGATAGCTTCCCTTAGTAAAAGCCCTATACTAAGCCCTTAACCTAAGATTAAAGGCATCTAGGCTACCCTAAGCCCTAAGCCCCTCTAAGAAAGGATCCTCTTCTATAGAGAAGCTACCCTAGAGGCAGAAGCTATTAACATTTACTTCGTAGAAGCAGCTAAGGCCCTACTCTAGCTAGCTAGCTTAGATTATTATAGCTTTAGTACTAGCTCTAGCACTAGCTCTAGCACCGGCTTTAGCACTAGCTTTAGTACCAGCTCTAGCACCTGCTCTAGCTACAGTACTAAGTCTAGCTCTAGCTCTAGCTATAGCCTAAGCCCTTTAGCAGCTTAACCTTAGCTTTATAAGGCACCTACCTTAAGCATATACTAAAAGCTAGTATTAGAGTTACTTAACTTATTATATAGCTCGCTAAGCCTAAGCCCCTTTAATAAATATAAAAAGCTACCTATAAAGACCTTTTATAAAGCTCTAAGGCTTACCTTAGAGAAGATACGCTAAAAAGCTTAAGACTAGCTTAAAGACTAATAGCTTTATATACTAAAAGAAAACCTATTTAAGCTTTTAGAAGGGTTAGCTACCTTATATATAAGTAAAGGTATAACATAGAGCTTTAATAATTAGCTATAGCAACTTATATACTAATTAAGCTACCTAAGCTATATAAGCTATTTAAGCTTAGCCTTAGATTAACAAAGGCTACTACCCTATAGGCCTTTATATAAGCTAATAAGTATAAGCTTTAAGATGCCTTACCTTATATAGCTAGGCATTAAGGGAAGTATTAAGACTATACACTAAGAGATATAGCTTATGCTACTAAAGGTAGCTAAGCAGGGCAGTGCAAAGCTATATAAGGCAAAGCAAGGCTAAGCAGGGCTACCCTAAAGCCTATTAGCTAAGCACTTAAAAGAGATTAGTATTACTTTAAGATATCCTATTTCCTTAGTATTTACTATGTATTTAAGGATAAACTAAAGTAATAGTGTTCTATGTACTTAAGGGGCGCTATCCCCTACCTAGCTAGCGTCCTTTCTCTTATCCTTAGCTTAATACAATACACAGTCCTTACCTACCCTATAGTCTCTATCTTCCTATACCCTTATTTTAACAAATTTAAACCTAAGCTATAAGTGCTTAGTATTATTGCTAAATTTCTTTAATCTTATTTTATATATTATAAAAAGTTAAGGGAAAAACCTTAAAGACATACTCCTTAAGTTTCTTAGTCTACTTATAAAGCTAAGAATAGAAATTCTAAGCGTTAATGCTATAAAATTCCTTTAGGTCTAGAATTAAAAAAACCTTTTTAAATAGCTTACTTTCTTCTTTATATTACTAGCTCTTTATAAGATTATACGCGTTAAATTACTTAGCCTTAATTATTATAGGTATTAATGCCTCTAAGTCTAAAACAGTAGTAAAAAGCAATTCTTCTTAATTAACCTTATTATTTACTATCTTATATAAGTTAATATAAAATTTAAACTATTAATAAAGCTACTAATAAATATACTAAAAGGTAATATAACTAAGGATCTTTATAAAGATATATTTATTATATTAAGTATATATATTATATAAAGTATAAAGTATAAGCTTATATACTTATTTTTTTTTAACTCTACTACTTTATATAAACTAAGATTTTAACTTAAAAAAATAACATTGCTTTAATATTATTAGTTTAAGGAAATAAGATATATAAAGAAAATAAGTATAAATAAATAGTAATAAAAGAAATAAAAAAGATTATTTAAATAAGAATATAAAAGCATTAAGGAAAATTGTCTATAATAAGAGCCTTTAAATAAGGCTAAGAAGGTATACTAAGAGTTACTGCTATAAAAGGTACTATAATAATAGACCTTTTTTTACTAGGTTCTTGCTACCTAAAAGTTAAACTTTTACTAGTTTATATATATCTTATAAGTAAAATATACCTTTATGCCTTCTAAAGCTATTACTTTACTACTATTTATAGCTTACTGCTGCTACTACTACTGCTACTGCTACTACTACTACTACTACTACTATAGTTATTATAGCTACTGCTACTGCTACGCTTAGATAGCCTAAGGTATATATAAAAAGCTAAGATAGTTAACTTTAACTATAAGCATAAAGTAAATCCTTTTTTTTATAGTAGTTTATAGGGCTAAGTTATTGTTTAAAGCGCTAGCTACGTAAGCTTAAATAAGTATATCTATAAAAGGTTAAAGTTTAGTAAGACTATAAGAAAAGACTTATCTTATTAGTACTTAATATAGCATAATAATAAAAAAAAATAAATATATATATATTATAGCAATTAAAGCTTTTAGTAATATAGTAACTATAAGTTTACTTACTTTTATTGTTTTAGTAGTAAAAGTTTAAGATATACTTCTACTAGTAGTATATTATCTTAAGCTAGTAGTAAATATATAAATATAGCAGAAAGGTACTTAAGGCCCTTAGTGCTTTATAGTTAAGCAATACCTAGGTATCTTAAGGATTAAGATTAGCTATTGTTATAATTAAGAAGGAAGCGCGTAAGTAAGCAAGAGCAAAACTAAGAAAAAAAAAGAAAAAAAAAGAAAAAGAAAAAGAAAAAATAATAAAAAGGAAGAGGTAAGACTAGCGATTTAGTATACGTAAGTAGAAAGAGTTAAACCTTTAAGTTAAAGGAGTTAACTTAAATTAATATAAATACTTATATTTAAAGAAGTTATTTATAAAGTTTAACTAGCTTCTTTAGCATTAACTAAGTCTTAATAGCTTTAAAACAAAGTAAATAAAGAAACTAAATAAAAGAATAAGAGATAAAGGACCTTAATATAAAAAGGATAAGGACGTATCTTAATCTGCTTAACTAATATATATCTAAGAGCAATAGTACTACCTATAAGTCTTTAAGCATTAAAAAAATAAATAAGATTAATCTAATTATAATATACTTTTAAACTATTGCTAAAAGACCTTCTTAAGCAAGATCCTGCTTTAAGCTTAGTTAATAACTAGTAGTCTAAGGATTAGTAAACGCGCTAAAGGCTTATAAAGTTTAACAATAAACTTAATTATTAGTATAAAGGTATAAACAAAACTTATAGTAAAGTATAATATTATTCTTATATTCTTATAAAAGAAGCTTACTAAGACTTAATTAAAGAAAGAACTAAAAAACAAAAAAGCCTAAGACATATAAATATAGCATAAGCGTTAACTTATTTTATTAGTATAGTTAGCTTGCTTTACTTTACATCTACTATATATATATAAGATACGTTAAAGCTACCTTAGCAACCTTTCCTTAGTCCTTTAAGGGTTTTAGCTATTAAAAGTAGCCCTAGGTATATACTTATGCTACTATCCCTAGACCTTACGCTAAATCTATTATAGTACTTATAAATAGTTAGTAAGTAAATGTACTTACTACTTAAACTTATTTAAAACCTTTTAATGTTATAAATAGATTTACTTTTTTAAGAGAAGCTTTTAGGAGTACTAAGTTATTTATTAAATATAATAATTAATAAGGCGTAGTGTCTTTTAATAAGGACCTTGCTGCTAAGCTTAGCAGTCCTTTAGTTATTCCTTTTAATTTTAGTAATCTAATACTATTAAATAAACTTAACTTAAGTTACTTTTGCTGTTTAAAAGGTATTACCTATAGTATATAATAGTATATAAAGCGTAAAGCAAGACGTATAAAAAGAAAAAGAGTAAGAGAAAAAATAACCTTTTGCTATAATTTCTTTCTTTTTACGTATAAGTATAATTAATAAGGTTAAAAGGCTAGTAAAATAGGTATACTATAGCTACTTAACGCTAAGTATTACTAAAGGTAAATCTATTATAAAATATAAAAGCGTTTTATATTTAAAAAAAGATAAATAGTTCTTTTTTAATAGTATACTGCTTTAGATCTTATAATATTAAAGAATAACGCTAAAAGCAACTCCTTAGATTTATTAAACATTATATAAAGCTCTATTACTAAGGGATTTATTAGCTTAACCCCCCTTTAAAGCTTCTTTTACTAAAACTATTAAAGCAACTCTTAACGCTTATCTACTATAATAGAAAGTTAAGAGTTAGTCCTTAGTCTATAGACTTATATACATAGCTAAAGGACTTAAGGCAAAAGAAAAAGTAAGTAATAACTACTAAAGGCTTTTGCTTAATTTAAGCTTAAGTTTTAGGTTATCCTTAAACCTAAGTCCTAGCCTTAAATTAATAATTGTTCTTACTAAGGTTTACCTCTTGCTAAGTTATAGATTATTAACCTTTCTTTTAAATACTCCTTCAGTCCTTAGTTTAAGTTATAGATTATTAATCTTTTTTTTTAATACTTTACTAGCTTTTAGCTTAAGTTATAGCTTATCCTTTAACCTTCTTAGCCTAAGCTCTTATTATAGACCCCTTTATCTTACTATAATCCCTTATTTAAGTTATATGCCTTCCCTTAGCTTAAGTTAAGTTTTATAGAAGATAGTAAGTAGCGTTCTTAGTAAGATAAGCTTTTTAAAAGATAGTTAAATAATCTTGCTTTTATAGCTTATATAGTAGAAAAGTTCTATAAAAAGGACCTACGTTTTGCTTAGCTAAGTAGCTATATCGTTTAAGACCCCTCTAGCCCTTAGCCTAACCCTTAGTATAATCCTTAGCTTAGGTTATAGTCTATAGGTAATTATAATACTTTATCTTCTTATATAGCTTACCTTTTATACCTTTTTTTATTTAATTATTATAGTACTTACGCTTTAACTTAGCATTGCGCTTAAGAGTACTTTTAGTTTAAGACTAATCTTATAAAGCGTTACTTATACCTTTAAAATAATTAGTAGCATTAAGGTAAGTACTAAAGTTATTTTCTATAAAGTTATAAAAAGTATAATATATAGATACTATTATAGAATAACTCTTAAGGTAGCAATAAATAGATTAAGGCTAGGCTATGTTTTACGTTACTAAACAAAGTAGCGTTAACTATAGTAGGTGCTTAAGACCTTAAAGACTAATAGCTTAATAGTAATAGGTTTAATATTAAGGTAAATAATAATATAGTTTTTAATAATAAGATTAACTTTATAGCAACCTATAAGGTAAAGAACCTAAACCTACTTATTCTACTACTTCTTATTCTACGTAGGCTACTATAACTTATAATAACCTTTATGCTAACGTTTATTGTTTAAGAGATTAAAGGTTCTAAGAGGCTATAAAGGTAAAAGAGGACTTAAACTACTAAAAAGTTTATAATATTATATAAATTATTTAAAACTTAAGTTTAGTAAGCTTATATATAAACATTTAATAAAACTAGCTTTAACTTTATAGTTTATTACGTATTTAAAAGTATAGTAAACTTTATTAAGAGAAGATAGATAAAAAACATTGCTATTAAGAAAGCATTAAGGTACATAGATACTTAGAAGTATAATATTAAGCTAAACTTTATAGTAAAACGTTTAAGGTATCTTAAGTACTTAGTGCTATAAAGGATATAAATAATAAAGATTTCTTTAAGTAAAACTAGTTTAATAAAGCTATAAAGGACTAACTAGAGATTATATAAGAGACTAATTAAGTAAAAGTATACGTAAAGCTTAATTGTGTTTTTAGCGTAAACGATTTTACTTAGGTCTTTACGTTTACTTAAGATAAAATTAACTTTAAGCACTTAGCGCCTAAATTAGAGCTTTAGTATCGTAGTAAGTCCTAGCTTTACTATACTATCTAAACAATAGCTACTAATATAGATTTTTTTTTTTAGATATTTAAACTAACTATAGGGCTTGTTTAAAGATGCTTTAGAATAAGCGTTATAGGCTTAACCTTAAGCTAAAGATTCTTATAGCTAGTAGTATTTCCTTTCTTATAATAGAAGCGTAGGTTTATAATTAATTTAATAAGTATAAATTAAGCCTTATATTAAAAAACCTTATCGTTAATATTCTTAATGTAAAAGTATTTGCTAATAAAAAAACTAAAAAAGCTTAAAAGAAAAAGAAGCTTATGCTTAACAAGCTAAGCGTTTATATATTTTACTCTTTACGCTACCCCTTACTCTTATATCTAATAAGCAGCAAAGAAAGGTCTAAGAATAGTAAAGTACTTAGGAAGAATAAAATACTATACTAAGTTTTAATCTTATTTTTTTTTCCTTTTTTATTCTTACCTATAATTTTTTATATAAATCGTATCCTTAAGGCTATTTCTTTTTCTTTTTATAAGTATTTAGAAGTTTAAGTGTCTTTTTTTTATCTAAAAGTCTTTTTTTTTTCTTGCTTAGTTCCTTCTATAAAAGATAAGATCTTTTAATAATTAAGATGCTTAACTATAGGTAGGTAGTACTATATCTTTTTATTCTTTCTTTAATTATTTACCTTACTAATTTACCTTTTTCTCTTCTATTATATTTCTTTTTTTTAGTATAAAGCTATCTAATCTAGCTCTTAACTTAGGATTATTATCTATTTTCTTCTTCTTTTTTTTCTTTTTCTTTCTTTTTGCTTCCCCCTTCTTAAATCTTCTAGCTTTAAAGCTAGATAAGTCCTTAATTATAAAAGCAAGTTTAAGCTATTTTTTTCTATAGTTTAGTAAGTATAAATCTTTATTACTTTTTTTTTTGCCTATTCTTAGACATAGTATAGTATTTTAAACTACTACTTTACTATATTTTATCTTTCTTACTAAGCAAGACCTAAAGTTATAATAAATATTAAATACTAAGAGGTATAGTATATATAATTAAGTCTTTTTTTTTTTCTTAAATAGCTTTAAAGAATAAAATTAAAAACGTTTTTTTTTTTACTTTATTACTATAGAATTATATAAAAGTAAAAGACTAAGATACTATATTTTTTACTTTACTTTTTACGTATAAGTAAAGTAACTATAGTATAGCAGCTACTATAATCTTATTTTTTTTTTAAATGTTTTTTTTTTCCTTTTTCTTTTTTTCTTTTTTTTCTTTTTCTTATTTTTTTTATTTTTCTTTAAACATTAGTTTTTTATAATTTTAAGCCTTAGCTAAAAGCTAGCGCTACTATAAAAAAGAACTTTAAGAGATAACAGTAATAGTAATAGTAATAGTAACAGCAATAGTAATAGCAATAGCAATAGTAATAGCAATAGTAATAGTAATAGTAATAGCAATAGCAAGTATATTTTACCCCTTTTATAATTTAAATTAGTAGTAAGCTTTAAATAAACTTTACTAATAGTGCCCTTAGTAAATTAAAATGCCTTTTACTTTTACTTATACGCTAACTAACGCTTAAAAGAGCTTTACTTTAGTAAGAAAGACTCTTAAGAAAAAGCATTTACTATTATAGTTTAATAGTATATAGTAAGCTCTTTTAGTAGCTTATTATACTAAAATAAAAAACTTTATATATAAAGGTTTTACTATAGCTTAATTTCTTAAGGCCTTAATGTATAACTTATAGCGTAATAAGGCTAGTTTACTAAAGTTATAAAAAGATTTTATAAAAGCATAGCTTAACTACGTAATTATGCTTTAGCGCTTAGCTACTAACTTTTATCTTTTAAGTAAACTTTTGTTCTATTTTATTTAAGACGCCTTATCTTAGCGTAAACGCCTTTAGCTATAGGTTAAAAATCTTACTTACTTTAGTAAGTACTTATTTGCTTAAGTAAAAGTATATATACTAATAGTATTTTATATTAAGCTTTTCTTTTAAACTTTACTAATAAATAATATTTATTTATTTAAAGCGTAATAAGACTTTTAAAGGTAAAGCGTATATATAGCAGTAGTATAAGAAATAAAGTAAGATAACTCTAAGATAATATTAAGGTAAATAAGACATAGGCTAAAGGTTAAGGGATTAATGTTATCCTTTAAGAATACTAGCTTTAATATAGTAAATAAATAGCAACTAATAAGGTTTAGGTAAGGATTATATAATTAACTTAGATTTTATAAAACTTTTTTTAATAGTAATATAACTTAAGTGCTTAATAGGACTATAACTACTATAAAAGGTTATACCTTAGCTTATAAGGATTATATAGCTACTAAACTTTATAGTAGTATAGTTACTTAACCTTAATCCTTTTATAAGTATAATATAAACTTTATAAGGTTATTCTTAGCTTATAAAGATTATAGCGCTATAATACCTTATAGGCTTATAAGACTAAAGAGTTCTATAAGGTTGCTTTTAGCTTATAAAGATTATACTACTATAATACTTTATAAGCCTATAAAACTAATACTTTTATAAGCATAATATAGATTCTATAAGGTAAATCTAAGCCTATAAGGGTTATACTATTGTAATACTTTATAAGCTTATAAGACTAATGTTTTTATAAGCATAGTATAGCTTTTATAAAGTTACTCTAAGCCTATAAAGATTATATAGCTATAATACCTTATATACCTATAAGACTAATATCTTTATAAGCATAATATAGATTCTATAAGGTTACTTTAGGCCTATAAGGATTATGCTACTATAATACCTTATAAGCCTATAAAACTAATGTTTTTATAAGCATAGTATAGCTTTTATAAGGTTACCTTAAGCCTATAAAGATTACGCTCTTATAAAGATTACTGCTTTATAAGCTTAGCTAATTAGTACAGCTAATAGGCTAGCTATAAGGATAGTAGCGCGTATAAGGTTATAGCCCCTATAGCTCCTTGCTAACATAAGCATTACGTAAGACTAGTGCTACCTCTATAAGCCTTACAGCGCTAAACATTCTAATAAGTGCCTTACAGAAACCCCCCCCCCCCCTCGTAGGTACTTTGTAGCTGGTAGTAGTACCTTAGACCGTACATGTACTAACCTACATGTAGTACATGTACACGTACTTGAATCCAACATCCGCCTACCCTGCACTCTGCATTGCCCAAGCTCCTTATCTTATCGGCCGACGGCGCATCTCCAGTCGCATCTCCAGAATTGAGCCTTCAACGTTCATTGATGTTCCATACATGTACTCCGTTAGGTACTTGATGTATAAAGCGAGGGCTTGAGAACTGGATGAACCCGTTTTGGAGGAACCGGGAAAGACGCCCAAATCATCCTTGATCTCGACGCCTCCAGCTCCAGCTCGCCTGGTCATCGGAATTCAAACATACATCATGCACGTCGGAGGCAGTCGAGCATCGATGGACTGATGGGAAGCAGCTTCATCTCGCCGCCTCGACAATTGATCTTGCATTCTGCATCGCAGCAACAGACGCATAATTGAGAACAAGAGTCTGGTGGAAGCCACGCCTTTTCTTCCCCTCCTCTCTCTCTCTCTCTCTCTTTCTCTCTCTCTTTCTCTCTCTCTCTCTTTCTCTCTCTCTCTCTCTCTCTCCCATCTAACCTCGACCCTCCATTCAATTCAACCTCTAGCTTGACGTCTTCCTCTTCTTCTTCGCTCCCTTTCCTTCAATTCTTCCCTCCACTCTATTCAATCGACCAGCAACGTCCCTACCCCCGGCATTGGATCCGTCATCAACCTGCGAGCAAAGAGGACCCCATGCATACCGCGATTGCTCCATCGCCCCTCTCGTCACCCTAGCCATTGATCATTACTAGCACTGCCTCGCCTCCATCGGTCTCGCCATCGCCATCGCCATCGCCATCGCCATCGCCATCGCCGCACACACAGGCCCAGCGACGTCGATCGACTCCCTCGTCTTCATCCAGCTATCACCTTCGTCACCTTCGTCACCTTCGACCCCACCATCGTCGCTCCCTTCAACCTCTCTGCCTCGGCCGCTCGGCTGCGGTCCGCAACCTGGCTTCCTGGCCGGCCCCCTCGCCCCATCGGGTGCCACGACGCACCCTCGACTCCCTACGATATCGATCTGACCTCTGGCCTCGATCCGCTACCTCAATATGGCCGTGGAAAATGACGGCGCGTGCGTTTGACTCTGCCAACCCCCTCCTCCTCCTCCTCCTCTCCCTCAGACAATGAATACATGCCACCATCCCATCTGCTGACCTTGGTCCTCTTCATCGCGCAGCTTCTTCCCGACCGAGACCATCATCTCTCGGAGAGACCGCAAGCATTATCGGGTGCCCGTTCGTTGTCCGTATGTCGTTCAGCGCCTCTCCTCCATCCTCTTCATCCGAGAATCATGCATACCATAACTGCCTCCTTTCGCATCTACGAGTACTACTATTCTCGCATGCCGTGGTCCCGTCATCAATCCCTCAGTCCATCGCCCGGAGCAAAATCACTGACAATTTCTGTCGCTCGTCCAGACACTGGCAGCTCCGATCGCTCATCAGCGCCGAGAAGAACCACATCGTCTATTTCCCCGGCGGAAAGGGCAGTCATTTCGTCCAGCGCCTCAACACCCGATCGCGCGAGTGCGAGACGATCAAGCTGCTATCCTTCGCGCCTCGCTGCCTCGTCGCCGAGAACTCGTGGCTCTGTTGCGGCAGCGAAAATGGCGACTTCGTCGCAATGAGATTAGAAGATCCGGGCGATGGTGGCGAGCGGCCCCCCTTGCTGAGATGCTTGAGGAACGAGGCTGGGTCCGGCTCGGGCACGAGCGGTTCCAGCCCGGGCGAGGAGGCGGCGAGGGCGGGAACACCAGCAGGAGCAGCAGCTCCAGCGACAGCAGAGACAGCAGGCAGTCCAGCTGCCGACAGAGAGGCGGTGAGGGATGACCCAGACGATAGCGGCAGCTCACGATCCACGCCCCAGATCGATTTGGATCCCCAAATGCCCCATGGTCTTGGCCCATCCGCGTCCAGCGAGGAGCTCCTCACCCTCATCGCCCAGACTCAGTGCACCGGCACCAAGCCCGCGCTCGCCAAGAGCATGAAACTCGCCAAGGAGCGCGTCAACTGCATCACCCTGTGGTTTCCCCCCACCGACATCCCGGCCGACGAAAACGCCTACACGGAGCCCATCGCCGTCCTGGCCAATAACGATCGGACCGTCACCCTCGTCAGCCTGCAAGCCTTCGAGCGCAGCGACAGGATCACGCCCCTAGAGACCGTTACCTACCCAGACCTCGTCAACCGCGCCGTCATCTCCCCGGACGGCCGCATCATGGTCGCCGTTCTCGACGACCCCTTCCTGTACGTGCATCAGCGCGTCGAGTTGCCCCCCGAGACCCCGCAGAAGGGCGAGAAGGAGTATCGGTGGGAGTTGAAGCAGCGTCTTCTGCTCAAGAGCCAAAAAAAGGGCGATGACACGGACAGCCGTGGGAGCTTCGCCGCCTGCTTTTCCCGCTCGGGGCTCCACCTTGCCGTCGGTACCCAGTATGGGACAATATCCATCTTCGAGTCCGCCCTCCTGACCCAGTCCGACATCGACCCGCTCCTCACCACCTTCCCGTCCTCCCAGCCTTTCTCCCCCGAGGGAGCCGTCAGAGACATGGCCTTTTGCCCCGGCCCGTACGACCTCCTTGCCTGGTCTGAGGACCGCGGTCACGTCGGCCTTGCCGACATGCGGGGCAACTTCGCGGTCCGCCAGATCGTCAACATCAGCAGCGAGACGGGCCTCGAGCACGTCAGCGTCTTGGATCGCCATGCCATTGATCCTCGAATCATTCAAGGTAGACAAATTGACCTGGTCAACCATCCGCTCACGGCTGCTGAGATGGAAATTCTAGAGGCCATTCAGCACGATCGGCGCCGCCGAGACAGACTCTCCGCCCAGCCCGTGGAGATCCTGTACCCTCCGGTCTACCGCCCCCGCGACGCCCCGCCGCTTCCCCCCGCCCTCGCCGAGGACCGCGCGCGGCGGGAGGCGATTTGGCGCGCCTCGACCGCCACCAACAACGACGGCGATTCGTCCCGCCCGTCACCCGCCGCCGACGGCCGTGCCGGCGGCGGCGGCTCTGGGTCCTCTGGGATCCTCGCCTTCTCGGAGCTCCGGAACCGCCTCAGGGAGAGAGAACGCAATGCTGCACGCGACTGGCGCGAGGGCCCTCGCGTGCAAGCAGGTACATCCCGACGCTTCGAGTCTCGCTGGACGACCAGGGTTAATGACCAGGGAGCAGCTCTTCGAGAATTGCGAGACCAGCGCGCGAGGCCGGACCCCAACTACGAAAACGTCCTCGAGATCCTCTTCGCCCGAGACGCCCCCAGCTCCGACGGCAACGAGGCAGACGATACCTCGCTGCTCGTCCCTCTCGTCAACCAGGTCGTCAACCGCTGGGAGGAAAGCTCTATTGGGTCCACCCTGACCCCCGGCGTGTTCGAAAGTCCCCCTTCTCCGGACAACACTGCCGGGCTGGCCTGGAGCCAGGACGGCTGTACTCTGTAAGTCGGCTTGCACCCTGGCCTAAGACCTCAACATCACCCACATGACCCTTCACAAATTATGTTCTCGAGCTGACCATGTTGTTCTCTCTTTCTTTTCCCTCTCTCCTCTCCAGTTACGTCGGCGCTGCAAACGGCATCTACGAATTCAAAGTCAACACTTTCAGTCGCAAATTCTGTCCCAGCGTCCGGATGCGCTGAAAAAAAGTTCACCATTTTACGATTCCCTTGTAATGATTTTACACACCATACTTTCTACCACAACTCTTTTTCTCCTTTCTCCCACATTCTTTCCGGCAGGGAAGCCTCTGTCTCTTCCCCTCTTCCTCTTCCTTTCTTGAGGGCATTGCTTCTGTGTATTCATCATGAGCAGCGTTGGGTATTCACTACGGCGTTTGAGAGCGGGGTGAGAATGCGAAGGCATCCATGTTACCACGCGAAGGTTGAAGGCGTGGAAGCCAGGTTCCCACCTTTGATGTGGAAATATCAATGTTTATCCTTGCGGGGGAACGTGTCCATCGCTATGAACCCCGTGTATTTTTTCTTCGTTGTTGTCGTCTTCATCATCGTTGTCGTCTTCTTCTTGTGATTTCTCTCATTTTCATCCGTCTTCCTCGTGCGTCGGATGTGCTGCATGGAGGGCGGGGGAGAAACGGCTAGGACATGCTTATGATACCAGGGAACGCGATCGACTGGCTCTATCCAAGGTCGAGGTACATGTATTTATGAAGGGCAGAAAAGCCCCGTCTTTGGCTGTCGCTCGGGTGCTCAAGGGGGCTTCCCCCTATTCTGTTCTGCGTGTGTGTAATTTGCTCGGAACGAGAAGATGACCTGGCCTCGTGCGGGCCTGCTGAGTGATCTATATCGACGGTGCAATATGGCAGTCGGCCTTGAAGAGCCAGACAGGAGAAGTCGGCAGGAAGACCGGCCGGCAGTATGTATTCAGATGTTCGCCGCGGAAACCCCCCCGTACAGCAGCTCCTCCACCATCTCGCCAATCGCCAAACTACTCGTCAACCCAGGACTCTCGATCCCCATCAAATTCACCCACCCCTCATACCCCTCCTCCCTCCTCACCACGAAGTCCTGAAACCCCTTCCCCGCAGCGACCCCCCCTCCGCGCACCAGCTTCGGCCGTATTCCCGCATAATCCACCCTCAGCGCGCCCCCGTCCAATCCCGGCAGATACGTCTTGATCTCCGCGATGGCGTCCCCCAGGCGTGCCGGGTTGACGGCCAGGTCGGTCGGCGAGTCGACCCAGTCGACGTCCGGGCCGAAGCGCATGCGGCCGGCGAGGTCGAGGGTCAGGTGGGTGCCGAGGCCGCCGGCGCCGGGGGCGGTGGCCGGGTAGACGAGGCGGGTGATGCGCGGCGAGGGGCAGTCGTAGGAGAAGTAGTTGCCTTTGGCGTAGAAGAGGCGCTTGTGGAGGGGGGCGGGGACGATCATGTTGTGGATGGAGATGGCGCCGAGGCCGGCGGCGTTGATGATGGTGTCGGCGGTGATGCGGCTGCAGGTGTCGTCGCCGTCACCACCACCACCACCACCACCACCACCACTACCGCCAACCAGACTCGTCTTGTTGCTGTTGTTGGTCGTGGCCCGCGGATCCCGCACATCGAGCTCCCACCCCGCCCCTCGCGGCCTCAGCCCTTCCACCGCCGCATTGAGCGCCACCAACCCCCCGCTCTCCTCGAACAACGCCGCCAGACACGCCATCACGCCATGCGAGTCCACGATCCCCGTCGTCGGGCTCTCCAGCGCGCCCCTCGCCGCGCGCACGCCCTCCCCATCCCTCTCGACCTCCGCGTCGCTCACCCACCGCAGCCCGAAGCCGTCGCCCTCCATGCTCCCAGGTCCGCCCGGCCCCGTCCCCGTGCCCATTCCCACATCCACACCCAAATCCATGTTCATGCCCATGTTGATCTCCCCCCGCGGCCCGCACTTCTCCCAGATCCGCTCCAGGCTCTCCCGCTGCGCGTCCGTCTGCGCGACGATCCACTTCCCCGTCCGCCGGTGCGGGATCGCATACCGCGCGCACAGCGCGTACAGCAGCGCCCGCCCGCGCACGCACAGGCGCGTCTTGAGCGATAAGGGCGGGTAGTAGAGCCCCGCGTGGATGACCTCGCTGCTGCGAGAGGAGGTCTCCGTGCCGAGGGCAGGGTGGCGCTCGAGCAGGATCACGGACGAGGATGGCCGGAGGGCGAGCTGTCGCGCAATGGCGAGGCCGACGACGCCGCCGCCGATGACCTGTGGAGAGTCAGATGTCACTCGTCATCGTCATCATCACCACCATCATCACTATCGCCATCACCGTCACCGTCATCCTGTGGAGAATCGATTCGTTCTTCCGCTTTATGATGACAGTGCGAGGAGGGGGAGTGCGCGTTGAACGTACCGCGTGGGTGAAGTCTGCCTTGGTTGCCGCTGTGCTGTGGAAATGGGATCGTTGGGCGATGTTCGATCTCGCAGGTGTCCAGTGCCGGCTACATCTTCGAATTGGGGAACCAAATCTATCAATCGCTCGCTGTGCCGACATGTCCGCTGTCCGCCCCAAAGAGAAGAAAAGAAGAAGAAACGCAGCACCCCCCAAGAAGATGGCTTATGGATCAGGACAGGTTGGGGCGAGGCGGCCGCCACCCTTTTAGCCAGTTGCTGATGGAGGGGTCGAGGGACACGAAGCTGAAGTCATCAATCAACCCAACAGGAGACACTAGTACTAGTAACTCCATGGATGAGGAAATGCTGCAAAACTGCACGTAAAGCCATTCCCCGCCATTGGCCATTTCATCGCATCGTCCTGCATCATGCAGCGGCAGTCCTCGGCCGAACACTCGATTGCCCAGATAGAAATAGGAGAGACCCTCACAGGGCATCAACCCGGGGATGACAGGTGGCAAGCCTGATTTGACCGCAACGCCAGAGAAGTGCCTCACGTCTCCAGTACAGTGCATGCCGCCTCCAATGAAATACAACAGCTGTGGGCGGCCAGATGCCGTGGGAGAAAAAGATCATCGTCTCCCAACTCAGTTCACTTTCATCCCAACCTCAAACGCATGACCGACTCGAATTATCATCAATTTTTCCCGTCGTGATGTCGTCTCATTGCTCCTCTGGAGCTACCTCGCTCTCCTCCTCTACTGTCGTGGACGAGCGGGTCAGGTTCGAGGGCACCGAGGGCTCCGTGGGGTTCAGAGACAGGGGAGACCAGTCTGCCACTTGCTTCTCTACAAGCCGAGATGTCAGTTCCGAGTCTCGTCTCATCCTCACTGGAGAGGGCCCCCGCCTGGCTGATACTTACCCAAATCTCGTATGCGGTGTCGAAGCATCTGGTTCTCGCGCACCAGCATCTGGGTCTCCGCTTGGTAAAAGGCACTCTCGTCGCGCCCACCAAGCACCCAGTCGCCGCTCTCCGCGCTGATGGAGGTCGCCCTCAGTCTAGGGGATGCGCCTCGGCTTGGGGTCCTAGACCGGCGCGACGTATCGAGAGAGCTGCGGTGCAAGAAGACTGGGGATCGGGGATGCGATCCCGACCAGGACGCGACCTGGTGCGCCGACGGAGTGGCAATGGGCGAGGGAACTACGGGCCTGGTCCTCTCCGCGGTGCTCGCAGGCTGCTCGTCCGAGGAGCCATTGGTAGGGTGAGAGGTCTGGAGACGCTGGATCTCAAGCTGCTGCTGGCGGATCATCTGCAGCAGCCGATTCTGATCGGGCATAAAAGGGTCAGATCAGGTGTTCGCGAGAGGGCCTCTTCTGTGCCTTTGTCGGCCCTCTGTGTCATGCGGCCCAGGGTATGTAGACACAGGTACAACTTGAGTCTGGAAACACATACCACATGAGCCTCCTGCTCTGCCTCAAGCTCCTGGTGGAGCTCGCCAAGGCTGGGGGCCCTTTGGTGGTGAGGATCTGCGGTCGGTGGTGAACTCATGAAGAAATGCGGACTCGAAGGCTGATGGGAGCCGTGCTCGTGGAGCATCTCGCCGGGGGCCGGGACGGAGGGGTCGTTGAGCTGGAGGTTCATCAAGATGGCCGAGCGGCGTCGGCTCGCTTGGGGGGACACCATGCCTCTGGGCAGCGAACCGTTCGACGAGTCTGGATGGCAAGAATCAGCTTCGGGCCGGTCTCGAGGGCGGCAAGTCCCGTCTGGGACGTGTCACGGGAGGGCTGCTGGACGCACGTCGCGAGGGTTCTCGTTGCAGACCCGCATTCAAAGCTGCAGCTGCCTGCAAGGAAACGGATGCAGAGCGAGGGGAACCGGCGGGGGAGTCCGGGCGGGGTGGCATCAGGGGGCTGCTGTTGCTGGCCATTGTTCAAGCAGCCTATGGAGATCAATCTAGATCTCGTTACTCGTACTGGTTCCCGGTTGATGGATAGCAGATGGCCGGTCGGCGTCTTGGCGGCAGAGGTTGGTTGGTACTCGTACTCGTACTCGTATTGATAAATGAATCACGAGTGGTGAATCTTCTGTATGATCGTGTCCAGTATTCGTCCCAGGCACAGGTCAAGTTGCTCTGATGATGGTCGTCGCTCGCCAAGAGGCAGTCCTGCAGGTGGTCTGAGACCTTGCCGAGCTCAACGACGGGCTCAATCGACCAACAGCTCCTCAATCGCGTCTCGTGGCTTTGCTTGAAACCCCGGCCTGCCTGGACAATGCGACTGCGGGCGGGCAATCAGGGGAAACGATTGATCGGCCGGTGGTATGGGTGGTGTTGAGGGTCAGTTGGTCGTAGTACCTACTACTAGAGTAGTTGAGCGACGGCCAGGACGAGTGTCGGGATTGATCGCTCTGCGCTCCGTACTATGGTGAGGGAGGATCAGCAGAAGCGGCGGTGATGCTGGCGATGGGCAATCATTCTGTTGGAGGCGGAGGGGAGAAGACGAAGCGATCGAATGGAGTCGAATAGAAATGGAATTGCGTACTCCGTAGAGATGAGATCAACGAAATGGAGAGGAAGAAATGGAATATGGAAGGGAATCGAGGAGATGGAAATGGATGGGATTTCGCTTCGGAGCCCCGACGGCTTGGAAGGTGCGATGCTGTGTCGCTCCTGCCAACGTCGCTCGCTTCTGGGTCGATGGCTTTGGAAGGCGCGCCGAAAGCTCCTGACTGTGACGTGATGCCTGGTGGGGTTGGCGGTGACGCATTCCGAGCTGCAAAGCTGGAAGGCGCCTCCGAGCTTCGACACAGAGGCACAAGCACTCCACGCCAGCGAACCACAGCACCTTCACCTTGAGTTTACGACCTCCAACGGGAGGTAGAGAAGTACCTGACTGTCCTGCCTCTGCAGAGGTCTTCACAGAGTATCCTTCTACCAGTCTCGGCTTCTGCAATAGGCATCGCGGTCTCTGTGGTCCAGGTTGCGCAGGCAGGCCGCAAGCCGTTCTGAGTACGGATCTGAGTACGCGGAGTAAGTAGTAGTACCTTTCGATTTGAACAATCTCATGTACGGAGGAAGGAACAATGAACAATCTACGTGTGCGCCAGCAACTTCCACGATGCACGGTCGTTCCTGCCTTCAAGTTGACCAGAGCCTCACCCATTGCTCTTGCCTCTGATATCTCGAGTTCGGAGTCCGGAGTACAACGTTGAAGTCACTGAAGCAACTGTAGGGTAAGGCATTTGGGCAGCTCGCATTCGACGATTTCGACTTCAATCGTGCAACATATTCAGTGCAATTGCAAGGTGCATCGTGATGTCCGGATCTTCCAGTCTGCAGCATCACAGCCCAAGGCTTCGCGTCCACAGAAACCACCAAGCTCCAGGACAAATGCTTCAGATCCTCACTGAAGCAGGAGGCGTTCACACATCGCAGGCTTTAGTCCTCCCTAGGCAGGTGAGTGCCAAAGTCTTCTCCCCCTTCCCTCGGCGGAAGACGTCATCCAATATGTTTGTCACCATGATCACGAAAAAGGGCGTGCATGCACACTGCGAAAGCTGCAGGATCCCGTTTGTTTGAGGTCGGTGCCACCAAGGGAGGCCCATCGCTAAAGACTGGTTCCACAGACAGCTCCTGTTGCGGACATCGTCGCGTCCATCCGAGACCGGTCGTCGGCGACCAGGCCTGGCCTCAAATAGATGGAGAGCCAGCAGTCCATGGCGGCGAGAGCCGGGCACTATTGCCTGCTGCCAAGGCTCGATATCCATCCCCCGGCCGAGCAGCCTCTACCTTCTTGAACGGGTCTGGGGTTCGTTCGCGTCTCGACTCTCCAAGGATTCCAGGCAAGCCGCGGTGCTTACTCGTGGCCTGCATGCTGGCAGTCCCATCCGCTCGGGATCAATAGAGGGATCGATCGGGCAGTCTCTTGCTCCGGTCAATGCTTGCAGTCCTGTCGTGCCCGTCGCAGGGAGGTGTCGCAGGTGTCGCAGGTGTCGCAGGTGTCGCAGGTGTCGGGAGGTGTCAGAGATGTGTCAAAAGTGGCAGGGCCGGGGATGGGGACGCCTCTCCTGCGAGTTCCTGGCTTGACGGATCCCGCCTCGACGGAAAGGGAAACAAGGGAGGAGAGAGAAGGGAGCTGGAGACGACGACCGAAAGGGCGAGTGCTCACGAGAGGCGAGCTCTCCACGAGACTCGTACGAACTCACACCGGAGACGCCACCCAAGGAGTCGGCCGACTGCGCCCTGCCGGATTCAGGGTAAAGAACGGACAGCGGAGAGATCTCACGATGCGGATTCCGTACGATGCAAAGACACCGCCCGCCACAGAGTACGGAGTACTCCATACTCCAAGGTCCGCACAAAGAATTAAGCCTTTTGGTGGCTTCGGTCGTGGTGTCGGTCTCGGCCGACGACAACTCACTGACATGAATTAGTCCCACGTGGCGCGAGCAATGATGCGCGGCACTTTGGATTGACCATATGCGCCACTTTCAGAAGCTGGAGCTCAGCAACGTCCAAGCGGAGTACGGGACTCCGTACGCGGAATCGCGGGTGGCGACGACGTCTCGACCACAGGTCAAATGGTGCGCCTGACTCCGTACCGGTAACAGACATCTCGGGTTGTGGAAACGGCCCGGAGTTTCGAGAGCCAAAAGCCGCCGCACAGGTATGCCCTCAGGAGGCAAGGCACTGCCAATGAGGTATGGAGTGCGTGAGTCCGTGGTTACTGATGACGAGCTCTGCAGGGCCTCTATCTGGCGGTTTCGTGACACGATGCACCCATGCCCTGATTCGGATGACTACGGAGAACTCCGCGCAGAGCCCGGAGCCCGGAGGATCATGCACGATGAGATTCACTGGAGACTTACAGTACGGAGTACGGAGTACTGCGTACTGCGTACGGAGCACGGAATACGAGTAGTATTCTTGCGATCCCGAGTACTCGTACAGCCCCGGAGCGAGCGGCCAGTCGCGCAAATTCAGGAGCTCCCCCCCCTGGGCCCTCCACGCTCGGACGCAAAACGCTGCACGTGGCATCTCGGGCCCGAGATTCCGCCCTCTTCGGCCTTAGAATCCTGTTCCCATCTTCCGAGCTCCCAACTGTCGAGAGACGAGGCCATGGATCCTTTTCTGGTCGCGAGAGCCGGAAAGTCTGCCCGCTGAGAAGGGCGGAGGGGACCTGCTTTTCGACACCGAGTAGTACGGAGTACGAATCCAGCGTCATGGGTAGAGATCCATCTGAGCGCAGAAAATAGGACGGGAGAGGGGCATCGTCGGACGGGGTGCAGGATCGCGCTCGTACTCGTGCAGGTACTCCGTGCTCCGGAGTTTCGCAGGACTGTACCCGGACTCTCGCGCTTTTGCATCGCCCGAGCGGCCGGGTGAGGAGGGAGGTCAGATGGGTGTCTCAGGACAGGTACTCCGTAGGTGGGCAAGGCATCTCCCTGGACGCGCACAAGGGGGGGGGGGAGACAAATCTCACCACCTCTCCTCACCATTTGAATCACCTAGAGACTTGTCGGTAGGAACGCGCAGCCGACCCGGCTACAATAGGAAGCTAGATAGATATTGCGGCTAAAGGGTATATAATCCGAATAGGTATAGGAATAAGGCATTAACGCTATATAAGGGTAATACTATAGGAACGCTACTTATAGCTTAAATTAAGCTAAATTAGCTATGCTAGCTATACCTTAACAGTATCTTATATATAAATACCCCCTTTAGCCTAGATAGCCTTAGTACTAAATTAATAAACGCTATCTTAATCGTAATATCCTTACCTTTTAACCCTTTTTATTAAGAGTTATAAGCTTATAAAGTCTTAATCCTTATAGGCTTATATCTTTTACTAAAAGGGCTTTATTGCTATATACTAGAAAGATATTATAATCTTTGTTTTTAGTGTTTTAGAAGAAAGTGTCTCTATCTAACTTATACCTAGCTTATTGTTCGTTCTAAGCCCTGTTCTTAATTTCTCTTAATCGCTATATATAGCTAAGAGAAAGCTTATTTTTAATTATTTTATTTAATCTGTTTTATTTGTTTTAATCGTTTTATTTAACTTAAAGAAGGCAAATCTTACTTAATTTAATTGTCTTAGTTAATTTAAGGAAAGTATTCGTTGCTAGACTTAATCGTCTTGCTTTAAAGCTATCGTCTCCTAAGGATTGTCTTTTAACGAAGGTATTAGCAAATTCTCCCTTATACGCTTTATATATAATCTATACAGCAATACCTTTTTATCTACTCTATTATACTATCTTTATAAAGAAAATACTAACGCTAAGGCCTCTAGCTTTTCTTAAATTAAAATTTTATACTAAGTAGTCTAAATAGCTATTAGTAATCTAAGAATACGTAGAACCTTATAGTATATAAGAATACATTAAACTTAATATTATTATAAACCTTTCTCTTAAAGACCTACTAAAAGATCTTCTTTAGTATAATAATAAGCTTATTTTAACCTATAAAAGCTTTACTATAGAAGGGAATACCTTAATCCTTAATACAAATACGTATAAGAGTGCTTTTTAAGTGTATAAGCTTAAATATAATGCTAAAAGAGCAGAAAAAGAAAGTTAGCTTATAGAGTATAATAAGCAATATAACCTTTAGTATATAAAAGAAGTCTAATACTACTAAATAAAAGATCTTATAATTAATATCTTTAGCACAATAAGGGCCTTTATTATAAAGCAATACTAAAAGAAAGAAGATTAAAATCTTTATTTAAGTAATTTTATTAACTAAGTAAAGGTAAAGGTTATCCCTTTTAATAGCTATAATTATAAAAAAGCATCTTAAACCTTTTAGCGTTTAGCTTAATAGACTCTTAGTTAAAGAAACTAGTTAGTATAGTTTATTTAATTTAAGTAAGCTTAGTATAACTATCTTTAGTATAAGGTTAAGACTATTAATAAAAAAATTATAATTAACTTTTTTCTTTAATCTATAAAGGCTAACTTTCTTTTTTAAGAGGAAAAGATAAGTAATAAGATTAAGGAAGTAAAGCAAGGCATAGCTTAAATACCTAAGATTATTAAGATCGTTGCTAACTTTTATTAGTATATTACTTACTATTAGCAGATTAATAAAAACACTCTAAAAGCTTATATAAATATAGCTACTTATAGGGGTAGCGATAGTAAGGATAAGATAAATAAGGAGCAGCAGTACCTATTTTACCTTTAGAAGATGCTTAAGTGCCCTAGGTATAGTACCTTGTACTAAGGCTAGCTAGATAAGTAGTAGGAGACGTGCTAAGGTATACTTGTTATTAATAGGTATAAGGTACTACTTATAACCTTTAGGCTTTAAAAGAATAAAAGAGAAGCTTTAAAGAAAGGACTTAAGACTTATAAAGAAAAAGCTATAGCTATAAAGGCATAGCTAAATAAGATTAAGAAGGAGAAATTAGTTAAAGTAACTAATCTAGCCTTGTCTTAGCTAGCTTCCTTAGATCCTTTAAAGAAGAAGAAGCTAAAGAAGAAGGGTACTAATAGTACTAAGTCTAAGGTAGCTAAGATAGCTAAAGACAAAGAAATCGTCTAAATTAAGAGCTAAGGTCTTGCTAAGGTTAGCAACGTTGCTATCTACGTTCTTAATGCAATAGCAAAAGAAAAAGAAAAGGATAATCTTACGATAAGAAATGCTATAATCTTTAATTCTAGATCTAACACTAATATCTTTAATAACCTTAACTTTTTCTTACTTAAGTCTGTTAAAATGAGGGTATAGGAAGATAGAGACTATAGGGTAGGTAAGGACTATGTGTATTGTATTAAGCTAAGGATAAGAGAAAGGACGCTAGCTAGGTAGGGGATAGCGCCCTTTAAGTACATAGAACACCGTTACCTTAGTCTATCCTTAAATACATAGTAAATACTAAGGAAATAAGACATCTTAAGGTAATACTAATCTCTCTTAAGTACTTAGCTAATAGGCTTTAGGGTAGCCCTGCTTAGCCCTGCTTTGCCTTATATAGCCTTATACTGCCTTACTTAGCTACCTTTAGTAGCATAAGCTATATCTCTTAGTATATAGTCTTAATACTTCTTTTAATGCTTAGCTATATAAGGTAAAGCATCTTAAAGCTTATACTTATTAGCTTATATAAAGGCCTATAAGGTAGTAGCTTTTATTAATCTAAGGCTAAGCTTAAATAGCTTGTGTAGCTTAGGTAGCTTAATTAGTATATAGGTTGCTATAGCTAATTATTAAAGCTTTATATTATACCTTTACTTATGTATAAGGTAGCTAACCCTTTTAAAGGCTTAAATAAGTCTTCTTTTAGTGTATAAAGCTATTAGTTTTTAAGCTAGTCTTAAGCCTCTTAGCGTATCTCTTTTAAGGTAGGCCTTAGAGCTTTATAAAAGGTCTTTATAGGTAGCCTTTTATACTTATTAAAGGGGCTTAAGCTTAGCGAGCTATATAACAAGTTAAGTAACTTTAATGCTAGCCTTTAGTATACGCTTAAGGTAGGTGCCTTATAAAGCTAAGGTTAAGCTACTAAAGGGCTTAGGCTATAGCTAAAGCTAGAGCTAGACTTAGTGCTATAGCTAGAGCAGGCACTAAGGCCGGTGCTAGAGCTAGTGCTAGAGCTAGTGCTAGAGCTATAATAATCTAAGCTAGTGCTAGGGCTATAATAATCTAAGCTAGCTAGCTAAAGTAAAGCTTTAGCTGCTTCTACGAGGTAAATGTTAGTAGCTTCTGCCTCTAAGGTAGCTTTTCTATAGAAGAGGATCCCTTCTTAAAGAGGCCTAAAGCTTAAGGTAGCTTAGATGCCTTTAATCTTAGGTTAAGGGCTTAGTATAAGGCTTTTACTAAAAAAAGCTATCCTTATAATAGGCTAAGGGCTTAGTAAGAGCCTTAGTAAGCTTAGTAACTACTTTAGTAAGTAGTAGTTAAGCTACTAGTAGGGGTCGTTAAGGGTTAACATCCTTGTTAAGGTATTATTATACTAACTAAGGGTTATTAGCCCTTAAAGGCTATAAGGTAGCTCTGCCTTAGAGCTATAAGGTAGCCTTAAATAAGAGCTATTTAGCTAGGCAAGATTAGCCTAGCTTCCTTAATAAGGGTATATATAATTAACTACGTAAGATTTAAAGGGCTAGGCTAATAGTAGTCTATATAGGCCTTTCTAGAATAAGGCTAGCTATAGCTTAGTTAGTAGCTTAGTAAAGCTATTAGCTATATTGCTTTCTATGTTAATCTACTCTAAGGTAACTAGCTGCTCTTAAACCTTTTCTTTAATATAGCTAAACTTAATTAGCGTATACTTTATATAGCTATATAAGGTAAGGTTATTAATAGTAGATATAGCTTGCTTATTGTTATTGTATAAGGTAACTAGAAAATTAATATTCTAGTTTGTTTTACGTAATAAGCTAGCTAACTACTTAAGCTTTTAAGTAGCTTCTATAATTGCTATATATTTAGCTTCTAAGGTAGATAAAGCAATAGTACTAGCCCTCTTGCTTTTCTAGCTTATAGGGCCTTTAGCTAGTTAAATAATATATCTATAAGTACTTTTGCTAATGCTTTTATCTTTTATAAAGTTACTATTATAATAAGCTATAAGGCGCTATAGGCTTTAAATAGCGTATTTAATGCTTTAGGACTTAGTGCTTTTAAGATAAGCTAATAGCTTATAGGCCTTTAAGAGGTGCTCTTTATAAGGTAGCTAGAAATAGTATACTAAAAATTAGACTATAAAAGCTATATCTAGCCTAGTCTATGTAGCTAGATAGATAGCTATGCTAATAATAGCTTAATATAGCTTAGCTTTATTAGCTATAAGTAGTAGAGAGTCCCTTAGGCATATAACTAGCTAAGGCATAAAGGGTATGTTAGCTAGCTAGGCTAAGGCTTAGTTAAACCTCTTAAGAGCTTCTTTTATAAAGTACTTTTAGGATAGCTAGATAATCCTTTTTCTAGTATCTTAGATAATATAAACCCTTAGGAATAAGGTAGCTAAGCCTTTATCTTTTATTTTATAGATCTTATTAAAAGCTTCTTTTATCTTATTAATTAGCCTTAAGCTTAGACTAATTAAGAGGTAGTTATTAATATAAGTAACTATAAAGATAGCTGTTATATAATTGTATAAGACAGCTAAATCTAAGGCTAGTAGCTTAAAGTCTAAGGTAGCTGCTGCTTAATTAAAGGCTTGCTGCTATTCGTAAGATAACTGCTTAAGGCTATAGAAGGTCTTATTAAGCTAAATAGCCTAATCTAAGGGCTTTAAGGTAGCTAAATAGCCCCTTTAAGCTAGCTTAGTTATTGTCTTAGGATTAGCTTATTAAATAAACTAATTAAAGCCCTTTAAAAGCTAAATAAAGATATCTTCTTTAAGGTTTTTATTTAAAAATGCCCTTATAAAGTTAATCTACTTAATTTCCTAGCCTTTAGCTATAGCTAAGGCTAAAAGGACTTACTATGTAACTAGCATAGCTATAAAAGCAAAGGTATTAGTATAGTTAAGGCCTTTAATTTGCTAAAAGCCTTAAGCTATAAGCCTAGCCTTATGCTTAGTTACGTACTTATATTAGTCCTTTTTAAGCTTAAAGATAAGCTAGCTTATTATTAGCTAGTAGCTTAAAGGAAGGTTATTCTAAGGCTAAAAGGTAAAAACGTCTTAGAATAATAGCTACTAAAATTTAGCTACTATAGCTTTTAGCTAAGCTAAGGCGTTAAGGCGTTAAGAAGCTTCTTAAAAGGTATAAGGCTTATTTTATAAGGTAGGTTTATTCTTAGCTTTTAAGGTAGCTAAGATAAGATTAAGGTTTATCTAATTAAGTAGGTTATATAGATAGTTACGTATAGCTAGATTAAGTAACTTAAGGCTTAAAGCCTTATTAGTAAGGTTAATAACTTTAGGTATAAGCTTTAGCTAAGGGGTTAGAGCTATAAATAAGGCTAGGCTAAAGGAAGGGCTATAGCTTAGGGCTAGACCTAGAGATACCCCCCTTAAGCCTAGGTTATCTAAATCTAAGCTTCTAATAGGTACCTTAGCTAAAAGCTAGGCTTTAAATAGCTAGATTTAGCTAGTTTAATAGATAAAGCGCCTATTAGGTAGCTAGACAAGGTAGGTGTTATAGCTTAGGATAGAGACTAGGTGCCTTGCCTTAGTGCGTAGGGCTAGTTTATAGCCCTTAGCTTAACGTTCTTCTAGAATAAGGATCTTATATTAGGCCCCTAAGGCTTAGAAATATAATAAATTTAGCTTATTAGTCTAAGCTAGCTAGATAACGTTGTTATAGAGCTCTTCTTATACTATAAGATCCCTATTAGTAGCTGCTATAGCGTTAACAAGGTTATATATATCTTAGATAACGTAATTCTAGAGGGTATAGGGTAGGCTAGAGCTTATTATTATAGCCTTAAGTCTATTAAGGATAACCCTAATAGATCTCTTAGCTAAGCTATTTTGCTTATGTATATAAGGCGTATTAATAAAAAAGGAAATACCTTTATTTTATAGCTACTCTTATAAGGTAGTTATAATCTCCTTGCTACTGTTATAGTAGAAGCGTATAAGGTAGCAGCTATAGTAGTTTTTTAAGGCCTTAAAGTAGCCTTAAATAGCTTTAGTTATCGTTGCCTTACTTTTATTAACTAATTAGATAACTTATTAATAGTAGGTTTTATAGTTAACTAATAGTAAGCTATAAGGCTGCTAATTATAAGGTAGGGGCTTAATCTAGAAGATATTTCCTTTAATAACGTTAAGGGCTTATAGCAGGCTAGCTATAAGGTTAGTAGTTAGCCTTTTAACGGTCTTACCTTTAATGTAGGGTAGGTAGACGAAATCTTGCTCTTTAATTAGCTAGAAATTAAGTATGCTAGCTAAGATAACCTTTGTTTTCTTTATAAGCCTTAGGCTAAGATAGCTTAGCCTAAGGTGCTATAAGTAGGCTTTTTAAAGAAGCTCTTAATAAGGCTTTAAGGCTAGCTTAGGGCCTTAATAGCTCTATAGGGCTAGCTTTAGTATGCTAAGATCCCTTAGATCCTTAGAAATAAGATTATCTAGGGTCTGCTATAGGGTAGAGATCTTAGGGGGTTTAGAGCGTTGCTAATAAGGCTATAGCTAAGTAAGGTCCTTATACCTACTAGCCTCTTATTATGTTAGTAGCTTAAGCCTTATTTTAAGCTATAGAAGGCCTTAATTAGTTAAATAGATTAGTGCTTAGCGTCTTAGGCGTATAAGGTAGGTATAGTAAGTCGTTAGATTTAAGGGCACTAAAGGGGTCTTAGTGCCTTTAACGGTTAAGAAAAACCTATTTTTTTAGTAATTAAAAAAGGCTAGCATAGCCTTTTACTAACTTATTAGCTTATTCTTTAAAAAGAAGCCTCTTAATTAGTAGTACCTTAAGCTACTTATAAGATTAAGCCTTATATTAGGGCAATAAAGGGCCTTAAGAAGGTAAATCTTATAGTATATAGCTAAGCTATAGCTAACTAAGACGTTAAAAGTAGCTATACTAGATCTAAGGGGCCTTATAAGCCTACTGCTTATTATTATATAGCCTAAGGTACTATTATTATCTTAATAGTTAATAAAAGAGGCCTTATTATTAACTATATAGACTAAGGTACCTATGTTATATAGCAGGCTAGCCTTAAAGGGGCAATTAGCTAAGCTATATATTATTAACTTATTAAGAGCTACTAAGTTATTAACTTCTAAGGTACTAAAATTAAGATTAAAGGTTACGTATATAGCAAAGGCTAATCTAGTAGCTTATAATAAGCCTATAGGTGCTTTGCTAAGTAGGCGTTATAGAGGCTTATAAGGCCTCCTGCCTTAATGTTAAGTAGGCTTATTAGGGCTATGCCTTAGCCTAGACCTTTGCCTTAGCTCTTACCCTTGCCCTAAGCCTTAGCCTTAGCCTTAGCTTATAAGCTATTAATAAGGCACTAAGGCCTTAGAGGTACTTTAAGGCTTAAGGGCCTCTAAGGTAGCCTTCTTCTTCTTTTTATTATGCCCTTTAAGGTTATATAATTAAGCCTTAAGGGTAGCTTAATAAGCTAATAATCTTTTATACTAAGTCTTATTAAAGATATCTTCTATAATTAAGCTAAGATTTATTTAATTTAGATTACTGCTTATAGCTGCTATAGATTAAATAGTACTATAGATTCGTTCTACTTAAGGCAGAAAAAAGGTAGATAAGGCTATTATATACTAATTAACTTAATCTTTAATAGTAATAATAACCTTAGCTATAGATAGCTAAGCTAGATAGTTACTAAATTTAGTATTAAAGTTAGCTAGCGTTCTAAGGTAGCTACTAAAGGATAAGCTATAAAAGCCCTTATAAAAGCTTTTTTTTTTAAGATAAGTAGAATAAGTATATTAGCGCTTTAATTTAAAATAAGCTTAAGTAAGGCTATTAATCTAAGCTATTAATTAGGCTAGGCTAGGAGCTAGGCTATCCCTTAAGATTATAAGGAGTATAGCCTTTTTAGCTATTAGGATAGCCTTAGCTAAAGCTAAGTTATTAACGAATTCTTAAAATTTAATAGCTTAAAGCATAATAGTAAGGGTTTACTTCTATTAGTTATAATTCTTAGGTCTTATTAATTTAAACGAATTAAAAAAGACTAAGGCCTTCTTAAAAGCTTCTTAGATAAAGCTAACGTTTAAGGTAGCTAAGGTTATACTGCTAGTACTACTAGTAGCTTTAACTAGTAGCCTTTGTTATAGCTAGTTAACTAACTTCTATACTTCTTTAAATAAATAAATAATCTAGCTATCTAAGGTAGCTTAGTAGGTATCCTAAGCCTATAAAGCGTCTCTTAATATACTAATTTAAAAGCTTAGATTAGTAATACTATTATATAACTACTATAGCTTTTAAAAGACTTAATTAAGGTTAAACCTTGCCTTTAGTAGGGGCTATATACTAGCTATCTAGCTAGTGCTTACGCGTTATAGGGTAAGCTTTTAATTATATAATTTAGGGTTATGTAATAAGGCATAAGGTTAAGAGTTAAGGTGCCTTTAGGTACTATTTTTAAGTTACGTAACTAGGTTACGTAGTTCGATCTAAGATAGCAAGGGGTATAAGGTAGATTATATAATATAGCTACCTCTAGGGTAAGCTATTTAGCAAGCTATAGCTAGGTTACGTAATATAGCTATTTCTTAAATAAGAAAATAAAGATATACCTATAAGTCTTCTTATAAGCTTATAACCTATTAAAATAAGGGTATAAGAAGATAGAGACTATAAGGTAGGTAAGGACTATATATATTATATTAAGCTAAGGATAAGAGAAAGGACGCTAGCTAGGTAGGGGATAGCGCCCCTTAAGTACATAGAACACTATTACCTTAGTCTGTCCTTAAATACATAGTAAATACTAAGGAAATAAGATATTTTAAGGTAATACTAATCTTTCTTAAGTACTTAGCTAATAAGCTTTAAGGTAGCCCCGCTTAGCCCTGCTTTGCCCTGCATAGCCTTGCACTGCCCCGCTTAGCTACCTCTAGTAGCGTAAGCTACATCTCTTAGTACATGGTCTTAATAAAGTCCTTTGTCTAAGGATATAGAGACGTTATTAAAGCTAGCGACTTATCCTTTAAGCTACTTAGCTAAGGAGAGGCTATTATTAAGGTTAATTCTAGTTAGTTAGTAGTAGTCTTAAAGGTATACTATATACCTAGTATATATACTAATATTGTCTTAATATATCTGTTTAAGAAAAACAGCTTTTATTAAGATACTTTAAATAGCTAGATTAAGCATAAGGAGTTATAGAAGGTACTTACTAAGCTTGTTCTTAATTATAACTATAAGCAGTATATTATCGCTTACTATATACTAAAGTTAGTAAACTAGATTAAGGTAGTAAGAGCTATAGAAGTAAGTATAATCCCTTTCTTAATAAAGTTGTCTTGCTTAATAGATTTAAAAGCTATAATAGAGTTAGAAAAGCAGTTTAGCTTAGTGTTTTCGTTAGCAGCTATAAGCAAGGAAATCGAATCTTAAGGCTTATAGTACCTAGCTTATAACGCTAAAGATCTCTAGTACTATTAGCTAAGGTATATTAGTTAAAAAGCTCTTAAGGAAGCTATAAGATTGCTTTTAAGGCTTAAGATAACTAGCCTTATAACCTACAAATATAAGGTATACGTAACTAAGAAAGCTTACTACTAAATATCTTACTAAGCTTCTTAAGTGCTTTTATAAAAGGTAAAAAAAGCTATAAGCGTAGACCTTTAATACTATAAAGTACTAGTATACTTTAGAGACTAGTACTAGGTTATTTTTACCTATATAAATATAAGATTTTAGTTCTTTTATGCTTTTAAGAAGAAGCTTAAAATTAAAGCAGTAAAGGTAAGACTCTAAGACTTACTATAAACTTATTTTAATTAGTAGATAAAGGTTTTATAGTTAAATAATAAGTAAGCTTTTTTTTTATACTAAGAAATTAAAGGGATAGTAAAAGAAGGTACTATTATATAATTATCTTCTTTGTTAACTCTTTAGTAGAATAGCTACGCTAAGCAATTAGCTTTTATTATAAAAAAAAGAGCAAGGGTTATAATGCTTAATGCTAACCTACCTAAAGAGCTTTAGCTAGACGTCTTCTATGCTATAGTATACCTTCTTAATTATACCTTAATCTAAGAACAAGGAAAGGGCGATCCCTAAGATTAAGGCAAGAGCTAATAGATTACGCTATATAAGCGTTAGTAGTCTTAGATAAGGAAGGCAAATCTAAGCTTTTTATACCTTCTTAAAGCCTTAAAGCCTAAAGTTAGCTATTTATAAGTTTTTAGATATATAGCATACCTTATAAGGATAAAAGCCCTTAAAGCCCTTAAGAATTCCTATAAATTCTCTTCTTTTTAACCTAAAGCTTATATTAGCTATCTTATAAGATATAAGTCGTTTACCTAATATATAATCTAGGTGCCCTTTCTTTATATAAGGAAGGTTATTAAATTAGCTAATATATAGTTTAATAAGTTAGTTATCTATTATCTAGATTAAGAATAAGAAGCTAAGAGCTTTAAGGAGTATGCCTATTAGATGCTAAAGACAATAAAAGCTTATAATATCTTTAACGCCTTAATAAGCTTAGCAGAGCTGCTAAAGCAGTATAAGGTTAACTAAGGAGCTAGTATACTAATAGTTAGCTTAAATTCGTTAAAAGCTTTAAAGGAAGCACTTATTTCGATCTCTAAGGCTTAGGAGCCCCTTATCGCGATCTCTAAGGCCTAGGAAATACCTATATACACAACGCCGTAGATTAGATAGCCCTAGACTCTCTAGGCGATAGCCTAGACTAGATAGTCCCTAGCCTAGCTAGCTTAAATAAGCAAATTAATTCAAATAGCCTAGCTAGCTTAATTAATTCGAGAAGCTCGAATAGCTTAATTAAGGCTTCTAATAATAAAAGGAAGAGAAATTAAGAAGCCTAGCTAAAGAGAGAAGAAAGAGATAGCTTAAGCCTAGATTACGTGCCCCCTTAAGAGGCTACTGTAAGTTATAGAGAGGCTGCTATAGAAGCTTCTAGAGCCCTTAGAGCCCCTATAGGTATAACTTATAAAGCTATCTTAAAGGGAGGGTCCTTGTTACGGCACGGTACCTGTGTACGTAGTTACATAACTTCGTGATCCCTCTATAACACAGCGACGCGTGCTACTATTACAAAACAGATGCTTTATTAATAATATACTTAGTTACCTATACGTCTACTCTATATACGTTAGTTATCTATAGTTATAGTTATTCTACTTATAAGTTGTTATATAGTAGTAATACTTAGGTCCTTTACTATAAGAAAATTAAAAAATTTTTTTTAAAAGACTTATAGTGCCTTAATCTAAGCTCTTTTATACTTACTACTACTAAAGTACTAACTTTAGTATAACTCTACTAACTATAACTTTAGTAAGACAATTAACGTTAGTTTTATAGACACTTCTTATAGAATACAATAAGTAAACAACGGATTTATCTCTTAAAGCATTAACTTAGTATACTTACTAAGACTCCTTTGCAAATAAGTAATAATAAAATAATTATAATATTACGCGTAAAAATTATACTAAAGAAGAAGAATAGCTAGTTCTTTTGCTACTAAGATTTAAGTAGCTACTTTATTTTAAAGAAAGAAGCTTAGAAGCAAAGAAAGCTCTAAGGCGTTAACCTTAACCTTTTAGACTTTTATTTTAATTTACCTATAGCTGCTTACTCTATAGAAGAGTTAAAGCTATCTAAATCTAAGCAATCTAAGGCAGATTATAAGTATACTATTATAGCTATAAACCTTAAACTCTTTAAGCAGCTTACTTAAAGGGATAAGCTAAAGGATAATTAAGAGTATTAGTCTAAGGAAGCAAGAAAGAACAACCTATTAATCTACTATAGTAACTTAACTAATACTTTACCTTAGGACAATAAGTTTAGGTAAGAACGTAGGATAAACCTTATGTATAATCCTATAGCTTTTAAAATCTTAGAATTTAAATCTTTTTCTTTTTTATTATACTACTCCTTAGCTATTCTAAGATCTTGCTTAAGCTTAAGTACCTGCTTACTAAGGTTAACTTACGCTATACCTATAACTATTACCTATACGCTGTTTAAAGGTTTATAATAAACAGCTACGCTACCTTTTATTGTTAACCTAATAGAAGCAAGAGACTAAGCTTTTATATAGATTTTTAATTAACTTTACTTATATAAGCTAACCCTTAAGTGCCTATAACCTAACCTTACGTAGCTAAAGATCTTAAGGAAAGAAAAAGAAAGCAAAGCCCTTAAGGTATAAGACTTAGAAAGGGAAATTAACCTAGTTAAAGAAACTCTTTAAACCTTATCCCTATTACTATTAGCTACAAATTAATTATTAAGGTCTATAGTTAAGAGACAAAACCTTAATCTAGTAATACTACTTATTTACGTAGAAGAAGAGGATAGCTTAAACACTAAACTAAAGTTAAAAGACAAGACCTATATAAACGTATAACCTTCCTTACCTAACCCTTTTACTAGTAGACCTATTAAAGGTATACTACCTATAGAAGGATTCTAGGTAATATACTTTATATAAGATAGTAAATACTTAAACGAATTAGCATTTATTAAATCTAACGATAAAAGAATACTAGACATAATGTTAAGTAGTAATAGTACTAAGGCTAGCCTTACTGCTAAAGACGCTAGTATATAAAAGCCCTATACTAGAGCTAAGTATATATATAACGTAGGAGTTATTTACGTTTTAGCAAAGGAAATCTAGAAAAGAAGACATATAGAATTTGCTAACTTAATTAATAAAGACGTTACTACTTACGTAGAAATTGCTTTTAAGGTACTTAGCGCTAAAGAAAGGAAACTACTATACGCTATTGTTTTTATAAAGTTTAATGCTATTAATAGACCTAAAATAACTAGACTAGAGCTAAAAGATCTAGTTAAAAGAGTTATAAAAAGGCTAAACGATAATAAAACAAAGGCTACGCTAAACACGTTAGTAGTATAACTTACTATAGACAAGCTTAAGCAAATTAAATATATCTTAACTAGTACCGCTAGAATTCTAAGAACTAGTACTACGTATAAGGACTACTAGTTAATAGGTTAAAGAGGATTTAAAATTAGCTTTAAGGCTAAGTACTTTATACTAAACACTAAGACCTTAACAATTATAGTATATCTTAACTACATAAACTATCTTATATATTAACATAGATACCCTATAGTTTTAGCTAATATTATCCTTAGTATATTATTATAGCTACAATTAGATAGCTGCGTTTAGTATTCTTTATTAAACAAGGATATAAAGGAACGCCTTTTTAGTAACCTAGAACTTTAAAAGACCTTTCTTATATAGCGCTTCTATAAAGATAAGAGTTTAACCTTAGCTAAAGCAGATAACCTTTATTATAGCTTTAAAACTAAGGATAGTTTTAGCGTTTAGGCGTACATTAATAAGAAGTACGCGCTATATAATAAGGTAAGCAAGATAGCTAAGGACGCTATAGCTTATAGAATTGTTATAAGACTTAACCTAAGATTATTAAAGCTGCTAAACGTTAACCTTAAAAACACTACCTTTAACTAAGTTAAAGCTTAGATAGCTGCTAAAGAGTTTCTAGCTTATTAAGACTAAAAGATCTAGTATAATATTAATAAAGCTTAAATAGATAGACTTTAAGACCTTAAGAGATCGTTTAAGGACTTTAAGGTTACGTAGTTGCTAAACAGATAAAGGGGTAATTAAAAACGTAAAAGAAATAAACAAAAGGATAAACGCCTTTGTTTCTCTTTTAATAATAAAAACTACTTAACCTAGTTTAATCCTACTTAATCCTTAGATAAGTAAGCTTATAATAACTACTATACTTTATCTTAACCTACCTACTAATTAGCTAAGTTAAAGATAAGAATTAATAAAGGTAGAATAGTATTATTCTAGCTAGCCTTTTATAATAACTATAAAGCTATTAAAGCTTACTTAGTAAACTAAGAGTTAAGAGATAACATAGATTAAGAACTAGAGGTAGAATAAGGAAAAGCATTAGATAACAATTAAAATAATCGTTCTGCTATAATAAAGGACTTATTAGAGTTAATAAACTAAAGAGGTAGGCATTAGCTAAGGATATTCTATAAGCAAAGCAGCTGCTTAAAAAGAAGAGAAGTAAGCTTTTTATTACCTTAAAAGCAGCTAATAACGCTATTATAATTAAGAATCTAAGTAAAGCAAAGAGCTAAAAGCACTAGAAAACCTAAAAACAATAAAAAACTTAAAAACTTAACTAAAAAAGTTTAAAAGCTAATAAATCTTAAAAAAAGCTTATAGTACTAAATAGAACAACGATATAAGAGCAATAATAAGATAGCGTTGCGCTAAAGAGATCTTAAGCAAAGACAACTATAGTATATAATATTAAGACTATATTAAAAGAGCTTAAAACCTTTACTAACTTAAAAATTGTTTATGTTTACGCTAAAGGATTAGTAGAAGCGCTAGTTAACACTAGATCCTTAGTATCCTTAATTAGTTATAATATTTTTATTTATAACTTTTTAGCAGTTAAAGAAAAGACGCTATAGAAATTAGTAAGAATAGCTAGAGTTAGTAGAAGAGGCCCTATTGCTTATATACGCGTAATCGTTAAAATCTAACTACGTTATAAAGATAAGACTAAAATAAAGGTAAAGGTAAACTGCTTTATTGTTAATAGACTAATATATAGACTGCTGTTAAGGGTTAACTTCTTAAAGCTAAATTAACTTAATATTACATAGGGTACTAAAGATAGCTTTAATAAACTAAGACTTTTAGGTAACTAATACATTAAAATAACGTTTATTTAATACTAAGCTAATAAGAAGAACGTTTTTTTAGTACGCGCCTTTAATAGCTTTACGCTTCCCTTAAACACCTAGATGTTAGTTCCTATTAAGATAAAGCTAGTCCTTATAAACAAGAATAAGTATATAGTGTATAAGAAGATATTCTTAGACTTAATAGGTATAGCGTTTAGAACTTTTATAAGAGCAATTATTATAAGATAAAAGAAATACTTATAGGCAGCTAACTTTAGCTTTGCTTTAATATATATTCTAAAAGGGGCAGTGCTAAGCTACCTATAATAGAATAAAATTATAAGGGACGTTAAAGTCTTTTAGATAACCTAAGACTTTTTTATCTTTCTATTAAACCTGCTAAGGGCCTTACTAAAAAACATAGATAAACTAAAGTACCTTAAGTACTTAGATAGGTTCTTGTTTTACGTAGAGACTATGCTTAAGCTAAGGGGTAACGACGTTAATTTTAATAGCGTTGTAATTAGCTTTATATAAGGACTAAAATGTTAATAAAGAATTTATAATCTAATACGTAAACACTTAAGCTTTTTTAAAGGTAAAGTAAAACAGTTTACTAATAGGCTAAAAATGCTTATCCCCTATAAACTAGACGCTAATATATTAGATCTTTGTTAACGTTTATATAATATATCTTTATAAAATAAGGCAGCGCTTAATGTAATTATAGACCTACTATAAGACCTAAGAATTATAGAATTAGTACTACTAAAGGAAATATGCTTAATGTTTACCTTTGCTTTTATTATATAGAAAGGCATAAAGCTTTATATAGTAGTTAACCTACGCTAGTTAAACGCTAAGGTAATCTAATACGCGTACCTATTACTAAAGCAAAAGGATATTCTTACTAGCTTATAGGGAAGCAGCGTTTTTTTAATCTTAGACCTCCTTAAGGGCTTTTACTACTAAGAGATTAAGGATAACAATAAATAAAAATAAACGTTTATAATACTATACTAAGGATTAGAGAGGCTAATAAAGTACTTAATAAGGTTAATAAATAGCCTACCTTTCTTTTAATAGAGAATAAAGACTATCCTAAAGCGATACTTATAGCGTTTTATTGTTATTTATATTAATAATATTATTGTTTTTTCTTAAAACATTAAAAAGTATATCTCTTATCTTAGACTTATCCTTAAAGTTCTAGAGAAAGTAAGATATACGTTATTACTAAAAAAGTACTTTTTTGCTTAAGAAGGACTTTAAGCCTTAGGTTATTATATGTTAAGACTAAGGCTTAGTACTATAAAGGAAAAGACAAAAGCTATCTATAACTTAGTAATGCTAAAGACTTTAAAAACTTTAGAATAAAGCCTAGGACTATTTAGCTACTATAAGAATTTTGTCCTTAAATACGTAGTAAAAGCAGAGCTACTATATAAGCTAAAGACAATTAAGCTCTAAAAGGTACTAAGTAAGAAACTAGCTTATAACATATATACTAGTAAGATAATAATACTACTACTAAAGACAGTAAAAGGAACAATAAAAACTAAAAGGGCTAAGATAGCTAAGGAAAACGTAACCTGCCTAGAAATCTAAAAGAAAGCTAAGCTAGCTTAAGAGGTCCTAAAAACGAGCTTTTATAAGGTAGTGTAGCTTGCTTTCTTAGATTTTACTAAGCCTTTTAAACTTTATGTAAACAGCAGCAAAGAAAGAGGTTATAAGGCAGCGCTCTATTAGGAATAAAACAATAAGGGAATATAACCTATCTTATTTATCTTAAAAAGCCTTACTCCTGCTAAACTTAACTATAAGGCTATAGAGCTAGAGACAAAGGTACTAGTTTAAGCCTTATAAAAGCTTATATACTATCTAAACTATATAAAGATAGTTATAGTAATAGACTATACTACTATTAGAGATACTTTTAATAGTATTACAATAAATAAGTAAAAAAGAAATTTAAGACTAAAGAAGTAGTCTTTTTTCTTTAATAAGTAGCAGTACTAGATTATAGTAAAATATTGCTTAAGCAAAATATACTTTAACGCTAACGCGCTATTTAGAATGCTTACTAAGGAAGAAGCAGGGGATATAACTATAGACTTACTAAAGAAAGGTAAATTAAGCAAGATAAGCAAGGTGTTAAACCTTAGCCTAAAGGTAAAAAAATCGCCTAAAATAAACAAGAAACGCTTTATAAAACAAGCTGCTAAGCTTAACAAGAAACGTTATAAGAAATAAGCTATAATTAAAATATTTCTAATTGTTATAAGAGTATAAAACAAAGCTTATTAAGAACAGCAAAACTCCCTACTAGCAACAGCATAGCTAACACTACCTAAGGGGACTTAAGGGGAGCCCCTACTGCTTACTTTAACCTTAAGATAGTAACTATTTCTTATAGATACCTTCTAAAGAAAGCTAACTAGTAGCTTATAAATAGATCTTATATTCTAAGAAACTTACTAGAAACTTATTAGTAAACCCCTTATAGAAAACCTTAGTAACTTAATAAATAAATACTATATTAATAGATATATAAAGCTGTTGTTTAACTACGTAGAAGGTAGTTATAGGTTATATATTTTAGCAACAATAGTAAACAAGGTATACTATCTTATTTATAATAAAAGGGTATACGCTAGCTTAACTAGATCTTATAGCTTAGTTAAAGACTTTCTTTTCTTCCTAAGGATAAGAAAGAAAATTGCTAAGTACATTAGTAAGTACGTAAAGTATTAAAAATCTAAACTAAGAAGATTATCTCTTTATAGCAATATAATGCCTATACTTACACTAAAAGAGCTTCTAAGATTACTATGCTTAGACTTTATTATAGGTCTCTTAGTAATAGACAAAGGATTTAATGCAATCTTAACTATTACTAATAAGTTTATTAAAGTAATATATACCTTTATAAAAAAAACTATATAAACATTAGGTTAGTAAGCAGAAGCCTACGTCTAGTACGTTTACTTAAACTAAGGGATGCTATTTATTTTTATATATAATATAAACCTAAAGCTTATATAAAGAGTTTAGAAGGCTATGTATAAAGCAGCTAGTATCTAATACTATACGTTAGCAGTATACTACTAGTAAGCTAATAAGTAAGCAGAAAAGACAATTTAAACCTTTGTTTATAGTATACGAGCACTAATTAAAGCAAAAACAATCTAAACGGACTAGCTAGAGGTGCTTTTTTACGTTATGCTTTATATAAACTCTATACTACACTTTGCTATAAGCTATAGCTTATTTTACCTACTATATAGTAGAAAACTAAGCTTATTTCTAGAAATAGCTAAGGAAGAAGTTAAACTTAGTAAATCTTTTGCAGAGAACTATAAACAAATCTGCTAAGACGCATAAGACTTAGTGCAAGTAGTAGTAAACAAAATAAAAAACTACTATAATTGTTAACATACCTTACTACCTGCTATAAAGGTTAACGATCTAGTTTATATTAAGCTAACTAAATTTAGCTAAGGCAGATATATATTAAGGCTATACTTAAAACTATTATATTAGAGAGCTAGACCTTTTAGAGTACTTAAGAAGATTAACCCCTTTTGCTTTAGATTAAACCTGCTAAAATACCTTAAATAGTATAAAGAGATCTTAATTAAGTATCTAGAACTAGTATACCTTAGAACAAGACTAGTAAAGCTACTAAGACTAGTAAACAGAGATAAAAGCTTAAGGTAAGAAGTAAGAAGAATACTAAACAGAAGATAAAATAAGGAAAATAAGCTAAAATTTAAAATCTAATAGATAGGATATAAGGATACTATGTAAGAGCTAGTAAAGGCACTTTAGTAGGATATACTAAACCTTGTTGCTTAGTTTAAGAGAAAGAGACGTATAGAAGTACGTTAAAACCTAGTTACGTAACTACCTTTAACCCTATACTTACGTAACGTATACTTACTTATATACATTTTAATTTATCTTATCGCTAAACCTATACAAGCTATTTTTTCTTTTTTTATCCTTACCTAAGTTCTATACAGCGTAGAAATAAAGAGTTATCTTAATTTAAAGATCTCCTTATACTTATTAGCGTAGCACGTTATTATATTATCTTACTCTTTTAAAGAATAATATAAACTAATATACCCTTGTTATATATACCTCTTATTATTTTTTATTAAATTTGATTTATCTAAGCGTAGGACGTATATAAAGTAACCCTACTTATATATACTAAGCTAGTTTGTCTTAGTATTATAACTATACTACCTTACTAGCTAATTACCTTTACCTTAAGCAAGCATATTATATACCTAATACTATAACCTTACTATAGAGGGAGACGTAGAGACAAAGAAGCTATTAGCGTTAAAGAAAGGTAATATTAAGATTAACTTTAACGAAGAAGGATATAATAGATTAATCGCTGCTGTTTACTAATACTATAAGGTAGCGATATCCTTATATAGATACAAATAAAATAAGATAATTAACTTAATTATTAAGGGCTAGTATACCTAAGAACTTAATAGCTTTAATAACCTAAAGAAGAATATCCTTTTTAAAGCATACTATAAAAATCTATATTAAATAAACCTCCTAATGTAGTATATCTTATTAGCGTTGTATAACTTATCTAAGCTAGTAGGGCTAGCTATTATTATAAGAAATAAGTATAGCCCTTAAATGCTCTTACTTAATAACTCTATTAAATATAGAATGTAGTACCCTTTTGCTTTAGGCGAAACTAAACTAAACGCTTACCTAAGCGACTTAATAGCAGTAACTATCCTTAGAGCCTTTAACAACAATAAGCAATATAAACAATAAGAAGTAATAGAAGATAATTAGGCGTACTTTGCTACTATAGTTATTTAGATTACTAAAGTTATAGAGTTAGTAGTATAGTGCTTTATGTTATATAAAATATAAATTAAAAAACGTTGCTAACTTATAGGCGTATAGTAAGCTAAGGAACTAATCTCCCTTTAGATTAAGCGTAGAAACTATAACTAAAAAGGAAAGATAATATTAATATAAGAGAGTAAGGAGGTAGTAGATTCTTATTAAGTTAATAAAGATAGATAAAAATTTTTAAGCGATAAGGATACTGCTATATTTATACTAAGGGTTGTTATAGTACAGTACCTGTGTATATAGTTATATAACTTTATAATCCCTTTATAATATAGCAATACGTGCTACTATTGTAAGACAGATGCTTTATTAATAATATACTTAGTTACCTATACGTCTGCTCTGTACACGTTGGTTATCTATAGTCGTAGTTGTTCTACTTATAAGTTGTTACAGTCCTTATTAGATTTCTTATACACTTAGAGCGATCTTAAGAACCTAGCTTCTTTATTATCTCTATTAGAAGCTTTAACGCCTAGAGGCCCCTTAGGGCATTAAGCAACGCTAAGAGAAGCAGAGCTAAGAGAGACCTAAGAAGACGATATTTAAGGCCCTAGATCGATTACTCCGCTGCCCCTAAGGCTATAAGTACTACTATTTAAATTAGCTAAGATAATTAATCTTAAGCTTTATTAGCTTAATCGAATTAAACAACTTAAAAAACCTAAAGAACAGGAAAATAACTAAAGCTAAGCTCCCGCTAGCCTAGTATACGGCCCTATTAACTTTAGCTTTTAACTATAAAGTCCTTGTCTTTATAGGGCTTGTAGAGGTTAAGGCAGAAGAAGACAGAAAGCTATATAAAACTAGTACCTTATTAACGTTGTTTAAGAAGCTAAAGAGCCCCTTAATCTAATAGAAATCCCTAATCTAATAGATTACTTTAAAGAGCACTTACTTAGAAAAAGAAGGAGTAGAAATCTAGCTAAAGAGATTAAAATTAGCAAAGCTAAGCGTTTCTAAGCCTTCTTAATAGCTCTTATAATAGCCCTAAGCTATAAGCTTTACATCGATAGTCTCTTAAGCCCTTTAAAGTACTTCGTTAAAGCACGTTAAAGCTAATTTGCCTCTAAGTAGCTTAAAGCAATAAGAATTAAGATTAATAAGTAAACAGCTATAAGAACCTTTACTAAGAAGCTAATTTAAGAGATCTTAATTACTAAACAATTAATTCCCCTTAAATAGGTATATACCTATAAGCTTAATAAGAAAGGCTTTATCTTTTAATTTAAAGCGTAGCTTATAGTAAGAGGAGACTTCTAAGAAGAAGAGCTTTAGGAGATATACGTAGTAACTCTTGCTATAAGCTTTTTTTAACTTCTTTACGCCTTTTGCTATAAAATAGACTAAGAAATATACTAGTATAACGTTGTTAACGTATTCTTAAATATAAACCTTAACCTAGATAAAGAGGTATACTATATAATACCTTTAAGATTCCCTAAGCCTAGCACCTACCTTAAGGTCCTTAAGGCTTTATATAGTCTCTGCTAAGCCTTAAAGCTTTAGTTTAAGACTATCTTAACCTTCTTTTAATCTTAAGGCTATAACTAATACTAAAAGGATAGTTATATCTTCTAAAAGAAAAGAATTCTAATCTTTTTCTTTATTAATAACATTGTTATAATATATAATAAGAAAGACTAGTATGCTTTTAAGAAGCTAGACTAGATGCTTAAGGCTAGCTTTAAGGTAAAGGATTTAAGTAAGTTAAAATAGTTCTTTAGTCTTAAAATTATTAGAAACAAAGAAACAAAGGAGATATAGCTTTTATAAGAGTTATATATCTCTGCAGTAGCTTAGAAATTCGTTCTAGGCTGCCTAAAGAAAAGACAATTGCTAAAGGCACTGCTGCTAAAAGAAGCCTTCTACCTATATAAAAGGAAAGCAATAGAAGCAGAGATATACTACTACGCGTTACTCGTTAGTACTATCCTCTACCTATTATACCTTATAAGAATTAATATTACGTTTATAGCAGCTAAATTAGCCTAATTTATAAAGAATCTATTAAAATACTATACATACTTAGCTAAAAGGGTATTAAAATACGTATACTATACTTAGGCTTAATCGATCTACTATACAGCAAAGGAGAAGGCAAATGCCTTATTCTTATCGTTAAATGCTTTATTTATAGATAATAAAGAGATAAGGAGGTTATCTTAAGGGTTTATCTTTATAATATATAAAGGCTTAATTAAGTAAAAAGCTTCTTAATAAGATACTATAACTACCTTATTAATAGAAGCTAAGCTATTAGCTCTTTTACTTATAGCAAAAGAACGTCTTACCTTTAGCTAGTAGCTTAAAGAGATAAGAATTAAGATTAGAAACTTAGTAGTGCTTTAGTATAATAACCTTAATACGCTTAAGCTTATTATTAACGACTATTAGAAGATATAAATAAAGCTTTAGCATATTAATATACATAGGTACTAGCTATAAGAGGCAAAAGAGAATAGAACTGTCTCGTTTAAATAGATCTTAACGAAGGAGACACTAGTAGATAGGCTTACTGTAACAATAACGGTAATACACTAGGTTGTTAGGTAAGACAGTCGTAAGGGTATTATATAATAATTGTATAAAAAGGTAAGGGTCTTTATATATAAGAACTAAGACTTAGCTTAATTACATTAGGTGCAATTAGTCTAAGATATATACTATACTATATACGTAACCTTAGGTTAATCTAGTATTAGTTATTATAGCTATCCCTTCCTTAAGCGTGTTATCTATAACATAGTTTTTATTGTAATGCTTTTTCCTTAAGATAAGTTGTTCTTTCCTTTTTAGATTAAATAAAGAAAATAAGTAGTAATTAGTATATACTTATTTCTATGCGTTACTAGTTACGTTTCCTAAGTAATTACGCTCTATTTACTAATTAGCTCTATAGTATAAATTAAGCTGCCTTTTATTGCTTTTTATTTTTATTTTTTTTCTTTTTATTATTAATATTTTTATTTATATCTTTTTTATCTTTATTTTTTATTATAATTCTTTTATAATATTTATTTAAGCGTTTTATAAATACTTTATTATTATTATATTAGTACTTCCTTAGCTTATAGCTAAGATACTTAAGCGGTTAAGAAATCTTGCTTTTTTTTTTTCTTTATTAAAGCTAAATGCTTATCTTTTCTTATAAGTAGGTACTATCTTATACTATGTTTTACTCTTACTATAGCTATTACCTTTCTTATATACTTTAGTATATTTTTATATCTTTTTTATATATAGAATATCTTTAATTATATTAGATAGCTTTATGTATTATTTTATTAAATATTGCTATCCTTTCTATAAAAGATTAGCTAAGTTCTACCTAAAACAAGCGCATAATATTATTTATACGTTCCCTTTTTACTTTAAAAAAGTAGCGTTAGCTTTCTCTTTTATAAATAGTAAATGCTTAACGTCTAAAACCTATAAAAGAATTATCCTATAATACGGGCAGGCGTTAGTAATGCCTTCCTAGGGAATTTACTAAAGACTATTATTATAATATAAGTATACTAATTGCTTAAGTAAAAATCTATGCCTTCTTCTATTTTTAACTATTCCTATAAGCTATCTATATATATAATCTCCTATAGTAATTTCCTTAGGATTTTACTATTAGGCTTTTAAGGGAAATCCTAAGGAAGCAGCTAAGGGAAATCCTAAAGAAGTAGCTAAGGGAAATCCTAGGGAATTTACTAAGATAGTCTTAAGGGAAATCCTTAGGAATTCCCTAGGGAAGTATACTATATTAAGTACTAAAGAACAAAGAAAAAAAAAGCAGCGTCTTTAGTGCTATATAAGGGAAAGGCTAAGGTAAACAACAAGGAGATACATAAAGAAGTAGCAACGTTATAGTACTATTAAGTAACAAAGATATAAGCAACGTTAAGTTAAGGTCTTGTCTTTTCCCTTAGGAATATAGCTTACTGCTATAGATATAATAAGGTATAGCAATGTTAAGTTATTAAAAAAAAGAAAGGTTAAGAAAGCTAACGTTAAGTTAAGCTTATAGGGCAGAAGGGTAGGTATAAAGCTTTTCTTTTTTTTTTAGGTTTTCTTATTTTCTTTATAGTAAATAAAAAGAATAAATAAGTATTTTTTTATAAAGTTTTTCTTTTTTTAGTTTAAGAAAGCAAAGGAAGATAAAAGAAAGACAAAGGAAAGGGTAAGGTTATTGTTTTTTTATGTTTTTCTTTTTTCTTTTAATTAAGCTTATAATAAAAGTAGGTCTTTTTTTTTTTTTTAGATACTAAAGATAGTAAGAAGAAAAGAAAAGGAAAAAAGAAAAGGAAGGATAAAGAGGGAAATAGATAAAGGAAAAGGAAAGAAAAAAAAAAAAAGAAAAAGAAAAAAGAGGCTAGCTTATACTATTCTTTATTATTAAAGGAGTTGCTATTATTAGTAGGTAGCGCTAGCTTCTATTGTTACTGCTACTAGCTAAACTAGGTTTGCTAGTCTTAAGCCTGCTTTTTCTTTTTTTGCTTCTTTTCTTTTTCTTTATAGACTTAAGTAAAGAACTTAGCCTTATTTACTTATTTATATAACATAGAATTATTATTGTTACTAGCTAAGATTAATTTACTGTCTTTATTAATTAATACGTAAAAGATAGTATTTAAAAGGATGTTTAACTATATGTCTTTAAGGTTAAATAAGAGTAAGGCAGTACATAGGGTCTACTTATTAGTATTAAGGCTAGCTACGATTTTAAGAATATAAACGCTAAGGTCTCTGTCCTTGCTAAAGCAGCTACTATTAGTGCCTTTCTTTATAATAGTATAAACTAAGGTAGTACCTAAGAGTAGTAGTATAACTAAGTAGAACATTAAAAGTACTATGCTATAAAAGATACTAAGTATTTATATAAAGGTTATAAAGGTTTAGTCCTTAAGCTTCTTAACTACTTTGTTATACTACTTAATAAGTAAAGTAGCTATCTACTAATAGAAAAGCAAAAAAGCGTTATTATTAACGTAGATAGTAAAAAAGGCATGCTTAACGCCTTTAACTATTATTATGTCTTTAACAATAAAAAGCTTAGCTATTTTACTAAAGATTTTTACTATCTTATTAATGTTTTTCTTTAAACTCTTAGTAAGCGCCTTTAAGAAATAGCTTTGCTTACTAGTAGTAGGGGTAATAGTAGTTAGCGCTAAGCGTAAGCAATGTAGCAGGGTAGTAAAGAAGCTAGTATAAATTAAAGGGCTTATAGTATTATTAACTAAGCGTATTTAAAAGAAAATTAAGCTAGTAAAAGCAAAGGCTATCTTATTAGCTAGCTCTTTAAACTATTAAACGTACTTAAGTATACTATTAATACCCTTAACCTTTTTTACTAGGTCTTTAGTAAAAGCGCTTAGATCTTTGCTAAAGTTATCTAAACTATAAGCTAGTAGGTTAATAGTAGCTAAGGCAATGTTAGCGACGCTAAAGGCATTGTTATTATTATCTTTAGCCTTATATACTAGGTTTTTAAGTATGTCTTTAAAAAGGTTAACGCAGTTAGTAGAGCTAAAGCTAGTGCCTTAAGCAAAGCGTCCTTAAGCGTTACGTATAAAGGGAAGCATCTTATTATTAAAGATAAGGTTAAGGGATAAGCTTTATTAATAAAGCAAGGGTATACTACTAATATAGAACGTATAATTACTATTTTTGCTAACTTTGCTGTATTACTAGTTAAGCTTTTCTTTAGTATTAACGTAATCTTAAAATCTAGTAAGCGTTTTAAGGTTTTACTAAGCTTAGTTAGTAAAGTAATTCTTAAGGTTCTTTAAGGTAGATAAGAATTAGTTTTCTTAGCTAAAGAGCTTAATAATATAAGTATACCTTTACTACGTAAAGATAAAGGGCTTATAGTAGAGATCTTTATAGATAAAAGTATAAAAGTTAGCGTTATAAAAAGGATAAAAAGAACAGTTAAACAATAGCTTAACCTAAATAGTAGTTATAAGTAATAATAAAAAAGTTAGTAAGCATTAACTAAAGTTATAGGAAAGTAGCGTTCTTTTATTCTTTTTTGCTTAAGGAGAAAGACAAGAAGGGGGGGTTTAAGAAATAGCAAATGCGTAAAAGAGTCTTTTCTTCCTTAGGTAAATATATATTTATTGTTTTTTTGTTTTTTAACTTATATTTCCTTCTTTATAGCCTTAATTAAGGGGTTACTATATAACTAAAGCAAAAGCGTACTACCGTTAAGCGCGTATAGCTTTCTTCTACTTTTACGCTCTTTACCTATCTCTTTGCTAAGATTTCCTTTAGCCCTTTTAAGACTATAGTTTTTACTAAGATTTCCTTAGCCCCTTTTACTACTACTAAGCTTTAAGGGGCGCTTACGTTAGCAAGGCGTATTAACAGCTAAGCTAAATGTATCCTTTATTACGTTTTATAGTTTAAGCTCTTTTAAGCTAGTACTAAAAAAGGAAGTAATCTCTTTAGGCTATAAGGGGGCGTATTACTATAGCTATTTACTTTATTACTAAACGTTCTCCTTAATAAAAGTATTAAAAGTAGCTTTTTTTGTTTTAAAGGCTTAAACTAGCTTACTAGTATTAATTACGTTTTTTTTACTTAGCTATTATAGTAGCTTAGCTAGCCTTTTTATAAAACTAAGTATTATTTTTTTAGCTTTCTTTTTCCTTTTTAAGTAACATAAGAATCTAAAATTAACTTAACCTCTTAAGAGCTAAAAGCATTGCTACTTAGTTAGTCTACTAGTAGCTTAGTAAGGTAAAGTACTATTACTAATACTACTAGATAGACGTTTAAGGCGCCTTTTAGATTAAGGTAGTAAGTAAGATAACTTATGTGCTCTATAACCTTAAATAGCTTAGCTTATTGCTCTTAGAGCTTACTAATCTTAAGGTTTAAAATATAATACCTTTTTCTAAGCATAAGCTATACTTAGTTACTAGGTTTAAACTCTATTAGCTAGTGTTTACGGTTATACCTTGCTTTTATAGCTGCTTAGGCTTATGTAATACTAAGCTTAGCTTTTTTTTAAAGGAATTTAAGCTTTTCTTTAGTAGTACTTTCTTTAAGATACCTTTAGCTATTGTTTATACGCTGCTTAGTAACTAGCTTACTTAAGGATGTCTTAATAGTAGCTATAAATAAGTTATTTATAGAAAACTATAAGGCAACAAGGTAGTTTGTTTATTTTGCTATTAAATTATTATATAAGAAGAATTAAAAGGTAATCTTTACTGTTTAATTACGTTGTTTAGATAGCTTGTTAGTTTATAGATACTATGCTATAGACATAAGAAGCTTAGTTTTATATATAGTCTATAAACTAGTTTAAAAGGTAAAGATAAACTTTTAGTCTTAGTTTAAAATAATTTTATAAAGAAGTCCTTAGTTAACGTAGAAAAGCTTAGTATATAAAAACTTTGCTTAGTCTTTAGCGTAGTAATAGTTGTTCTTAAGAATTAAGAGATATATCTTAGAAAACTTATTTATTATAGTAAAAAAGTAGTTAAAGTAACTGCTTAGCGGTTCGTACTATAGTAAGTTCTTAGCATTAACGATTAGTAGCTTTACTACGAAATCTATAGCAATAGTATAGAACGGTAAAGCTAAGGATTTAATTAAAAGCATCTTTCTTAAGGTTATTTAATAGTTAGTTTAGTTTTGCTAATATAACTTATAGCTATCTACTAGTTAGTTAACCTTCTTCTAGAAGCTTAGGATAGCTATAAAAGCAGTAAGGTCTTTAATTAGCTATCTTCTTTTAGCGTAGAAGTGCTATTCGTAGGCGTTTTAGATAATCTCTTTACTATAGGATTCTAAAATATATAGTTTCTGCTTACTACTATGCTCTTATAGGTAAAGCAGGCCCTTATTGTAAACAAAGGTAACGCTTAGCTTAGTATTATTATCCTTAAGCTGCTCTAAGATAGTTTTTTACTTTACGTTATCTTAGTATTTATTTATAATCCTTTTTTATAAGTTTAAGATAAAGTAGGTTTTAGTTAAGGCGTAGATATAGTCCTTTAAAGCTTTATCCTTTTATACTTATTTAAGCTTTAATTCCTTGTTATTATAAAAAGTTTTAGCTTTATTAGTAAGTAGTTAAGATATAGCGTTAGTAACTAAGTTCCTTGCTCTTAAGATATAGCAAACCTTAAGATTAAACTAGCTAAGCTACTATAAAGCAGCGATTAAGCAGTTATTAGTCTAAGTAGTAGTAAAAACAAAGGATTTCTATTAAACGATATTATACGTTGCTATATAATTAGTTAAGACAATAGTTAAGCTACTATAAGTTAACTAGATTAAGGTTTACGCTTTCTTTGTTACTTAAACAAAGGCAGCGACCTTTATTTCTATTAGCTAGTAGTTTATTTCTATAGCGTTAAAGCTTTAGCTAAGGAATATAATTAGTTATACTATAGCTAATAGAATATAGCTTTTTAGATTATATAAGAATTCCTTAGTTAAGTAGAATAATATTATACTTATACTAAACTTTTATAACGCGTTAATCTAGATAAATAGCTTCTTATTAAGATTAAAATAGTATCTTTTTCCTACGTTAATTAAAGCTTTAGTAACGTCTTAAAAGCTAGTAAGCTCTTCCTTAGTAGGTATAAAGTTTATACGCTTTATATACCTATATCTTTTAGCGCTAGTAAGCATCCTATTATTGTTTTTTCTTTCTACTAATAGCTATGTTTTTTATGTCTATAAGGGGGCAATCTTAGTAGCGAACTAAAGAATAAGATACTAAAGCTAACTAACTATACTAATTTACTTTTTAAGGTATATAAAGGTATCTAAAAATTAAATTTTACGTAAAGCTTTAATCTTTAATTTAGTATTTATTAGCCTTATAAAGTTAACGTAGAAGCTAAGGAGCTAGACTAAGGGATATCTAAGAAAGGACTTTGCTAGTAATAAGGCAATGTTTTGCTTAGAGAAGAGTTAAAATATAGCAGTTAAGTACCTTTAGTAGCTAGCTATATTATTAAAAAAGATAATAATATTATTAATAAACGTAGTAGCAAAGTATTAAAAAAGGCAAAAGATTTTATCTATAAACTACTAAGTATATGCTAGTAAGTTATAAAAGCTTATTAGCGCTACCTTAAAGCGCTTAAGGCCTTAGTAGCTAACTATAGTAAAGTAGTTATAGTACGCTAAGTATACTAAGAACTAGTAAAAGAAAGATTTAGCGTTAATAGTACTAATAAAGGTTTTTCCTTTTAGGTAAGCAATTATTTCTTTTTATAAAAGCATAAGATAAGCGTTTAGTAAGGCAACGCTGTTAAGGTTATAAAGGTTTATAATAACCTATCCCTTTTGCTTACTATTAACTATTCTTTAAACGATAAACACTAAGCTAGTAAATAAAGATAGTTTTCTTATAAATTTAAAACAGCTCTTTTAGTATAGCTTATTAAACGTTTTATTAATAAACTACTTATCTTTAGTTCTTACTAGGTACACTTACGAAAATACCTTAGTGTTTTACTAGTTATTAGTAAGAAGGGCTTATAAGAAGTTATTCTTTAGTATATAGATATTGCTATAGTTTTCTTAAATCTTTAAGAATAATTCTATAATTTTTTAGAAAACTTAGGCTATAGCTAGCTAAAGCATATAAATTCTAACTCTATGCTTAGTTACTGTTTTAGATACGTTCTTTAGTTAAGAGATTCTAAGGCGCTAGTATATGTTAACGTCCTTTAAAGGGGTTTTAGTCTTATTATTAGATCCTTTAGTTGCTTTTATTAATAATATTTTACTTTTAGTTAGTAGAATACTTAAGTTTTTGTCTATTGTAAAAGCATTGTTTTATGTTATTGTATTATTTATATACGCAAAGACTCTAATACGCTTATCCTTTTAGATATAGATTAGTTTAGAGCTTAAGTTAAAGGTAAGCAGCTAATATAGCTTATAGCTAACTATAGCTAGTAGTAGGGCGTAGCAAGGCATAAAGAGGAGATCTTTTTTATAGGGAATAGGATAGTAATCTACTGCTAAGAAATATAGTAGACTAAGTAGTATAATAGCTGCTTAGTAAGCGTGTATAGAGCAGTAGACTTATAAGCTATAGTTCTTAATTTATATAAGAACGTAAAGTTTTTGTATAGCGCTAATAATAATCTTTGTCTATAAGTTAATAACGTTAACTAAATAAGGTACGTTAAATTCTTATTTAAGGAAGAGACTAGTAAATAGCTAGCTAATAACTTATACTAATACATAAACCTCTACGGTTTAAGGCTAGCTATTAATAGTTCTAGGAATCTATACTATAAATTCTACCTATTTAAGCGTTCTTAAATTACTAATACTACTAAGCTATACTATTTTACTTTAGTTTATACTAACTTATATAAAGAAGTTAAGCTAGTTTTCTTAAATAACTAAGCAGCTAGCTTTACTATTAACGTAAGCTAACTGTTAACGACTAAGGCTTGCTTTCTTATATACTAATATTTAGGTATATATAAAGCTAGAAAGCTAATAAGGCTTAGCTAAAAGCTTTGTTAGTATAGTAAGGATAATTAGCTTATCCTTTATAGCAGTAAAAGTAGTATCGTTAAAGATAGTAGTTTAGTAATATACTAAGGGATAGTGCTCTTGCTTATCTTAAGGGATAACTAAGCTATAGCTTAAGTATAAGATACTATAAAGCTGTTTTAGTAAAAGGTTTAAAACAAAGAAGATATTATTAAATAATTTATTAGCTAGTTCTTGCCTTAAGTTTCTATTATTGTTATTAGTTTTAGCTATAGCTTTATAAAAGCTAGCTATTTTTTCTTTTAAAAGGACGTATATTCTATTCTTATTAAGCGTTAGACAGAAGATTAAGTGCTAGCTCTCTTTAGCAACGTTAACTTTGCTTAAGCTTTTATTCTATAGCTTATTTATCTAGTCCTAGTTATAGTTAAGATTACCTTATAGTCTCTGTTTTAGGTAGGTTAACCTAGATAGCTCTCTAGTTTATTAGTCTTGTTTAGCTAAGAATCCCTTTTTTTAGCTGCTATCTCCTTTAATCTAAACGTATTAGCGCTAGTCTTCTTTAATATAGTAAGTATAAATGTTTAAGAACATTCTTTTATACTTAAAGATCTATTTATTAATATCCTTAGTAAAGGTAAGTAAGTAGAATACCTTTTTAAGGTATTAATCTAGTTTTTAATAAAGGATTCTAGCTAAATAGATTTTGCTATAGCTAGCAGCCTTAGCTTTATAGTAGACGTAGAAGACCTAGTTACGTAAGTTCTTTTTGTTAATAATATCTTAAATAAAGAAAGCTTTTTGCTTAAGAGTAGTAAGCGTAGCTTTTATAGTAATCCTAAAGTAGGTTTAAAGTAAAGTATACTAGCTAAAAAGGCTTGTATATAGGTTCTATAGGCTAACGTAAGTATTATTACTAAGGTTACTAAAGTACTAGTTAAGAGCTGCTTTAAGGAGTAGCGTTAGTATATTAACTAGTAAAAGCTTAGCATAAGTAAGACTACGTTGCTTATATTGCTATAGCGTATTAATAAAGTACTTAGCGCTTTTCTAAACTAGTATCTTAGCGTTTCCTTTAATATTATTAAAGCTTAGGTTTATTAGTTTAGTAAAGTTAAACTTACTAATTTCCTTTAAGCTAAAGCGTAAAGAGTAGTCTTAGTTGCTACTTTTAGCGTAACTTGCTTTATTATACTTATTAAGTAAAGTAAGCGCTAGCTTATATAAAAGGTAAACTAGTATATCTTAAGCGTTTACGTTTAATAGTATAAACTAGTTTTTGTTTAGTACTAAGTTATTATTATTGTCTTTTATATTAAAGGGATCTTAGATAGATTTAAAGCTAAGGAAAAGCAAAGGGTTAACTAAAGTAGTTAACTTTCTTAAGTCCTTGCTGCTACTAGGCCTAGCTATCTTAATAGTTAGTAGTTCTAGGCTAGCTAGACCTATGCTAGGGTCCTGCTTGCCTAGTAGTGTAGGCTAGCTCTTAGAGTTGCTAGATAGCTAGCTTAAGTTATAGGTAAAAAGTATCTGTTTAATGTTTTAGTTTAGCTAAGCAAAGCTCTTTTTTTTTTTCTTTTTTATAGTACTAATAAGGTGCTTTAATTAAAGAGCTTTTAGTAGCTTAGTGTTTACTGCTTATTATAGGGTTTAAAATATATTATTAATTTTATTAGATAAGAACTAGCGTTAAGTATTAAGTATGCTTTCCTTAAATTCTATTTTAATAGGGGTCCTTAGCTAACTAAGATTAAAGGAAAGTAGTACGCTGTTTAAGAAGTAACCTAAAACCTTAACTAATAATTCCTTTGTTTTAAAGGAGCTTAGCTAAGAACGCTATAGGTAGTATAGTACGCTAAGTACCTTTAGGTCGTTATATACTAGGTGCTTAGTATCGTAGGAAAAGTACCTTAGCTAGTTAAATAGCTTGTTTTTGTTCTTTAAATACTTAAGCAAGTACTACTTTATAAAGCTTTTATAAACGTTTTTTAAGTTAAGGAAAGAGTTAAGAAGCTATAAAGGATAGTATATGTTAAAATAGTAGGCCTTAATGCTTTTAAATAGGTATTTGTTTTTAAAGATGTTAATAAGGTAAGCTTTTTCCTTATAAGCGAGTTGCTTATTGTTAAGGTTATCTATTACAATTTAGCTAAAAAAGCTCTTAATCTTTAGCATAAGCTCTTAAGCTAAGAAGAGCCTTTTAAAAAGGAAGTAGTTTATAAATTAGAACTTAGTAGAATCTATAGTATTGCTACTAAATAATATAAGTAAGCGTTAGTAATGCCTTCTTAAGGAATTTACTAAAAACTATTATTATAATATAGGTATACTAATTGCTTAAGTAAAAATCTATACTTTCTTTTATTTTTAACTGTTCTTATAAGCTATCTATATATACAATCTCTTATAGTAATTTCCCTAGGATTTTACTATTAAGCTTCTAGGGGAAATCCTAGGGAAGCAGCTAGGGGAAATCCTAGGGAAGCGGCTAGAGGAAATCCTAAGGAATTTACTAGGATAGTCCTAGGGGAAATCCCCGGGAATTCCCTAGGGAGGCATACCGTATTATCCTATAATCTTAATAATTTCCTTATAAACATTAATAATAAGGATAATAATAATAACAATAATAATAAAGTAATAGACTTAACTTCTTTTCTTAGTGTTTTAAGGTTTACTAATAAAAATAGTGCTAGTCTAGCTACTAATCCCCCTATTATTACCTTACTTATTATTATTCCTCCTTCTACTAATCTAAACAATAGTATGCTTCTTTTTATAGCACTTCCTCTACTTAACAGAAACAATAAAGGTTTATCTTTTTTTTTTTTTTCTTTTCTTATACCTTTACCTCTACCTCTACCTCTTAGTCCTTTACCTCTTCCTTTAGGTTCCCTTTTACTTTTAATGCTATTTTTTAATATTAAGCTTAGTAAAGAAAGTATTTTTAATCTTTTTTAGTATTATAAATGTATAAGTTATGCTTATTAAAGGAATCTATAAAGTTTTACTGCTTAAACTACTTCTTTTAGCATTAAATGTTTTAATAAAAGATATATATAATATATATTTTACTAGCGTAAAAAGTGTTTATATAACTAGGTATATGCTTACGTTTTTTTTATATTTTTATACTAACTTCCTTAAATTATAGCTATAATATATAATAACTATAATAATTTAACTAATTGTATTTTATTTATATATATATTGTTTAATATAAGCGTTAATACTATAAATCTACTTATTAACGTTTATAGATTTACTTAGACTTATAACGTTGCTATAGATCTTTGTTTTTTTAATGCTACTACTTTATTAATTTAGTTTAAAGCGCTTAGTAATTTAATAAAGTGCTTTAAGTAGGTATATAAGTAGTATACCTTTTATTAGCAGTAGATAAGTTTTTATTGTTTATATAATATAAGTAAATTATTCTTTCTTTTATATTAATGCTTACTAACTTCTAGTCCTAGAAAATAGATATATATTTAGCTTATATTACGTTTAAGAGGATACTATAGAATGCTTTATTAAAGCTACTTTTACTTTTTATAGTATATATTTAGTTCTTTTTTATAATATATTTACTAACTTTTTAGTAGACTACTGCTTAGATTGCTTATTAGTAATCTTTAATAGTTCTTTATCTTAACTCTTTTAATAAGAATTTCGTTACCTTATTTAGCGCGTTTTCTTTGTTTTACGCTACCTTTTTAGAGGCATTAGTTAATAAGCTTTAAGGTATAAGCCTTTTTAACGCTAACAATATAACTTAAGCTACTTTATTATAGTAAGCTTTTTATAATAATATAATATATAGTTATTCTATTAGTTAAAGGATCTTAATTTTATAGTATTTATAGCATTTTTGCTTATCTTTTATTGCTTATTAAGATCTTCTTTTTGCTTTGCTTTTTTGCTTTTAGGTATTATTTTACTTAGTATATTTATTAAGGATTTAAGGTATATTTATATTGCTTTTAAATACCTACTTATTATACTTAGTAAGCTATTCTTTTTATTTAACTAAATAAAGCATTTACTTTTTTTGCTTTTTATAATCTTTAATAGATTTAATTTTTTACTATTTATTATTTTTTTTTAGTAAAAGCATTAGCAATAATTTATCTTTTTTATTTATAGTTTTATTTTATAATTTTAGTAAGCTTATATAAAACATATTATATATATCTTTATATAGTATTAGCATTATAAAATAATACGCTTACTTTTTAATCTTCTTTAATATCTTTAAAAGCTTAATACGTTTTAGTATAAGCTTTATAGATTCTTTAAGGAATTAAAAGTTCTTTATAAACAATGCTATAAGATTTCTTATATTAAATTCTATTTCTTAATACTATTAATTAAAGTATTTTACTTACTTTTTATATATAATCTTTTAATTCTTTTTTATTTTCTTTTAGGTTTCTTAAAGTTGTTTAATATAGATTTTTATATCTAGGACCCCTTCCTAAGGAACGTTATCCTTAACGTTAATATAAAAATCTAGCAAATACCTTATAAAAGCTTTAAAAGGAAAGATCTTTATTGTTTTTAATTTAGTATTATTAGTAGCAAATTATACTATTCTTAATAGCTTTAGCTAGTTTTTTTAATTTTAATTTATAAAGTATCTTAAGTACTATTCTATAGTTTAGTTTATTCTTTTTATTTATTTATTAGTTTAAAGATAAAAAGCTATTAAAAGACGTCTTTATACCCTTAAATAGTAATAAAGAGATAACTAAAATCTACTAGTAAACAAAGATCTTCTATCTATTACTATACTATCTAGTAAACCTATATATTAAAGTTCTACCTTATTATAAAAAAGCTTTACTAGTTTAATAGTAGTAATATATAATAAAATTATAAAATATAAAGCAAATTTATTAAAATAGTTAATAATAACTAAAATTTTATTAACGTTTTTATTTTAAAAAATAACTTTTAGTAGTCTTATAATAAAATCTATTATTAATTCTTTTATAAGTTATAATAAAATTAGTAGCGATTTAAGTTTACTAAAAAGTTAATACCTTTTTACTATTTATCCTTAATAAACTTAATAATACTTAATATATTCTTTAACATTTTACTATATATTTTTCTAAAAGAATTTTTTAAACAAAAGCTTATTTGTTTTTACTTTTATAAAATAACCTACTAATAAATTATTATAGTATAGCTATAATAGCTCGTTTTAAAGGCAATTTTTATTTAGAATTATTATTTTGCCTTTAAACAACAATAGATTATAATTAACGCTTTACTTATTTAAAGCTTTTTGCTTTAATTGCTTAATCTTAGAATCTATATATTAACTGTCTTTAATAAGCTAAAGTAAGGAGTCTTGTATTAGTTTATATACGCTCTAATAAGTAAGCGATTCTTTTGCTTTATTTTAAGTAATTGCTTATATATATTTAGGTCTTTAATTAAACATTTTATTATATATATTTATATATTAACTATATAAAAACGTAAAAGAATTATAACCTTTTTGTCTCCTTTTTAATACTACTTAAAGTTATCTTTATAGTTCTATAGAAAATTTTACTATATTAGGACAATCTAACTTATAGTTAGGTTATCTTAATAAACTATCTACTAAATTTGTTTTTTTAGATTAATACTTAATAGTAAAATTATATAGTATTAAAAACATATATTAATAAGCTTATTAATTACTAAGCTTAGATTACTTTATAAAGCTTTAAAGATTTTAGTAGTTACTAAGAACTTTTACTAATTTATAAGCTCCTTTAATATAATGTTTTTAATGCTTAAACGCTTTTATTATAGCTAATATCTCTTAATTAAGAGTACTATAGTTTAATTCTAAACTATAAAATGCTTTTAAAAAGAATATAACTAAATGCTATTTCTTCTATAAATTTAGTTAAGATAAAACAGCTACTAATATAAACCTTAATGCGTCTATCTTAATTTATATTAGCTAATCTAGTTTATAGTATTAAAGTAAAGGTATATATTAAAAAGCATTAATAAAAGCATAAAACGCTTATTTTTTTTTATTATTTAAACATACTTATCTTAGTTTTTTACTACTTACTAATCTTTAAAGCAATATATATAAAGGTTTTACTAATTTAGTATATCTTATAATAAACCTATAGTAAAAGTTATAGAATCCTAAGAATACTTAAATATTATAATATAATATAAGTTCTTTTTAATTTTAGATTTCTTTAATATTTTTTTATATTATTCTTAGTCTTTTGTTTAAAATAATAAAGCTTAAAAAAGTAACTTTTTTCTTAAAAAATAAGCATTTGTTTAAATAAGCGTAAAGCTTACTTTCTTAAAGCTTTTAAAGTACTTATTATATATAATTCGTATATTCTTCTTAAGTTTTAAAGAATATTAAAATATTATTTAAGTAAGTAATACAAATAGTATTAAGTAAATTACTAAGTGCTAAATAAATATAATTTTAGAATATAGTAAGCATATTAGTTAATCTTATAAGAAGAACTATAAATTTATAGTAACTGTATTACATATAAAACGTAGTCTTTTATTTATTGCTTTTTTTTATATATATCTAGTAATATATATCCTTAATATTAATTTTAGTAAACTATTAGTATCTTTAGATTTAATCTATTAATTTAGCAATAAATAGTAATAGATATTAATTCTTAATTGTAACCTTGTTTAATCTTTAATAATTAACTACTAAGCGTAAGCTCTTATCTTTCTTTAGTATAAAAAAAATAAGTGCTTTAGTAGGACTCTTAGATAGTTTAATGCGTTAGTTTATAAGATTTTTGTCTAAGTATTTTTAGAGTAACTCTAGTTTAGCTAGTAATAAAGGATAAATAGGTCTATATAGTAGATTTTCTCTTTCTATAAGGTTAATTATATAGTCTATTCCTTTAATATATAGTAAGAGATAAGAATTCTTTATTAAAAAGACATCGTTAAATGCCTTTAATTTTTTAAGTCTTTCTTGTTTATTAGTATTAACCTTTTCTTTGTTTAAAAGTAGAATTAGGTCTAGATCTACTACAATTACTGCTATAGTTGCTTAAGATTTTCTTTTTTCTTTTTTAAATTATTAAACTAAAATTAAGGTAGTTTTTATAAAATCTTATTTAAACTACTAACTTTTATTGTATAGATATAAGTAAATAAGTTTATCTTTTATTATCTTTATTAAGAGCAAAATAAGACTTAAATTTTCTCTTCTCTTAATACTTATATATTTTTATGTAATAGTATAAGATATTCCTTTTAAATCTATTAAGGTTATTAGTATACTTTATACTTTAAAAGTATTAATTTTTTTTTATAATATGTTATTAAGGTAAAGTACTGTTTTATTTAATTTTTTTAATCTTTATTCTTATATAAATTAAATACTAATTATATTTAGTTTAGCTTTACTATTAAAATTAGTAGTTGTTTTTATATCTTTTATCCTATGTATAAAAATAAGTATAAAAAATTATAAAGTAACCTTAAAGGATTAAGCTAAACTAAAGGTTATTAGTTTAACTTTTTCCTTTTTCCTTTTAAGTTATTAATCTTAAGTTTTTAAGGATATTAAAGTTAAAAATAAAATTTGCTTTTATAAGTATAGTAAGTTAAAATCTTTTTATTTAGTTTAACTAGATTTTATTAAAAAGTTATCTTAGTATCCTTATTGCTTAACTACACTTACTAATAAGCGCCTTATAGTTAACTTCTTCTTTTAAACCTATATCTTCCTTATAGCCTTTTTAATTAACCTTTATAAAGATTTAGGTCCTTTTTCTTTTTTGCTATAGTATCCTAGAATTAAGTAGCAAAAGCAACTATTTTTTCTTTTTTTACTAGTAGGTATAGACCTTAGGTTAACATTTAATTCTTAAGCTTAAGTTATAGTTTAGCAAAAAAGAAAAAAGCTTTTTCTTTTTTGTTCTTTTAAAGAAAGTTCTTTTTTAAAGAGTTTAAGTAAATATAAAAATCCCTTAGAAATTAATTGTTTTACTATTTTATACTTTTAATTTAGCTTATAATTAATAGCTTTTAAATCTTTATATCTTAAAGTAGTATAGTAGTTTATGCTTTAAACTAAATCTAATTATTCTTTAATATAAAGCGTGCTTCTTCCTTAAGTTATTTATTAAGGAAACAATCTTATCTTGCTTAATAATTAGCATCTATATAATTTAAAGCTAATAAGATCTTTTAAGAATCTTTTTAATATCTTCTCTTAGCCCTTTTAAATGCTCTTTATAGATCGTTAAGCTAATTATCTTGCTTATAGAATAAAGTATTTAAAGTAAACTTAGTAAATTTCTTTACTTTAATCTTATTATTGTTTAATTTGTCCTTAAAATCTCTTTAATTTCCTTAAGTTATTTATACTAACTATTTATAAAGATTTTAAATTTGCTCTTCTAATTAGCGTATCTAGTTTTATAAGGAATTCTTTAGGTTATAAAACTTTCTTTGTTTTTTGCTAATATAGAATAAGGAGTTTTAGTAGGTTTATAAACGAAATTTACTACTAAAAGAAGATTTACTACCTTCTTTTATAGTAATTAGATTAGTTAATATTGCTAAGGTTTCTTAATATAATTATATATTTACTATTATAACTTCTTAGGTAACAATAGTAGAAGTCTTAGGATTTATAACAATAATAGTAATGCACTAGGTTGTTAAGTAAGACAGTTATAAAGGTATTATATAATAATCGTATAAAAAGGTAGGGGTCTTTATATGTAAGAACTAAGACTTAGCTTAATTACATTAGGTATAATCGGTTTAAGATATATGCTATACTATATACGTGACCTCGGGTTAATCTGGTGTTAGTCGTTACACTTACAAAGGTACTTACACTATAAGCGTAGCTTAATTTTGTAAAGAAGCTTAGCCTTTAAGATCGCTTAGAGGAGAAAATAGAGCCTAAAAAGGGTCTTTAAAATAGAGAAAATAAAGCCCGGAAAGGGTCTTTAAAGAGGTAGAAAACACTAAGGGTCGTTAAACCTAAGATATCGTAAGATTAGTAGGATTTCTTATTATCTTTTTTTCCTTTCTTACCTTAACCTAATTTAAAGGCTACGGTAGCTATAAACACTAAAAGAAGCTTGCTAAAGATGCTTAGATTAGATTATAAATAGCATTATTATATTCCTTTCTTATTTAACGGACTAGATTCGTAAAGGAAGCTTATCTAAAGGGGTATGTTAGTAAGAACGCGTAGCTAACCTAGCTACAATAAGAAGCTAGATAGATATTATAGCTAGAGGGTATATAATCTAAATAGGTATAGGAATAAGGTATTAACGCTATATAAGGGTAATACTACAAGAACGCTACTTATAGCCTAAATTAGGCCAAATTAGCTGTGCTAGCTGTACCTTAACGGTATCCTGTATACAAATACCCCCTCTAGCCTAGATAGCCTTAGTACTAAATCAACGAACGCTATCCTAATCGCGATGTCCCTACCTTTTAACCTTTTTTATTAAGAAGACTCCCTCCTCCTTCTCCCTCTTTCTCCCTTTCTCCCCTCTCCCCTCCCCTCAACCCCGCCATCTCCTGCATGTCATACTCCGTACAAATTGGCTGCCCCTTGGCCATACTCGTAAGTAGTGTCTCGCCCTGCGAGCAGATGCGCCCTCGGTGGGTGTCACCCGGCTGGATGGACGCACCAGCAGATGTCTCAACTTAAAATGCTCCGTCATGAACGAGCTCCCTCGAGCTGCCTACCAGTACCAGTATGGAGTGTGGCCGCTGCGCAGCCTTGTTGGTGACCCGAACCCGAGCGAAACATGGAGCACTTCATACTCGAACACGATAGGAGTCCATGTGATGGGTGCAACTCGGAAGATTTCGTACGAGTAACTGGCTGTCCAGGGATAGTAGACGAGAGAGGAGACCCGTACTTGTAGGCACCGAAATCTCCCATCGTGCCGCGACGGAAATGAATCCAAGTCACCAGATTTGCGTCAAAGGGGAACTCGCATGCTGCAGACACTTTATCGGAGTACTCCGTGCTCGTGTGGCCTGCCCAGCAGCGCCGGCGGCGGCATTGGCTTGGAGATCCAGGAGGGCGTGGGAGCGCGGAGCGCGGATCGGGGAGAAGAGCTGGAGATACGGAGTAGTCCGTACATCGACACTCTCTACGGAGCACGGAGTATGGACATGGACATGGACATGGACATCCATGATGGCATCCACCGGTGTTGTTGGTCTTGCCGTGGGCACACGTGGGCCGCGTCTTGGCCCCCCCTCGGAGCCTTACCGAAAGGTGAATGGAAGCCTGGTGTCCAACAGGATTGCCTGGCTGAGCGCCGCACCGAGGCAGGGGAGCGAGGCCAAGCCCGTACGCGGACGAGCATGCCGTATGCGTACTCGTACGAGTACTCGTACGAGATCATGGGGGCTGACGACCGTGACAAATCCAGAGATGCCGTGCGAGATCATCTTTGGAGCGTGCGAGGGAGTCCGAGGCATCGGCTGCTTCATGATACGCGGGTACGCGAAAACCACCCGAATGTCGTGAGAGGCCAAAGCATGGAAGAAGAAGTCGAAGAAGTCGAAGAAGTAGAAGAAGGAGCAAAAGAAGCAAAAGAAGCAAAAGAAGCAAAAGAAGCAAAAGAAGCAAAAGAAGCAAAAGAAGCAAAAGAAGCAAAAGAAGAAGAAAGGAAGACGGAGCACAGAGAGATTGAGATGGGCGGCATGTCAGTCGTTGCCTCCTCGTACAGCGTGCAGCGTGCAGCGTACAGATTGTGGAGAGCCGATCAGGGGCCACTGCGCAGCAGCGTCAGCGTCGCACCATCGCATGATTGCCCGGCCAATGGAAGGCATGACGTGGAGTTTGGCAGAAAAAGGAGCAAAAGAAAATAGAAAAAAAATAAAAAAAAAGGGGGGGGGGGGGGGGGGGAATGGCCTCATCGACGCGGGGGGTCTCGAGGCGGTGGATTTCTCCTCAAATGACGACAAATCCATGGATTGATGGTCATCAATGGATTACGTGATGTCTGGACTCCGTACTCCATACTCCGTACAAGTAGTCGGACTGAGCAGCAGAGAGCTCGTGCCGAGGACGAGGGGGCATCCATGGTTGTCGGAAGAGGAAGCACCCATGTGAGGGAGAGCCGTAGGTAGGTATGATGCATTGCATCTTCCGAGGACGAAGGAGAGGACGACATCGTGATGGGAGCCCAGGGGTCCAGTGCAGAGCTGGATAGGTAGTTAGTACGGAGTACTTGTAGACGACGAAATCACGAGCACGAAGTCAGGGAGCAACGGCGCTGATATCTGTCCATCCGAGACGGCAGCCAGCCCAGTCCAAGGCACGATCGGCACGCATACGAGTACTCGCTGCACTCTGCACTCTGCACTCTGCACTCCGCTGTCCGTCCGTAACTCGTGCGAGGGGTCTTCCGAGTCGAGGAATCCGATGATGATCGTTGCCCAGGAGGACACCGAACGGGGCACGTGAAGCGCAGTGAGGCGAGTGGATGTTCCAAGGACCCCTTGATTCCATCTGTCCATGCTGGGATCCTGCCGGCCCTTGCGGACTGTAGACTCTGTCCGGGGGCACAGGCCGGCGAGGAGAAGGCTCCCGTCGTCATCCGCGCATCCCTATTGCTCGTGCTCGTGCATACCTACTACTACTCCGTGACGTGTTTTCCTCTTCTGCGCCTCTGAGAGAGTCGTTGGCCGAATCCATGGATGGATGAATGGAGGATTCCCCGGCGAGAGAGGCGAGGCTGCGACGCCGCGTACGAGTACGAGTCCTGATTTGCGTACGGAGTACGGAGTACTCGTACGGAGTATATGCTACTTAGCCTGTAGGTGCTCGTACTCATACTCGTACGATTCCTGGAGGGGGATGACGACGCGTGTGCGGAGGAGGAAGGGGCAGCCCGGCTCGATGCGATCTCCTCCTGCCCGGATGCCTTCCTCGGGATTTTGGCAGGCGCGACGGGAGGAGGTACTGCACGCCACTCTCACCGGGACGGGACACAGTGGTGCCTGTCCACCTTCTTGTCCACAACAAGGGAAGGGAGGCAGGATGGACGGATGGATAAATGGATCCTGCAGGTCACCCCGGAGCAGTATGTACTCGTACAAGTACTCCGTAGTACGAGATAGAATACTACTCTGTAGTAGCTAGAGCACAGTACTCCGTACTCCGTACAAAATGCATTGAGCACGAGCAGGCGCGCTGCATGACGCGCTAATGCAGGAACCATCGTAGAGCACAGCTCCTCCGCTCTTCCCCTTTCCCGCCGTTGCGCTCCCTCGGGCGCGGGAAGGAGCATGTGAGAGGGAAAGCACCACCGGGGCGATGAAGTGAAAAGGCGTGAAAAGGAGAGACTCTTCCGCATACTACTTCGCACGGTGCAATGGAGTCCATGGATCCGATGCATGACCGGAGGATTGACTTCTTCCAGCTCGTGCCCTGGAGGGAGGCATCAACCACAAGGGGTACCAAGGGTGCGGCATGCGGTGTTCCTTGGAACTCAAAAGAGGCCTTATTCTCGCGAAATCTACTCCGTATATTGCAGCCAGAGGTGCGTCCGAGGCGAGGATCTCACAGTTTGGGGCTGCACTCTTCTTCGGTGCCGTATCGGCCCTTGAGGGCACTGTGCCTCTCCTCCAGGCTCCAAGGTACAGGGCTCTCCTCGAGCACGTGTTGCTCCTTCCAGTTTCGCACGCCTTGTTACGATGGAGAGAAGGAGCGATGGTGGGGGCTGCAATCACGCGCGGAAACGGGGCTCCGATGTTTCTCTCAAAGGCACAAGGAAGGACGGGCGGAAGGGAGGACGGGAAGGAGGCCCGGGAGGGGAAGGACGGCGATGGCCAGGAAGAGGAACGGCCGGGCTTCACGCACGATGAAAATCTCTGCTCGCCCTGAACCTCTCTCGGCCTCCTCATTCTCGACCACTTGGTACGAGTTCTTGTACTCCGTACGAGCGCGCCTCTGGACGCGATGCCGCTGCGTGATTTTCCACGTCGTTTCCCGATGCATCCAGATCAAACTCACTTTCTCCTTCTTGGCCGACGTCCCCGCGGCGGGATCGTGGGTGGGATGTGGTGGTGGTCCCTTTCGGGCCATGGGATGCAGCCCCCAACGCCCCCATGCCACTAACCCCCATCCACTCCGTGCTCACACCACTCGACTTCGTACTCCGTACGGAGTACTCCGTACTCTAGCTGCCATTGAAGAAGGGAGTGCTTACGCATCTCTCGCATCTGCTTAATTGTCTCTCGCATGTGGCTAGGCCCCGGTCGCCTTAACAGGCCCCCCCCCCCCTAGGAGGTCTAGTGTTAAGAAATATATACAATTTGTATATAGAAACAGATAAACGCTCTTCTTGCCGTAGGGCTGCTAGGTCTCTAGCTACGAACGTAAAGGCAGGTGCATAGTATCTTAAGGGGCTAGATTAAGGCTATTATAACGTTTATCTACCTATAGAATATAGATAAATCCCTTAACAACGTAGCCTTACCCTGCTTCCTTTGCCCTAAGGCAGGGTCCCCCCTTAGGAAAAAGGGTCTTTAAGCAGAAAAAAATAAAAGGGAGATATAAGGGGAAGTATATATAATATAAATCCTATAGATTAAAGTCCTTATTGTATTATATACTAACTTAAAGCTATTTATACGCTGCTTTTTACGATGCCTTGCTTTACCTATAAGATCTAAAACTAAGAGTTTAAAAGTTAGCAAGACGCCTAAGAGGCGTATATAGATCTCGCTAAAGACTAAGGCTATGCCCTTATTATCTAAGGCAAATACCCCTTAGCTAAAGAACCTATAATTATTACAATACGCTGTGCTTATAGCAGGAAGCATACCTTATCAAAAAAAACAGCTACCTACCTATTAAAGGCCCGCTAAGGCGCTAGCTAGAGGTATAGGTATAAGTATTAGCTTAAGATCTAGCTTAAGGACAGCGTTTAGTTCGTTAACCTAGTATACGCCCTAGAGGCAGCCCTAGAGGCAGCCCTAGGAGGAGACCTAGCCGCTGCTGCTGCCCTAGCTGCTGCCGTAGACCTAGAGCGCTTCTTAAAGCACAATTACAGCCTAGCTAATGCTATAGCGTACGCCTAGTATCGCAAAAGGGCCCTTGCTTAAAGAAATAATAAGATTATTGCTATATAGCAGGCTAGCATTAAGCCCCTTTTTATCTAGGCCTAGCTACGCTATAACCCTAATCTAGAGCTAGAAATAATCTTATAGCACAACATTAACAACCTCCTTTAGCGCTTCTAGATAAAGGAACTCGTTAGCAAGACCCCTATTAAGTAGCTCTTAGCCTAGCTTGCTAAGCAGCTAGCTAAGGCTAAGGCTAGGGGCGAGGCTAGGTAGCTGTCCTTTTTCTTCTAGGAGTGCTATAATACTAAGGGTTAGGTTATAGCGCTGTACATAGCCCTACGGACTAGCATTAAGCTTTTTCGTTAGTATCTAGATATAATGCTTTACGATGCTATATATAAAACAAATAAGTTTAATATGCTGCTCTTTAATATATACAGCGCTACGCTGCTTAAGATAACCTTCTAGGTAGCTATAGTATAGATCTTACGCAAGAATTAAGGCAGCTATAAGTAGGTGTTGCGCTGCTTCTTTAAGATAGCGTACGCTAAGCGTCTTATAATACCTTAGATTATAGTATTAGATCGCGATCTTACGTTTATTAATGCCCTTAGGTTAGCCTCGATTAAGGAGCTAGGACTTCTTAGGGAATCTTTGCTTACTAGTATCCTATACATTTTATATAAGTAGTACGTTAACATAAACGTCTTTATAAAGTACAAGAACTTCTTCCTTTACGTAGGCCTACCTAGGATAAGGAATCGTAATACGCATTTCTAGGCTTTCTTATATTAATAGCTACGTATCGTTAGCTTATGAACGTACAAAGAGTTTAAAATACAAATGCAGCAACTCTAGGAGCCTAGTGCCTACCTAGAAAACGCTGTTTACTATATAAATTCTACCTAGATCGGTCCTTAGAAGGAGAAAATTGTCCTCCTATAGGTAGACGAACACCGCTACTATAGGCACTCTACAACATCTATCGTAGAGTTATACTATACTACTATTAAACGCTTCTTCTGCTTAAGTTAAAGAGATCTTACGATAGGATTTAAGACTCTTAGGACTTTCTAGGATTACTAGAGCAGCTGTATCTAGCTATAAACAACGATGCAGAAGAACAGAGTAGCTACTGTAACGATTTACGATAGTCTATATAGCCTTATCTAGCATAAGATCTCCTTAACTGCGCTAAACCTCCTAAGAGACAAGGTTAAGGCACTAAATCGTAACGAAATAGCGCCTTTTGCCTTGCCTTACGCTATACCTTGCCCTATTACAAAGGTATTTAAACTACTATGCTTTTATACTATTTAGTAGCAGCTATAGGACAAGGAGCTAATCTAGCTGTATAAGATCGATATATATTAACACTAAGATTAAGATAACAATGCCCTTAATAGCTGCCTACCCCTTAAGCCTTATGCTATCTAGGCTTAGGGCTAGCCCTAGGAGCATCGTAGCCTCTTGCTGCTGCCTAAGCTGTAACGACCTAGAGAAAGGGGTACGTTAGAGAGATATATAATATTACGTTATTATAACACTAGCACATAAAGCATAAGACATTACTACGATACTATCTTAGCTAGCTCCTTAAACAAATATATATATAAATATATACCCTTACCTTTAGTAATAGAGGTAGTATACGTATAGTCTCTTACGAAATACGTTATATAGTAGCAATACTTCCTTTCTTTGTCTAAGGATTTGTCTTTATAATAAGTCTTATCTTAGAAAGGAGAGTTATATGCTAGCGACTATAACTAAGCTAGTAGCTAGAGCTACTTATAGCTAACGCTGCTTTAAGAATATAACAAAAACAAAACAATAAATTGCTAAAGCTAAGAAATTAGCTAGTAAGAGCAAAGGAATTAGTTAAGCCTTAACTATCGCTAAAGCTAAGAAATTAGCTAGCAAATCCTAACTATTTAAACTAAACGAATAAGCGCCTTACCTAACTTTAGTACTTTAAGTACGCTAAAAAGTAGTAGATTAGAGGTAGTAGATCGCTAAAGCTAACGTTAGCTAGTAAGATGCCTAAAAAGACTAAGACTAAGCGTGTTAAAGGAAGAAGTAATAGAAATATTAATAAAAGCATAAGCTTATACTAGTTATAAAGAAAACTATGTTACTAGCTTATAATAAGGAAGCTAGTAAACCTAAGCTATAGCGCAATAGCTTTACTTATAGAAACTAGGTTAAAGAGTAGATAAGCTTAGCCTTATAAAGACAAAGAGACTTTATAACTTTAAGCGTTATTAGATACTACGCTAAGACAATAAGTATAGAAGGAAGATAAAAAGGAGATAGAAGTAAGCTATTACTATAAAGGGATAGTACTTAGCTTTAAGAAGACAATAACTTTTATATCCTTAGACAATAACTAAACGTAAATATAACTAAGCAAAAACATTATAAATTCTACGTTACTTACTAATAAGATTATAGTAAGAATAAGCAAAGTAGTCGTTAACTTAAAAACAACGGTTAGCAATATAGGTGCTAAGGGCATAGCATTAAGCATTACTATAACGAACTTAAGCGCTGCTAACTTAATAGTAAGCGCTATTACTATAACAGTTAAAAGCTAAGCAACTAATGCTATAGAAAAGGTAGGTCCTATTATTTAAACTTTTAATAAAGCTACTATAGTAACTAAAGTAAAAAAAAAGAAAGTTTTAACCTTATTAGTTACTAAGATAATAACAACTTAGCTGCTTAGTGCTTTTTTAGCAATAAAAAGCTTACTAGACAGAAAAGAAAGGCTTGCTGTACTAATAGCTTTAATAAGATTAAACTAAGGAAAAGAAACTACTTAGGTTATAGAAGGAGGAAAGCAAACTAGACAGCTAATAGCTAGTACTATTAGGGCTCTTTTAGCGTAGGGTAAGAGAGGCGACTAGTTTACTAGTAACTTAAGGAATCTACTACTAATTAATATACTAACTAATAAGCAAGAAACGTTAATAATAGAAACACATAAAAGGTACCCTTAGCTCCCTTAACACCTACCTCTAAACCTAAACCTTAATCTACTTTTAACCTCTTAGCCTAGGCCCTCTTTATACCTATCTGTAATAGGTTATAATTATAATACCTTTACTTTTTACAATACCTTTACCCTTTGCCTATATATACCTTTATTTTTATACTACTCCTTTAACTTAACTAACTTACCTCTGCTGCTATACTAACCCTTACTATTAATACTTATAGCTTGCTTACTAGTTAATTTCTATAGCCTTACTAGTTAAGCAGTAGTAAAGAACTTAGTTTAATAATAGGTAGCTTATTAAACGGTAAAGCGTTAACTACGTTTAAGGGCCTTGCTAATAGTAAAAGAAAGAATAAGGTTTTTGCTTTTGCTAATAAACTTACTTCCCTTTATAGTACTATAACTATAAATACTATTACCTTAAAGCATATAAGTAATAAGGTTATTAACGTTGTCTTTACTACTATTGCTTTATTAATAATAATAATAAGGCTTGCTTTATCTAAGAGAAACTAACGCTATATTTAAATAAGAAGAATAGCAGGATACTAGTAGAAATAGACTTAGCGAATTTCCTTATAGTAAAAGGGAATAAGCAGTTAACGCTTTTATTATTTACGCCTTTTATAGTAAAACTAATAATATATTACTTAAATCTAAAGATACTATAAATATTTTCTTAGACTTTACTATATAAGAGACTATTTAATAAGCAGTGCTATATACTAACTACTTATCTTAGTAAGAATTTTAAGAAGTAAGGGAACTAGCGTAGAAATATATAAGAAACAGTAAATTAAACTATATAGTAATAGCTAGGTTATTATACTAATTTACTAAACTATAAACAAAGAATAGATAGTAGTTTATAAACAAGTTAAGGTTAAGGTTTATAGGAAATACTAACGATGTTTATAATACGTAGGCGTTAAATACGTAAGATAAGAGGGCCCTAAGAAGTAACGTAGGTAGCTTTAGGACCTATAAACTTACTAAACTAGCTAAAAATTTAAGGTTTACCCTTAGTACGTTAAGCAGTACTACAACAATTAACTAAACAACAAATATAAAACGCTATTGTAGTTTTAACGTAAAAATGTTTATACTTAATATAAGCAAGTTGCTTATCTTTTCTTACGTTAATATAATTAATACCTTAGCTTGCTATTATAGAACAAAAACAGTACTTAGCTACTTAGTCCTAGGTCTTATGTTTATGCCTAACTTAAATAGTTATAGCTAGTATTAGTTATTAAATGCTTAAACTAAATTACGTTTAATTACTAATTTTAATCTTTAGAAGAACTTACTTTTATTACGCTTTTATAAAGATTAAAAAGTAATCCTAAAAGAAGCTAATAACCTAAAACACTTATTTATAAACAAAGATAAGCTTTTATTTTAAGTATACCTTAATTATAAAATTGCCTTCTATAACAAAGCTAGCTATATAAACAAAGACTACTAAGCTTACTAACTAGTTCTTAATTCTAATCTTAGTTTAGTACCCTTAGTAAACCTATAGAAAGAAAGGGTAACCTTTAATAAGGTAAAGCAGGGGCTTGTGTTAAACGCCTACTAAGCTAAGAAAGAATAGGCATTAAAATAACTTATTATAAACTCTCTAGTAAACAAGGTTAATAGCCTTTTAGAGAAGGTTATAACCTTAATTAATTAAGGAACCTTAGTTCTTTATACTAATGTTTACTTTGCTAAGCGTTCTTAGTTATAAAACTTATATAATAGGCAAAAGCATAGAGATTAAGACAGATATAATAAAAAGGACTATAACTCTTATAACAATAGAAAAGGTTAAGACTTCTATAAATAAAAGAGGCGTAATAGTTATAATCGTTATAGTAGAAACTTATATAACTAACGTAATAGAGAAGCATATAATAAGCGTAAAGGCAATAATAAAAGAGATAAGGAGTCCTATAAGCAACGCAAAGATCGCTAAGACCTTTGTTAAGCTAACTAAAGGGACGATTAACCTTAGCGATAAGAAAACAATAGAAAAGCTATAAAGAAAACTATAAGCTTTAGGAGTAGATAGCTAAAATAAGACTGTTTAAGCTTTAAATATAGTAATAGTTAAAGAATAGTTGCTATATATAAAGTAAACCTAGCTATAGACAGCGAATTAGGTAGATCCTTTGTTGCTAGCTTAGAAGCTTCTAATAATAGCTTTAAGTTATTAAACTAAGATAGTAAGCGCTATCTAAGATAAGCTTACTAAAAAAGAGACTAGCTTAAACTATATATTTTACCTATAGTAGAATAACCTACGAATACAACTAAAGTTTAAAAGCATTCTGCCTATTAATACCTATACCTTAGAAATTAGTAAAACCTAGCTTTAAGTTATCGTTTAATACTACTACTAATAAACCTAACTCTAAGGAAAAAAGACTAGCTTAGACTATATATCTTACCTATAGTAGGTTTAATACTACTACTAATAAACCTAACTTTAAATTATTATTTAATACTACTGCTAATAAATATACTATAAAAAAGAAAGAGAAAAAAAAGAAAAGAAAGACTAGACTAGTTTTAAACAACTCTACGACTAATAAAAGGAAAGTAGTAATACTAGCGCTAAGCAAGGTACCCTTAATCTAAAGGCTATCTACAAATAGCTTTTCCCTTTTTATTCTTAATAAAACAAGCTTAATAGCTATAAGAATTAACGCTAACTATAAACTACTTATCCTATTAGCAGCTATAACTACTAAACGTAGAAACCTAGTACTAGTTTCTCTTATTAACTAAAAGAAGAATAGCAATAACATTAAAACAAAGAAATTGCTTACTAATCTATTTTTAAAAGCTTTAAAATATACTTAAACTTATACTAAAGTAGTTTATACTATTAACAGCGTATAGTATAAACTTAATACTTATACTTATTTATAAGTTTTATATTTTTATTAACAAAGATACGTAGAAGCCTTTATTAATACTGCTTTTTTACTTATACTTATTAACAATAAGGTACTTTATAATAACTTCCTTAACGTAAAGGAAGAGAGACTCTTTAAGGCTATTAAGCTATTAAGAGTTAGAAAAAGAAAGCTTATTGCTTTTACAATTATAACCTTGCCCTTATCCCTTAAGGCTATTAATAAGCAACCTATTAAACTTAAGGTAAAGGTATACGTTATAGACTAACTTAACTATAGACTGTTACTTAGCATCCTATTCTTAAAGAATAATAGGTTAAACATCTTATAAAAAAGAAAAAACAAAAACGATTGCTTTAACGTAAGCAAAGGATAATTCGTTAAAGCTTTATCTATAAAAATAAACTATTAATTAATACCTTACTTAACGCTCTTCCTAAGGGCAGTAAAGGATATAAAAATACTAGCTAGCTAAGGGGTCTTTGTTCTTATTATAAAGAAAGCGCTGCCTATATACGCTAATAGTTATACCTTATACCTAGAACGATTAACAGATTACACTAGTCTAAGCTACGCTTTACTTCTAAACGCTATTATTATAAGGAATAAGGTATATCTTTTTATAGTAAATTTTAAAAAAGCCTTAGTATAGGTTTAATATAAGCAAATACTAAGAACGTTAACTAAAGCAAGGATAACTAAGTAAGTATTGTATTTTTAGGTAAACGTTAATATAGCTATTCTACTCTTAGACCTCCTTAAGGATACGTTTAACCTCTTAAAAGAAAAAAAGGACCTTAAACGCTTAAATAAATATCCTTTTTATATATTAACCTTAGTAGAACTTAATAGTAAAGAGTTAAATCTTAAGGAAGCTAACGTCTTAAAAGCGTAAAAGAAGGAACTAGAGGTAGCAATATATAACTTAATACAGAAACATTAATAGCTTTTTTGTTTAGAAGTTACTAAATTTATAAATAGTATATAGGTTTTAATCTCTTTTGCTAAAGGCATAGATTTATTTAACTTATACTAAGCCTTATATAATATATTAGCAAAAGACTATAAAGCTATTAATAGAATTATTAAACTACTAAAGAAAGCTAGTATTATTAAACCTATGCTACTAAGTAAGCACTGTTTAGTATTAGTACTAGCCTTCTGCGTTTAGCAAGGAAATAAGCCTTATATAGTTATTAATATATAAAAGGTTAACTTAAAAATGCTATCTTATGCTTAGCTGCTCCTAAGATAAGAAGATATTCTATCCTTATTATATAGCAGCAGCGTTTTTTCTATCTTAGACCTACGCTAAGGTTTCTACTACTAAGAAATTGTCTTTAAAGATTATTAAAAATAAACCTTTATTACTTTATACTAAGGACTAAAACGCTTAACAAGAATCCTTATAGGCATAAAAAATAGCTTACTGTTTTTTTAGCAATAGATAGAGTTAATTTTATAGGAATACTTATAGGAATTTGTCTTAGTCTACGTTAATAATATTATAGTATACTTATACAGCATTAATAAGCATTTAATCTATCTTAAATAAGTGTTTACTATACTAAGGAAGGCTAGCTATACCTTTTCTATTAAAAAATGCTACTTTATAAAACAAGGACTTTAAGCCTTAGGTTATTACGTTTCTTAACTAAGGCTAAGTACTATAGAAGAAAAGATAGAAGCTATTGCTAAACTTAAAATGCTATAAACCCTATAATAGCTAGAACAAAGCCTTAGCTTTATAGGATATTATAAGATATTTATCTTAGGATTCTCTATAGTAGCTAACCTTTTAATCTAGCTTAAAAAGATAGGTCTATAGTATGCTTTAACAAAGAAACTTACTTAAGACGTATACGTTAAAAGAACTTAATTACTACTGCTAGCAGAGCTAACGAGTAACTTAATTAACAAATAAATAAAGATAAAAGCTAAGAATAAGAAGAGACGTAAGCTATAAGAAAAGGCTAAGGTAGCATAAGAAACCTTAAAAGCGTAGCTATATAAGACAGTTAAGCTTACCTTCCTTAACCTAGCTAAGCTATATAAGCTATACGTTAACGGTAGCAAAGAAAAGGGATATAGCGTAGTACTCTACTAAGTTTAAAACAATAGCATCCTAAGACTAATCTTTTTCTTTTTAAAATTATTAACGCTAGCTAAGAAAAACTACTAAGCTACTAAATTAGAGATAAGGGCACTAGTTTAAGCTTTATAAAAGCTTAAATAATACCTTAATTACTCTTAGATTAAGGTAGTAATAGACTATACTATAATCTAAGATACCTTTATAAGCGCTAAACTAAAGAAGCTTAAAAGAAAGTGTTAAGACTATGCACTAAGAGATGTGGCTTACGCTACTAGAGGTGGCTAAGCGGGGCAGTGCGGGGCTGTGCGGGGCAAAGCGGGGCTGAGCGGGGCTACCCTAAAAGCCTATTAGCTAGGTACTCGAGAGAGATTAGTATTACCTTAAGATGTCCTATTTCCTTAGTATTTACTATGTATTTAAGGACAGACTAAGGTAACGGTTTTCTGTGTACTTAAGGGGCGCTATCCCTTACTTAGCTAGCGTTCTTTCTCTTATCCTTAGCTTAATACAATATATATAGTCCTTACCTACCCTATAGTCTCTATCTTCTTATACCCTTATTTTAATAGGTTATAAGCCTGTAAGGAGACTTATAGGTATATCTTTATTTTCTTATTTAAGAAATAGCTACATTACGTAACCTAGCTATAGCCTGCTAGATAGCTTACCCTAGAGGTAGCTATATTACGTAATCTACCTTATACCCCTTACTATCTTAGATTAAACTACGTAACCTAGTTACGTAACTCGAAAATAGCACCTAAAGGTACCTTAACTCTCGACCTTGTGCCTTATTACGTAACCCCGGATCACGTAATTAAAAGCTTACCCTATAACGCATAAGCACTAGCTAGATAGCTAGCGCATAGCCCCTACAAGGGGCAGGGTTTAACCTTAATTAAGTCCTTTAAGGGCTATAGCAGTTATATAATAGCATTACTAATCTAAGCTCTTAAATTAGTACATTAAGAGACGCTTTATAAGCTTAAGATACCTGCTAAGCTACCTTAGATAGCTAGATTATCTATTTATTTAGAGAAGTATAGAAGTTAGTTAACTAGCTATAACAAAGGCTACTAGTTAAGGCTACTAGCAGTACTAGTAGCATAACCTTAGCTACCCTAAACGTTAGCCTTATCTAAGAGGCTTCTAAGAAGGCCTTAGTCTTCTTTAATTCGTTTAAATTAGTAGGACCTAAGAATTATAACTAATAGAAGTAAACCTTTACTATTATACTTTAAGCTATTAAATTTTAGGAATTTGTTAATAACCTAGCTTTAGCTAAGGCTATCTTAATAGCTAAGAAGGCTATACTCCTTATAATCTTAAGGGATAGCCTAGCTCCTAGCCTAGCCTAATTAATAGCTTAAATTAATAGCCCTACTTAAGCTTATCTTAAATTAGAGCGCTAATACGCTTATTCTACTTATCTTAAGAGAGAGAGCTTCTATAAGGGCTTTTATAGCCTATCCTTTAGTAGCTACCCTAGAACGCTAGCTAACTTTAATACTAAATTTAGCAACTATCTAGCTTAGCTATCTATAGCTAAGGTTATTATTGCTATTAAAGATTAAGTTAATTAGTATATAATAGCTTTATCTACTTCCTTTTTGCTTTAGGCAGAACGAATCTATAGTACTATTTAATCTATAGCAGCTACTAGTAGTAATCTAGATTAGATAAATCTTAGCTTAATTATAGAAGATATTTTTAACGAAACTTAGTATAAGGGATTATTAGCTTATTAAGCTACCCTTAAGGCTTAATTACGTAACCCTAAGGGGCATAATAAGAAGAAGAAGAAGGCTACCCTAGAGGCCCTTAAGCCTTAAGGTACCTCTAAAGCCTTAGTGCCTTATTAACAGCTTATAAGCTAAGGCTAAGGCTAAGGCTTAAGGCAAGGGCAAGGGCTAGGGCAAGGGTCTAGGCTAAGGCATAGCCTTAATAAGCCTACTTAACATTAAGGCAGGAGGCCTTATAAGCCTTTACAACGCTTACTTAGCAAAGTACCTATAGGCTTATTATAAGCTACTAGATTAGCTTTTGCTATATACGTAACCTTTAATCTTAATTTTAGTACCTTAGAAGATAACTTAGTAGCTCTTAATAAGTTAGTAATGCATAGCTTAGCTAATTATCCCTTTAAGGCTAGCCTGCTATACAACATAGGTACCTTAGTCTATATAGTTAACAATAAGGCCTTTTTTATTAACTATTAAAACAATAACAGTACCTTAAGCTACGTAATAATAGGCAGCGGGCCTATAAGGCCCCTTAGATCTAGCATAGCTACTTTTAACGTCTTAGTTAGCTACAGCTTAGCTACATACTATAAGATCTACCTTCTTAAGGCCCTTTATTGCCTTAATGTAAGGCTTAATCTTATAAGTAGCTTAAGGTACTACTAATTAAGAGGCTTCCTTCTAAGGAATAAGCTAATAAGTTAGTAAGGGGCTATGCTAGCCTTCTTTAATTACTAAAAAAACAGGTTTTTCCTAACCGTTAAGGGCACTAAGACCCCCTTAGTGCCCTTAAATCTAACGACTTACTATACCTACCCTATACGCCTAAGACGCTAAGCACCGATCTATTTAACTAATTAGGGCCCTCTATAGCTTAAAATAAGGCTTAAGCTACTAACGTAATAAGAAGCTAGTAGATATAAGGACCTTACTTAGCTATATTAGCAACGCTCTAAACCCCCTAAGATCCTTACCCTACAGCAGACCCTAGATAATCTTATTTCTAAGGATCTAGGGGATCTCGGCACACCGAAGCTAGCCCTACAGGGCTATTAAGGCCCTAAGCTAGCCCTAGAGCCTTATTAAGAGCTTCTTTAAAAAGCCTACTTATAGCACCTTAGGCTAGGCTATCTTAGCCTAAGGCTTATAAAGAAGACAGGGGTTATCTTAGCTAGTATACCTAATTTTTAGCTAATTAAGGAGTAGGATTTCGTCTACTTACCTTACATTAAAAGTAAAACTGTTAAGAGGCTAACTACTAACCCTATAGCTAGCCTACTACAAGCCTTTAACGTTATTAAAGAAGATATCTTCTAAATTAAGCCCTTACCTTATAATTAGCAGCCCTACGGCCTACTATTAGTTAACTATAAGACCTGCTATCAATAGGTTATCTAATTAGTTAATAAAAGCAAGGCAACGATAACTAAGGCTATTTAAGGCTACTTTAAGGCCTTAAAAAACTGCTATAGCTGCTACCCTATACGCTTCTACTATAACAGTAGTAAGGAGATTACAACTACCTTATAGGAGTAGCTATAGAATAAGAGTATTTCCTTTTCTATTAGTACGCCTTATACGTATAAGTAAAATAGCTTAGCTAAGAGATCTATTAAGGTTATCCTTAATAGACTTAAGGCTACGATAATAGGCTCTAGCCTACCTTATACTCTTTAGAATTACGTTATCTAGGATATATATAACTTCGTTAACGCTATAGCAGCTACTAATAGGGATCTTATAGCATAAGAAGAGCTCTATAACAACGTTATCTAGCTAGCCTAAACTAATAAGCTAGATTTATTATATTTCTAAGCCCTAAGGGCCTAATATAAGATCTCTATTCTAGAAGAACGTTAGGTTAAGGGCTATAAGCTAGCCCTACGCACTAAGGCAGGGCACCTAGTCTCTATCCTAGGCTATAACACCTACCTCGTCTAGCTACCTGATAGGCGCCTTATCCGTTAAACTAGCTAAATCTAGCTATTTAAAGCTTAGCTTTTAGCTAAGGTACCTATTAGAGGCCTAGATTTAGATAACCTAGGCTTAAGGGGGGTATCTCTAGGTTTAGCTTTAGCCTATAGCCCTTCCTTTAGCCTAGCCCTACTTATAGCTCTAACCCCTTAGCTAGAGCCTATACCTAAAGTTATTAACCTTACTAATAAGGCTTTAAGCCTTAAGTTACCTAATCTAGCTACACGTAACTATCTACGTAACCTACTTAATTAGATAAACCTTAATCTTATCTTAGCTACCTTAAAAGCTAAGAATAAACCTATTCTATAAGACAAGCCTTATACCTTTTAAAAAGCTTCTTAACGCCTTAATGCCTTAGCCTAGCTAGAGGCTATAGCAGCTAAATTTTAGTAGCTATTATTCTAAGACGTCTTTACCTTCTAGCCTTAGAATAACCTTCCCTTAAGCTACTAACTAATAATAAGCTAGCTTATCTTTAAGCTTAAAAAGGACTAATATAAGTACGTAACTAAGCATAAGGCTAGGCTTATAGCTTAAGGCTTTTAGTAAATTAAAGGCTTTAACTATACTAATACCTTTGCTTCTATAGCTATGCTAGTTACGTAGCAAGTCCTCTTAGCCTTAGCTATAGCTAAAGGCTAGGAAATTAAGTAGATTAACTTTATAAGGGCATTTTTAAACAGAAACCTTAAGGAAGATATCTTTATCTAGCTTCTAGAAGGCTTTAATTAGTTTATTTAGTAAGCTAATCCTAAGACAATAACTAAGCTAGCTTAAAGGGGCTATTTAGCTACCCTAAAGCCCTTAGATTAAGCTATTTAGCTTAATAAGACCTTCTATAGCCTTAAGTAGTTATCTTATAAGTAGCAGCAAGCCTTTAATTAAGCAGCAGCTACCCTAAACTTTAAGCTACTAGCCTTAGATTTAGCTGTCTTATATAATTATATAATAGGCATCTTTATAGTTACTTATATCAATAACTACCTCTTAATTAGTCTAAGCTTAAGGCTAATTAATAAAACAAAAGAGGCTCTTAATAGGATCTATAAGATAAAGGATAAAGGCTTAGCTACCTTATTCCTAAGGGTCTATATTATCTAAGATACTAGAAAAGGAATTATCTAGCTATCCTAAGAGCACTTTATAGAAGAGGCTTTTAAGAGGTTTAATTAAGCCTTAGCCTAGCTAGCTAACACACCCCTTGTGCCTTAGCTAGTTACGTGCCTAAGGGACTCTCTACTACTTATAGCTAACAAAGCTAAGCTATATTAAGCTATTATTAGCATAGCTATCTATCTAGCTATATAGACTTAACTAGATATAGCTTTCGCAGTCTAATTTTTAGTATACTATTTCTAGCTACTTTATAAAAAGTACCTTTTAAGGGCTTATAGGCTATTAGCTTATCTTAAGAGCACTAAGTCCTAGGGCATTAAATACGCTATTTAAGGCCTACAGCGCCTTATAGCTTATTACAATAGTAACTTTATAGGGGATAAAGGCACTAGCAAAAGCACCTATAGATACGTTATCTAACTAGCTAAAGGCCCTATAAGCTAGAAAAGCAAAAGGGCTAGTACTATTGCTTTATCTACCTTAGAAGCTAAATACACAGCGATTATAGAAGCTACCTAAGAGCTTAAGTAGTTAGCTAGCTTATTACGTAAAATAGACTAAAATATTAATTTTCTAGTTACCTTATACAATAACAATAAGTAGGCTATATCTACTGCTAATAACCCTACCCTGTATAGCTATATAAAGTATACGCTAATTAAGTTTAGCTATATTAGAGAAAAGGTTTAAGAGCAGCTAGTTACCCTAGAGTAGATTAATATAGAAGGCAACGTAGCTAATAGCTTTACTAAGCTACTAACTAAGCTATAGCTAGCCTTATTTTAGAAAGGCTTATATAAACTATTATCAGCCTAGCCCTTTAAATCTTACGTAGTTAATCACGTATACCCTTATTAAGGAGGCTAGGCTAATCTTGCTTAGCTAAATAGCTGTCATACAGTTACGGATCGCAAGGGTAGGAGCATAGGAATTAAGGAAGGTTAGCTTAACTAACTAATCTAAGGTATTAAAGGGAGTAAGGCTATATATACACAAGTAATCTCCTTAATTCGAGCCTTTCGGATCTAGTGCATCCGGTAGTTGCTTAGATCTAGTTTAGCAAAGAACAATGTTTCTCCTTTAACTAAGTTACGTAATTAGCTCGATCTAACTCCTTAGCTTATAAGCTAATTAGATTAATCGCCTTACTTTCTTTATTAATCTACCTAATTTAGTTATTATAGCCCGTAGTACGTTTCCTTTTCTACGCGTCTCTTTACATACCCCTTATTCAATAAAGCTATTCGCAGCGTTAGTAAATGCCTTTAGGTACACGCAATTGTTGTTAATGATCTCTATTAAAGCTTCTCGTTTAATTGCAGCTATCCGATAGATCGATAGCGTTAATCTAATTAGCTCGGGTGCTCGTAGTAAATAGGGTGATTAAGTAGGGTCTTGTCGTCGCAGTTAATCGAAATAAATAGAACGTCTTTTTACTTTTCCCTTACTTCAGTAGGTGCCCGAGTCGTCCCTTAAGTCCCTCTTTTTCGGATCCTAATCTTCGTCTTGCCTAGATCTACGATTTTTCAATTGCCTGCCTTACCAGCTGCCTAACTCCTTCCCTTCTTAGCGTTATTTAAAATCTTTATAAAAAGGAAGTTACCGAGCTAGTCCCTATGCCTAAGGGTTTGCTCTACGCTACGTCTACTAGCCTAGAAATTATTAAGGTTATTAACCTCTATAGCTCTCCTGCTCCTATCCCTTTCTTAGCTCTAGCTACTTGCACTTAAAGGAACACTATTGTTCTAACGCGTAAGGTTAGTTAAGTAAATCCCTATGCTCGTAGCAGCAGAGCTTATAGTGTTACTTAAGGTAAAGCTTATAGGCAGAAGCGTAAGGTTTATAAGAGTCCTACCCTTAAGGTTAGCAAGTCTTCCGCTGTAGGTACTGTACTTAAAGAAGTAACTCCCTGTCGTCTTCCTAGCCTTAGTAACGTTGTTATTAAGATTTTAGAGTCTAAGATTAGTTTAACTGCCTTAACTTACAGCAGTACCCCTTGCCCTTGCTTCGTAACGCTTTAGCTGCGTCTTATAACCCTTGCGTTAGTTAATCCTCCTGCTATCGTTTTAAACTCTACGTTTAGCGTTATTGCTTTAGTGTCTACGCCTACCTCTTTAACTCCCCCTCCTTGTATTAGTTTAGTTGCCTTAACTCCTTTGTTTAGCTTAATTGCTCTAATACCTTTAGGTAAAGACGTCGTTATAACTACCCTTATTAGTAGAAGGCTAAATTTAAGCACTTAGAGGGGATAGCGCTCTAACTAGCGTTATAACAAGAGTTAGCAGGTTAAGAATACCCTTTTCTAAAATCCTTATATAAACTATATTATAAAGTTTTCCTCTGTTACAACTATAACTAATTTTTCTTGCTACGTTAAGCTAAAGGAGAATACTATACGCTACAAAAACTACGCTCTTAGCACTTAGTGCGCTAACGTATAAGTTATTCCCTTTAAACGATAATATTGTTATAGTTTACTAATTTAAGTAAACAGCCTTCCCGTTTAGCTTGCTAAGAGCGATGCTATATTAGCTAATTTAGCCTAAGGCCCTACTAGCCTTAGAGTAAGTTCCCTGTCTTGCTTTGCTTCCCTTTAGGTCGCTTAAGCTAACCCCTTAGTAGAATGCAAAGCTTAAGGCTCGTAAGCTTACTTAGAAGTAGAAGGAAGAGCTAAAGTACCTTAGCACTATCTTACCTTACCCTTATAGTATCTTCTTATACACCTTAGTGCTATAGTATATAAACTAGCAGTTACAGTAGCAGTAGGCGCTGCAACAGCAATAGGCAGCTTAACAGCAGTAAGTAGTTTAGCAGCAGGTTTAGCAGCAATAGCAGGTGCAGTAGTTAGCTTAACAGATCTAGTTAGCTTAGCAGCAGCAGCAGCAACAGGTATAGTAGTAGCAGCAGCAACAGGTACAGCAGCAGCAGCAACAAGTACAGCAGCAAGTATAGCAGCAAGTACAGCAGCAGCAGGTACAGCAGCCGCAGCTAGCTCCGCCGCCGCCGCCGCCGGCGCCTACCTTAACTGTTCTAACTAACCTTAAGGCAGTAAAGGCATATTACTCGCTAGTCGACTAGATAGCTGCTAAGAAGGCTAATTATTAAGCTTTAGGCTAGTAGTAAGACAAGCGTTTCGTTTTAAGGGAAGAGAGAGATAGAGTAGCTTTTGTAAGGAGGGTATTTTAACGGTCCTTGCTTACGGTTTAAGAGAGGAAATTTAATTAGTATAATAATAGAATATAACAATAATAAAACAGATAGAATAATTTAGGTTTATTTAAGAGAATAAGGGTAGTTATTTTGCTTTGTTTAGCGCAGCATCGCCTTGCTTCTTTTCTTTATTTTCTTTAGGACTATTAAGTAGAATTAAGTCTAGCAACTACAATAAGTTAAAGAGAGCTCAAAAGTACTTAAACCTTTGTTTTAGCAGTGCTTTCGTAAGCCTATTAGCTAGCATTTTAGCTAAAGGGATAAATTTAACGTTAATAGCATTGCGTTAATATTCTTACCGCGCCTACATACCTTATATATTAACATAGCGTAGTTTAGTATAAATCTTCCTATCTCTTCCTATTACAAGTTGTATTGTCTAGAGGTTATTATATCTAAGAGTAAAGCGCGTGCCTAGATCGAACTATATCTCTTTAAAGAGTCTTATTAAGGCATAGGTCTTACGAGCTAGTTAATTTAAGGCAAGGAGCTTAGCTTTAGTGCTTAATATAGTTACTGTATCTTATCTTATAGCGTTCTATAGTATTAGTCCGCTAAACAGTGTTACAATGTATCTTTGTAAAGAGCGTTAGGTGTCTTTATTGTCCGTAAACAAGGCATTGCTTAATATAGTTAAGATATCTATTTTAGTAGTCCCTTTATAGCTAATTACAAAGAACCTTTTTACGTAAAGATATCTAATTATTTAATTAAATACGTAGTAATATTAATTACTTAGATTTAAAAGGAAGCAAAAAAGGAAAGAAGCTCTATATGCTACGTCTAGTTTTGCAATAACTGCTACGTAGAGTATTAAGCTAATCTTTTTTTAATAGCTTTTAATCGATTCCTTTATAGCTTAGCCTTAATTCTTATTAAAGGAGGTTAAGGGCACTAAAATTAAGGGCTACTAATTTCCTTCGGTTAGTCTAAAGCGTTAAGCTACCTTCTCTAGATATATATTAAAAGAAAGGTATATCCTTCGGCTTAGTTGATCTCGTTGTAGTCTAATTCTAAGGAACTAGTTTACGTTACCTTTGTTATACATTTTATATTTCAAATAAAGCTTCTTAATAATTCTTGTTGCCTAAGCCTCGTCGTTCTTATAAAACGTAATAATAATATTATCTACGTAAAAGACGATAAATATCTTGCGGTTCTAAGTAAAAAAAAGGCATAGTTCTTTATTGCTTAAAGCAAGTCCGAGCTATGTAAGTGTATTTAAGAATTCCTTAAACTACAGCTTTAGTAAGTCCCTTAAGCTATACAATGCTTTAATTAGCTTAAAGCATTTCCCTAGTTTATAGAATCCTTTAAGGAAGCTGTACGTTACAGGGAGTATCGTTTTATTGTCCCTGTAAGCGTTTAAGAACGCATTCTTAACGTTAAACTTCTTTAGCTTTATATCAAAGTAAGCTATAAGAGCTACTATTACTTTAAATAATCTTACTATAAGTGTTACAGCGTACATGCTATCGATAGTATCTTAGTATTAAAGGTCTCCCTTTACTACTAGCTGCGCTTTACATCGTTTAAGATCTCCTTCCTTATTAAACTTATATATAAATACTTAACAAAGTAGGAAAGGCTTTAACTTCGCCTCTAACCTATCTATAACACGCTACGTTTATTTCTATTAAATAGAGTTAAACTTTATTTAAGCTGCTTTTATAAATTCGTCCTTAAGTAGGTAGCTAATTATAGCTCTCTATCCGTTTAAAGGTTATAGTAGCATATTAAAGTAACGTTTCTAACTTCCTTCTTCTACTTAAGCAAGTCGTTTCGGTTAAAGTACTATAAGCAAAGTAGTAAAGAAGGTAGTATAGCTTCGCATTTCTACGTTAAAGGGTTTCTTAAGTCCCCTTAAGTAACAGAATGTACTAACTCTAAAGCTACTAATAACCGTAAAATAAATCCCTTTTAAGCGCTTATTCTTTTTATAGATACAATTGCTTCGTCTTAGTTAAGTAAGGTCTGTTTTAGTCCTTATTTAACAAGGTAGTTAAAACTAGTTAACGAGTATCCCTCCTCCTTTTAATAATAAGTCTTATAACTGCATTTTATTATTAATGCTATACTAGGTTTGCTCTCGTCCTAGGCTCTAATAGTAAATAAGATTAAAGGGCTTGCTAAGAATCGTATATACACTTAATTCCCTAATTTAAGCACTACCTATCTCTCTTTCTAGGTTTCTGCCTTAGCTAGCGTTAAGCCCTTAAGTTATCTTAGCGCCTTCTTTAATATTAGATGCTTATATTAAGGTAGATCGTAGCGTTTAAAGTCTTGTATTTAGACTAGCTGCTTTAATTTCTCTTTTGCTATTAGTATAGGATTCTACTTGCTTAACCCTAGGGATTTCTAAGCGTTTAGACTCCTCTTTACTCTCTTTAAGTAAGTTAGTAGCTATGTCCTTATGCCTATCTCTGCCCCTAAGGTTCGTACACAGTATTAGAATCTTAAACCGCATTATTCGCGTAACCTAAGTAAGAGCATATTAGAAATCTATAAGTCTGTTAGTCCCTTTGTTAAAGGACCTTTAGTTAAGTTGTTTAGATATCCCTTGTTACTCCTTATTAACGTTATAATCTACAAAGAATTTCTTTTCGTTAAACTAAACGTTTTATGTTATTATTACGCGATTTACTTATAGGATCTAGATTTAATACACGTTAAAGGCAATATACTTAACAAGATATCTAGTTATCCTACAGGGTATTGTCTTAAAGGCCTTCTTATTCCTTTTAGCCTCTTTATCGTAGTTTAATACGAACGCTTAGCATCCGTATACATAGATCCCGCTCTAGTTTAGCTAAAGGTTCTTATAACTCTGCTAAATTAGCAAATAAGCATTATTATAGAACTATTGCTTTAGTTTTTCGTTTAGCGATCTTATATTATTAGCTCTCTTTAGACTTATATTATATAAATAAGCTGCTGCTTAAACTGTCTTAGGCTAGAATTTTACTAGCAGGCCTGCCCCCTCTCTTATTTTAATTTACTTTGTTGTTATCTCTTGTCTAGCTCGTTTAGCTAAGCCGTTTAGTTTATAAGTAAAAGGGGGTAATAGTTTAAGGTTAATTCCTTTAGTTTCTGCCTATTATTAAAACATTATAAGTCCTTAGATTGCAATAACAGCTTTCTTGTTATCTTGCTGTATTTTATAAATAGCTAATCTGTATTGTTTCTTCGTCTATTGTTTAAAGTTTAAAATTATTGTTATACAGTTATAGATCACATAGGCTAGACTTAGGGACTCGAATAACGTAGGGGTAAGTGTGTATATTGTATAGACTCTACTCTCTCTTCCTTCTTTTAAGAGTAGGCAACCTCTAGTATACCCTTCGGACTCTGTCTCTGTACATCGGTGCTTACAGTAACGCTACCTCCGTACTTAGACCTTCTAGTCCTTAAGTGCCTTGTACAGCTGTTAGCAATACTTATCTAGAGGTCTAGAAGAGGTTCTACGATCTATACCTTCTTATACACCCCCTTAGTTAATAAGGGTATTTGTACTCCGTTAACTGCTTATATACTCTAAATCGCTAGTATTAAGGTTCCCTTCCTTTTAGGACCTTAATTTTCTATATGTTAAGGCTTATTCTTTAGTATAATTTACCTCCTTTAAGATCCCTCTTTTTTAATTAGTTAGTTTAATCTCCTTTTAAAGGCTTTCCTTAAATAACTCTCCTTTTAGCCTTAATTAAGTAAATTAATCCTCTTGTATATGTAGGCACGTGCCTTTAGCCTGTTTAAGCGTTTAAGTGTTGTTGTTGCAGAGCTCTCTCTAGCCCTTCCTTTTCCTTTGTTCTTTATTATCTCTAAGGGTACCTTTGCACTCGTCTTTAAGCTTATTTACATAACCGTACCCTGCCTTGTCTATTATCTCGTTAATTAAAGTAGGTCTTATAGCAGTATTTAATTAAAGGGTTGCATCGCTATTTAATTTAGTAGGTTATTAGCTAATTTTTGCATTCTAGGCCTCTTCCTTATTATAAGTCCTCTGCCTTTGTCTAAAAAACAAAGGGGTTTATACCTTTCTCCTCTTAAGATTTGCAAAGCTCTATATTTATCCCCTTCTTAAGTAGTCTATAAAACCCTTTAGCTATCTCTTTCTCGTATTCGTTAGAGGTTAAGCGTGCTAGCTTAAGACGCTCTTTCTTCCTTCTTACGATCTATCTCCTTACTTGCTTTTAAAAGGGGGTTTTATAAAGCTATATAGCATTCTATAGCTTTAAGAGATCTTGTTTCTCCTTCTTTAGTATAGCCTACTTAACGCTTTAAATTGCTAGATCTAGCTAGCTTTAATTTTAGCGATTAGGTTTATTCTAATATTAAGTCTTTGCAGAACAATTGTCTTTCTTTTCTTTATCCTTCCCTTAAACAAGTTTAAGATTAAGATATCGTAGACTTAGTTAATAACTAGATTAAGAGTCTAGCCTTTAAAGCTAAAGACAAGGTCCTTAAGTTGTATAAGGATAAGGAAATAGAAGATAAAGAAGAAAAAGGAGAGAGTAAGGCAAAGACCTTTTCCTTCTTAAGTAGGGAGTCTAATAAGGACAGTAACAGTGCTAGTAAAGGCCCTGTACCCCCTAAGTCTCCCTTTTAGGTATATCCTTTCTTCCTTTATTCTCTTTTCTTATCTTACTAAGTGTTTCCTTTAAGCAAAGGGATTCTTATATAGCTAGAAAGCTAGTAGGGCAAGTGCTTTACCCCCCTAATTCTTATTCTTGTAGGTCCCTTCGTTTAAGGTCGCTGCTTACTAAGAAATTAAATCGCTCCTTAAGCTAGATCCCTAATTATGTTTACAAAGAGCTAGATTCGTACCTTCCTGCCCTACCTCCCCTTCCTAAAGGTAAAGCCTTTGTTTAGGCTAAGGCTTATAACGTAAGCGATAAGAGCTTTATTCCTTTTAGCAAAGAGGAGATAAAAGATATAAGAGTCTAGATTATAGAACGTATTAATAAATTAAAAGGGAATTGTATAGGTATTAAGGTATATTTCCTTGTTCTTTGTGTTTAAGAGTTCGTAAACTAATTTTAAACTAAACTAAGGACAAGGAAAGCTTCCTTATTTAGCAGCACAAATATCTTAAGCAAGCAATATTAAAAGCCTTACTCTTTAGCGTTCCTTAAGTAGTTACCTGTCTAAACGGTCTTTCTTTTCTTCCTTAACTTTAGCAATTTTTTGCGTTGTTTAATTCTTTAGTCTTAAACGCTGCTTAGGTTAAGTCCTTGCCTAAGTTAAAAGCTGCGTTAAAACCTAAGGCTAAAGGGCCTGCTTTTGCTCTTTAAAAATTACTGCTAACTTAAACAAAAAAGAATACCCTTTTTAAGCTAGTCTTAAAAACAACTCCTTTAAAGCGTTTAGCCCCCTTAGCTACTCTATAATCTTCTCGTAAGCGCTAAGCCTTAAGAAGTTAAGGTTCTATTTCTTAAGTTCGTCGTTCTCCTTTAATCTTAGTTTCTAAGGAATCTATAGATAAGATGCTTCCTTAGCTTATTAACGATTAAGAGAACTTTGTGTATAATAAAAGGAAAGCTATAAAGCAGGCTAGGTAAGCAGTTAGTAATGCTTTTTAATACTTTTGCATTAGCTGCGTTTAGGCTCTTGCTGCTAGCTAAAAATTTAACTTCTCTCGTTGCTGTGTCTTAAGCGTTAGCTCGCTTTGCTGCTACAACTGCGCTTTAGGCAACTCTTGCTGTAATATATATATATATCTTTTCTTTGCTTTGCTATATATTAAGCATTAACTTTATTCTTAGTCCTTTAATGTACTGCTTTATCTTTAACATAGTAGTTAAGAAGCTTAGCAACAACGATCTCTTAGTAAGCTCTTTGTCCTCTTGCTTTATATAAAGACAAGTCTAACTCTATTTTCTAAGGGGCAAAGGCTTTTACAGGTTAGCTTAGGGACATCGTCTAGTTTAAGATTAATAATTTAGTGCTCTTTAGTCCTCTTAATTATAAGGATCCTAAGGCTAAAGATCTTGCTATAGCTAAGGGCTACGCTGCTTATATTAAGGGTATATAAGAGAAGATTATAAAGTATTATACTGCTAGCAAGATAAAGTAAAAGATACGCTCCTTTGTTTCTTTAATAAGCCTTCTGTTGCTCTTCTACTAAGCTATGTTGCTTTATTTTCTTTATTTTTAAGGTTAAGATTAGCTACGTATAACCTTTGTCTTATATAATCTCTTGCTTTTAAGCTAGCTTAAGCCTTTCTTTTTAATACATTCTTGCTTAGCAATTCTCTTATGTTTAAGAGTACTTAGAAATGCTTAAACCTTTGTCTTGCGAGTAGCTTCGTAAGCCTATCCGCTAGCATATCTTGCGATAGCACAAACTAAATGTCTATAGCATCTCTTTTGTACTCTTGCTAAGCTTACATCGCTTAGATTTCTATATACCTTAATCTTATATTTACTCTTCTAAAGTTTCTAATAACAAGGCGTATAGTCTAGAGATTGTTATACGCAATAGTAAACCTTTCTTATAGGTTAAATCTTATCTTATTAAAAAGGCGCTTAATTGTATAGGTTTCTTTTGCGACTTAGTTTAAAGCAAGTAACTTAGCCTTAGTGCTTAATGTTGTTACTGTCTCTTAACAAGTAGCATTCTAAAGTATTAGGCCTCTATAGAGGGTTATAATATATCCTTATAAGGACTTCTTAGTTTCTTTGTTATTAGCAAAAAAGGCATTACTACTTACTATAAAGACTCTTATATCTCCGATCCCCCCGTAAACAAGTAAGGTTCTTCTCTACGCATAGAAGTATTTAATCGTCTAATTAGCTGCCTTATAATGCTCGTCTCCTAGATTAATAAGGAAGCGCGATAATAGCAAGGCTGCGTATAAGATATCTAGTCTCGTTATAACAGCAGCATAAAGGATAGACCTTATTTTCTTTTAATAAAGCTTAACTAACTCTTTTATAGCCTTAACTTTTATCTTTTTAAGTGTTAAAGATAATAGGATTAGCACAGAAGGTTAACGTTTCCTATCTACGAGGTTAAACCTTATAGCTACCTTCTCGATGTATAAGTTAAGCGAGAGGTAAATCTTCTGCTCTTCTTATACTTTTATAAGCTTAATTCTAAGGAACTATTCTACGTTTCCCTTATTATGTATTTCGTATTTAGCTTAGAGACCCTTAATTTTCTCTTAATAGAAAGTCTTATTGTCTTTGTAATACGTAACTATAATGTTGTCTACGTAAAAGACAACAAAGAGATCTCGTTCTAGAGTAAAGAAGAGGCATAGTTCTTCCTTGCTTCCCTTTAGTCTAAGGCTCTTAAGTGTCCTAAAGAACTCCTTAAACTATAGCCTAGGTAAGTCTTTAAGCCTATAGAGGGCCTTAATAAGCTTTAGGCACTTTCTATTCTTACGATATCCCTTAGGAAGGTTACATATAACTAGAATCGTATCTTTATTTCTCTTTGCGTTTAAAAACGCGTTCTTAACGTTAAACTTCTTTAACTTGTAGTTAAACCTTGCTATAATCGCTACTAGTACGCAAAATAATTATACAGTAAGAGTTATAGCGTACGTCCCTTTAATAGTTAAGGCATCTTAGAGGTTTCCCTTAACGATAAAACAAGCTTTATATCTCTTAAGGTTTCTATCCTAATCGAGCTTATAGGTAAATACCTATCTCGTTAGTAAAGGTCTAACTAAAGCATTAGCTTAGTCTATTTCCTCCTACGTTCCCTTATTTTAAAGGGATCTAAACTTTTTATTAGCTGCTGCCTTAAACAAGTCCTTAAATTTGTGTTTTTTAAGCTCTCTCTAGTTATTTAGCAGCCTTAAAAGGTCCTTAAAGCTCTCTGTAAAGGCTAAAGGAACCGCGCCTTGCCTTAATGCTAAGTTTAGCTAAAGTAAATTTGTTACTACCGCAAAGAAGGTCTTAAAGTACTTTATGTCCTTTGTCTTTAAGGGTTAAATGTAACAGAAATGTCTAAACGTAGCTATGCTTATCCCTAAGATTATTAAGTACATTTGTTGCTTACGAATCCTATTACTTCTTCTTAGTTAAGGTATTAGACTTAGCACTTCTTGTGTTTAGTCTACATCCTCTTAAGCTTAGTTAGAACTCCTTACTAGACTTATTATAGTCTCTGTGTAAGTGTTTAATCTAGCTCCTGCTCTAATTCTTAGAGTCTCTTAAGGTGTTTAAAGTCCCGTAGGAGCTCCTTTCTTGCGTACTAGAGTATAGTCTTAAGAATCCTTTGTTTTATTATTATTTTATAATAATTTACCCTCTTCTAAGAGTTCCTTGTTTAAGGCTAAAACCTCTGTTTCTGCCTCTCTTACCCCCTTAGGTATAGCCTGCTGTACCTAGATCTTAAACAAGAGCCTTCTTAGCTGCTCTTAAAAAGAGGTTCTATACTACATATAGTCTTCTGCCTTATCTTCTTTAACCTTATATCTTTCTTAATTAAGTTTAAGGATCTTAGGTTCTAGCTTATTTTTATTATATAAGTTAAAGAAATAGCGTTTATTAAACCTTATATTCCTTAATTCTATAACTTATTTCTTATTAGGAAGCTATACTTAATATATGTTTAAGGAGACGTAGCCTATAAGATAGCTAATATACGCTCTTAAGCTTGTTTTAAAGAACCTTTAATTCCTTCCTGCTTCGCGATCTCTGTTAAAGCAATATACTTTGCAGCTATAGGCGTAAATGCTATCTTAGCTAGGCCTTAAGTCTACGAAGTAATTATAAATTAAGTTTAGAGCGTTGTCTTAGAACTACTGTTTAAGCTTATTAATTAAGGCTCTTATTCCGTTGCTTTAAAAGGGACTAATATTATAAAGATAAGCAGCTGCCTTTATAGTCTTAGGCTACAGCTCCTTAGGCAGATAGGCTCCCTTTTGCATTTTAATCTGCTTAAGTATAATCTCTTGCCCTGCTCGCTCTGCTATACTATTCGGTTTATACGTATATAGTAGTATAAGCTTAAGATTAATGCCCTTTAAGTTTGCTTATTCTTAGTATTAGGTAAGCCCTTTAATCGCAATTACTGCCTTTTTATTGTTTTAATAGATCTTACAAATCGCAAGTCTATATTGCCTCTTAACCTTCCTCTTAAATTAAAAAAGCAAGTTAAAGACTATATTATAAGTCTTATTAAGGAGTAGTCTTACGTTAATTATTCTACTGTACTTGTCTTTAATCGTTATAAGCTATTAAGCATTATTATACCCCTTCTTATACTTTTAAAGGTCTTAGTAGATCCTCTAGTAAGGCCTTATGCTTTGCCTTTCTAAGGCCCTTTAGAACACTACCTAAGTAGCATAAGTCCTTACGCAAATCTTACACTTAAGGCGTTTAGTGCCCTTAATTTTAACGTTGTAAGCGTTTTAGATAAGCGCCCTTAGTGCCTTAGGGCTAAGATATCTTAAGCGTAAATGCTAGAGCTCTTCTTCGTCCTCCCTTAAGGTTGCTAGGTCTCTTAATAGTCTTCTTTAAACCGCAAGAATACTTAATCTAAGCTTAAAAGCTACGTATTCGTTAAGATAAGGATCACAGGGATACTAAAGATAAAAGGAACAAGGCTTATATTTAATAAAAACAAGGCTATAGGCGCGAGTAAGCTAGGCGACTACTACACTTACTTCTAGGTCTCTAAAGCGTAGAGTACAGTTAAAGCCGTTGTACTATACTCTAGCCTTAGACAGCTTAGCTTCTAAGACGATATTTACATAGAAGCCTTCTATAACTGTAACGTTCTTAAGTTTAAGATCCTTAGTCCTTTCCTTATAGTTTCTATTTAGTACCCCTTAGAGTACTTGTTTCCCTCTTCTAAGGATAAGGAAATTAGTTAAGCCTACTTAAATAACCTTATCTAAGTTGCATAGGACAAAGGAGTTAAGCTTTAGTAGGGCTTAATCGTTAACGAGGTAAGTTATACTATAATTGTTAAAGATAGTACTCTTTAAGAGTAGGTAATAAGGGCGCTTTCTTATAGTCGCGAACATGCCTATGTTAAGTAAACAAGGGAGATCTATAAGGTTAATAAGGGTTACTATAAGCGATCTAAGGAGCTTTACTTTCTTTCTTTTTAAGTTAAAAGCTTCTATCCCCTTTATATCTTAGTTTGCTTTCTTAAGGGTTACTTAAAGGTTAGCTTACTTATCTCCCTTAATGTTCTTAAGCACTACACTTATACGCTTAGAGTTCTTTAGATAAAGTACTCTTTTAAAGGCGTACTTAACGTTTCTATACCCCTTAGGCTTTTACTAATATAAGATTCTATAGGGGTACGTATAGTAGAAACTCTCTGTTGCTTTAGCTAAGTATAAGCCTCTATGTCCTCTTCTACGAGCCCTTCCTCCCCTCCTGCCTTAGTCTCCTTTGTAGCCTTAAAAGTTGCTGCAGCTTAATTCTCCTTTTCTTTGCTAAAGGGACAGGGACTAAGCTTTCTTTTCTTTCTTAACCTAAGGTTAAGGGGTTAACATAGTTGTAGATAGAGTAGCGGTCTCTTTGCTCTTCTCGCTAATAATAGCTATTAAGATTTAAGAACGCTTCTTTCTTGCTTAAATCTTAGCCTTAAAGAACTTAATGTACTCGTTAAGCTTTAGAATGCTTAAGACGTTGTTTTTTACGATTACCTTATTAAGTTTAAAGAGCTTTCTCGTTAACTAGTTAGGCTCGAATTTCTATCTAGCAGCACAAAGGAAGTTCTTAATTGCTATAAGCTCCTTAGCTTTAGGCAGATTAAGTATAAGCATTATGCTATATTTATACTAAAATTTCTTAATCTACTTCTCTGCGTTATTTCCCGCTTTCGAGCCTTTAGTAAGCACCTCCTTATACTCGTCTTAAGCTATCTTCTTCTAAGCGTGCTTACTTAAGGCGAATGCTGCTATTAACTCCTTAGTTATTATTTAAGTCGTAACTGCGATTTTGCCTTTAGCAAGTCTCTGTATAATGTTATTATATATATCGTCGTTAACTATCTTTATTATCTATAGCTTAAGTTAGCTATAGGCCTATAGCTTGCTTTTTTGTTTTTTAAGTTTAGCATTGTATTTACTTATATAGAGACGGTATATAATCTTAAGAGCTCCTAGGTCTACATTGTTAAGATCTATAGTAGTTAGGGAGTAGTCTGTCTCTTCCTTTCTTTCTTAGAGGCTCGATCCTTCCCTTAAACAAGGGTTTCTGCGCCTCTAGGGTTAAATTTAAGCAAGGGTAGCTATTGTAGCTATTTAATAGCAAGTGTTATCGACAGTTAGCATCTCTAGAGCCTTATAAGGGTTATATTTAAGTAGGTCTGCTCTTAGATCGACTTTAGACTAGATCTTAAGCGTAGAAGTAGTATTTTTAAGTACCTAGATCTATTAGAACTAGTCCTTATTAAACTTTAAGTAGAGCTTTTCTAAGTCCTTTTAAGGAGCTATTGTAATCTCTTTTTCGTTAAATGTAAGTTTCTAAATTAGTAATTGCAAAGCTTAGTCTATTAGAAGTTTCTAGTTTCCCTTTTAAACTACACAAGCTTATAACTATTATACAGTTATAGATTACATAGGCTAGACTTAAGGACTTGAATAACGTAGGGGTAAGTGTATATATTGTATAGACTTTACTCTCTCTTCCTTCTTTTAAGAGTAGGCAACCTCTAGTATACCCTTCGGACTCTATCTCTGTACATCAGTGCTTACGGTAACGCTACCTCTGTACTTAGACCTTCCGGTCCTTAAGTGCCCCGTACAGCCGTCAGCAACACTCATCCGGAGGTCTAGAAGAGGTCCTGCGATCCGTACCTTCTCACAATTATATTAAAGATAAAGTAGTAAGATTTGTCTATTAACAGAATTACTTAAATCTATCTACTGTATTCTTCCTTTATTACTAGAAGCTACTTTAAATAATCGAATCCCTTATTATAATCCTAAAGGTCCTAGTGTATTCGCTAAAACGGTCTAGGGCTCTAATGTTTAGAGGTTCTTTAAGAAATAACTTAGGTTAAGTACGTCTTTATATACACTTCGCAATCGATCCGCTTCGTTCCTTTAATAGCAACGTTTCTAGCGTTTTAAACTAAGGCCCTTAAAGCGTCTAGGCTAAGGTATCTTAATTAAAGGTGCTATATATATTCTTTATCTTCTCGTAGAACCCCTAGGTCCCTTAATAGCCTCCTTAGGCGCATTAGGCTTGTTTTACTTAGGTTATACGTCTTAAAAATTACTTAAGGATTAAAGGTTATATGCGTATTGCTTAGGCAAAGGGAAAGGGGCTTATATTTAAGGAAAACTAAGTTGTGCTTCCTTTCTAGCTAAGCTAACTTAATGCTTAACTTAAGCTCTCTAAATCTAAGGGAAAGATCGTAGCTATAATACTAAGCTCTTGTTTCTACTAGCTTCGCCTCTAAAACAATGTTTATATAAAAATCCTTTACTAGAGCAACGTTTAATAAAGTAAGTAATTTAGTTCGTTCTCTACTCTCCTTGTTTAGAATGTTTAAGATTAGTTGTTTGCCTTGTCTAAGTACTTAATATCGTTTACATCCTGCCTTAATATAGTCGTCTACGCTACTAGGCACAAAAGTGCCTAGAACGAGTAGGTTCTTATTGTTTACTAGGTATAGCGCACTATAGCTATTAAATACAATGCTTTTTAAAAGGAAATAAAGCAAATAAGCTTGCTAAGTAAAGAAAAGGCTAATATTCTTCGCCTAAGGTACTAATCGTAGGTTAAGCAGTGCTGCATTAAGTAATCTAAGGTATTGCCCCCCCTTTTTCTACGGTGCTTTATTAAGTATACTTATGTCCTACCCTAAGGTCTAAAGTTCTTATCTTAGCTGCTTTTATTCCTCTTTCTTTATTCGTTTAACGATTAAGGTTTAGTTTAACTTATTGTAATTTTTAGTCTAAGGGAGGTCTTTAAAGGCGTATTAAAGTGCTTTATAGGTCTTCGGTAGCTAGTAATAAGTCAATCTACATAGACACTTAGCTTAAGTATCTTCGTTAGAACGACTTTAGCTACGCCTTCTTCCTTGCCCCTTTCCTCTTTTTCCTTTACGCAAAAGGGTTAATTCCCTTTAAGAAGTAGTCGCTTCTTCCTTTAGCGTAGAAAAGGATTCTACTTTTAAGGAGGATAACTCCCCTTTTTCTAAACAAGCTGCCTAGTTAGCAAAGACCTAAGCGTAAAACAATGCTTATAATTTAAGATATGCTTAAAGGTAATAAACATAGTCTTCGATTCTAAGGAAAAGTCTTTTGCAAAAGATTGCCTCTTCTCGTTCTATTATCTTCGCCTTAGCCTACAGGGTCGCGAGTCTCTATCTAGCTACCCTTAGGAAGTCTAGGACTATAACCTCCTAGTTCGCCTTAAGGAGTTAATGCAATTTAATATTATTATATACCGTTAAGTAGTCTTAGATCTATGTCTACTATCTAACTCTTAGCTTCTTAGTATCCTTAAGTACCTTTTAGTAAGCTTATTAAACTATATCTCTTTAATTGTGTTTAGTTAAAGCAAAGTAAAGCTTTAATCTCTAAACGAGATTCCTTATTATATAGGCTTCTTTGTTTAAGGACATTCGATGTTACATATTATTATATACTATAGGAAAAACAGTTTAAATAATCTACTTATAGATTTTAATATAAGCTACCTTGTTTTAGTTAAAACAAGTTTCTTTGTATTAAAAATCGATTATCTAGATATTATATTCCCTCTTTACTATATCAAATAGGATTGTTATAATCTCCTTATAGCTTAGTACTACCTTTAGCAAGGGTTCGCTGTTAATAGAAGGGTTTTATATGCTTTGCTTATATCGTTTTATAACTTTATACCGTACTCCTTTAGCAGTAAAGGGTTCTAAGTCTTTTAAGTAATCTATATCGTTCTCCTATTCTCTGTCTAGTTTAATCTCCTTTTAAATCATTAGGTTAGTACCTATGTTTTTAAGCGTACAGTACTAGTTAACCTAATCCTTAGTAGTTTAAAGAAAAGGTTCCCCTAAGACAGTTAGTTAAGACATTGTAAGTTAAACAAAGTAATTTTATAAGATATTTTAAAACAAGTGTTTAGTTTTATAAGAAAGAGAGATTTAAATAAGTAATTTAACTAAAGAGCATAAGTAAAGTTCATAAAGTTAAAGAAATAATATAGAAATAAGGAGTTTAATTAGGAACTTTAAAAGGAAAACGTTAGTTAGATTTAACAGAAGTTACTAGTTTAGAGATTCTAGGCTACACAGGCTTATAACTGTTATACAGTTACAGATCGCGAAGGTAAGAGCATAGGAATTAAGGAAGGTTAGCTTAACCGACTAATCTAAGGTATTAAAGGGAGTAAGGCTATATATACACAAGTAATCTCCTTAATTTAAGCCTTTTAGATCTAGTGCATCCAGTAGTTGCTTAGATCCAGTTTAGCAAAGAACAATGTTTCTTCTTTAACTAAGTTATATAATTAGCTCGATCTAACTCCTTAGCTCGTAAGCTAATTAGATTAATCGCCTTACTTCCTTTGTTAATCTACCTAATTCGGTTATTGCGGCCCGCAGCACGTCTCCTTTCCTGCGCGTCTCCTCACAATAGCCCTTATTTAGGGCTACCCTATAGCTCTAAGGAAGAGCTACCCTATAGCCCTTAGGGGCTAATAACCCTTAGTTAGCACGATAACACCTTAACAAGGATATTAACCCTTAACGACCCCTGCTAGTAGCTTAACTACTACTTACTAAAGTAGTTACTAAGCTTATTAAGGCTCTTACTAAGCCCCTAGCCTATTATAAGGATAGCTTCCCTTAGTAAAAGCCCTACACTAAGCCCTTAACCTAAGATTAAAGGCATCTAGGCTACCCTAAGCCTTAGGCCCCTCTAAGAAGGGATCCTCCTCTATAGAGAAGCTACCCTAGAGGCAGAAGCTGCTAACATTTACCTCGCAGAAGCAGCTAAGGCTCTACTCTAGCTAGCTAGCTTAGATCATTACAGCCCTAGCACCAGCTTAGATCATTATAGCTCTAGCACTAGCTCTAGCACCTGCTCTAGCCGCGGCACCGAGTCTAGCTCTAGCTCTAGCTATAGCCTAAGCCCTTTAGCAGCTTAACCTTAGCTTTATAAGGCACTTACCCTAAGCGTATACTAAAAGCTAGCATTAAAGTTACCTAACTTGTTATATAGCTCGCTAAGCCTAGGCCCCTTCGATAGGTATAAAAGGCTGCCTACAGAGACCTTCTATAAGGCTCTAAGGCCTACCTTAGAGGAGATACGCTAAAAGGCTTAAGACTAGCTTAAAGACTAATAGCCTTATATACTAGAAAAGGACTTATTTAAGCCTTTAAAAAGGCTAGCTACCTTATATATAAGTAAGGGTATAACGTAGAGCTTTAATAATTAGCTATAGCAACCTATATACTAATTAAGCTACTTAAGCTATATAAGCTATTTAAGCCTAGCCTTAGATTAACAAAGGCTGCTACCTTATAGGCCCTTATACAGGCTAATAAGTATAGGCTTTAAGATACCTTACCCTATACAGCTAAGCATTAGGGGGAGTATTAAGACTATACACTAAGAGATATAGCTTACGCTACTAAAGGTAGCTAAGCAGGGTAGTATAGGGCTATGCAGGGCAAAGCAGGGCTAAGCGGGGCTACCCTAAAAGCTTATTAGCTAGGCACTTAAGAGAGATTAGTATTACTTCGAGATGTTTTATTTCCTTAGTATTTACTATATATTTAAGGACAGACTAAGGTAACGGTTTTCTGTGTACTTAAGGGGCGCTATCCCCTACCTAGCTAGCGTCCTTTCTCTTATCCTTAGCTTAATATAATACACATAGTCCTTACCTACCCTATAGTCTCTATCTTCCTATACCCTTATTTTAACAGAAAGTATAAACTTTAAAACTAAAAACTATACCTTAACTAATAAAAGGACTAAATTACTATTATATACTAACAAAGAAAAGCTTACTTTAACGTAAACGTACTCTTAAGAATAGAAACTACTAACAACGTTGCTATATATCTAATACCTACAAAGCAAGCCTAAACAACTAATACTAATAAGGCATAGTTAATAGCAACTATAAAGGAACTAGATTTAATACCCCTAAGTAATATTATACTAACTAAAAACCTTTTTAAAGATAATAATAAGGCGCTAAAAACAGTATACCTAGTTATTATTAAAAATAATACTATAACTAAGGAAGATAGATATAAAAACTATGCCTTTAGAAACAAGGACAATAGAAAACTAAACATTAACTTTACCTTTAATAGCAACTAACTATACCTATCTTAAGCTTTTATAAACTATATTACTAATAAAATAAGAAACAACCTTATGTTCTAAGTAGTCTACGATAAGACTATACGTATATATAAAAAAAAACAACTAGCTACCTTTAACTAATTTCGTTTAAACTACTACACTAGCTTACTATACTATAAAGTATATAAGAAAACTTAACTTTATGTCTTAATAAGCCTTATTAAAGAAATTTATTAACTAATATACAACAAAGGAGCCTACCTAAGGGGCAAAAGATTATATCTTACTGCTTACTAAGTTCTATTCTTTTATAACATAAGGAAGAAAATAGTAAAATACGTTAATAAGTACCTAAAATGTTAAAAATCGTATATATAGCAACACTAGCTATACAAAGACATATAAGTAGTACTTATACTACTTAAACTAATTTTAATACTATATCTAGACTTTATAACTAAGCTTTTATAAAGTTCTAAAAGAAAATTTAACGCTATATTAGTAATTACTAATAAGTTTATAAAGTTTATTTACTATATTTTTAGTAAAACAACATAGAATTCTAAAACTTAAGCAAAGTACTACGTTAACGATATTTACTTAGAATAAAGCATACTATAAATCTTTATTTATAATGTTAACCTTAAGCTAGTATTCTTAGTATAAGCAGTAATATATAAAGTAGTAGGGACTAGGTGCTTTATAAGCGCTGCTTACTATTAATAAGCTAATAGCTAAGCTAAGCGTTCTATCTAGATCTTACTTTTTAGCTTATATGCTATACTAAGAGCAAAGCATAATTAAACAAGATAGAATAAGCATCTCTTATACTTAGTGCTATACCTTAACTTAGCTATATAAACCTTAATAAGATATACGCTCTTTAAACTCCTTTATAGTAAGCTACTATAATCCTTCTTAGCCCTTAAATAGCAACTAGTTTAACTAAATAACTTTATAAAGAATATAAAACTAACTTAATAAAAAGCTTAAGATACTATCTAACTTACTAACGTAAAAATAAAGGTTTATTATAATAAATAGTACTTAACTCCCTTAGTTATTAATAAAGGAAACCTTGTGTACGTTAAGCTTACTAAACTAAGGGAACCTAGTTATAAGCTTAATAGCTAATTAAAGTTATTATACTAGCGTACTAAACCCTTTTACGTCTTAATAAAATATAGCTTACTATAATATAAGATTAACCTACTGCCTTATATTAGATAAGATAAGGATATAAGCATTAAAGTGCTAAAGCCCTTTGTTACTAATACATAGATAGTAGAGCTACTAGGACTAATTAAGCTATAAGAGTTACTAAAATAAGTTATTAAAAGACTAGAAAAGAAAAAAAAGTATAATAGGAGATAGAAATATAAGGTACGTTAGTAAGGGTATAAAAATATAACATAGGAACTAGAGACAATAATAAGGGAAGACATACTAAGAATAGTAGCTAGCTTTAAACAGGAGAAACGCTAGGTTAAAGCAGCTAAAAGATCTTAGGAAAGAATATAACTATACTTATAATAATATATAAAAAAAAAAAAAAAAAAAAAAAAAAAAAAAAAAAAAAAAAAAAAAA
>NIGD01000003.1:4443653-4467510 GCA_003055185.1 Escovopsis sp. TC | reverse complement strand
TCCTCCCTCCCCCTCCTTTTCTGCCGCCGCAGCTGACGAAAAAGCTTGGCCTGACCGCATCCTCCCGTCCCTGGATTTTTTTACTACCTACTAGTACCTACCTCCTTTATTGATCTATTCTAGTGTTTATTCTCCTCCCCCTTCTTGAGATAGCCAGGTCCCGTTGTCCATGTAACGATAGACGCAGAGACCTCGGTCGGGAATGGCTCTCCTCTCGCTTTCGCTGGGGCATTTGCCGTCGCTGTGGAAGCAGCACTTGCTTTCCGAATTGTACGCAGCAGCCTCGACCTTCTTCTCCCCCCATTGGCGCGGGCCGGTTCCCTTGTCGGGCGATCGAGGAGCGACCCCTTCGCGAGGCGAGACGGCGAGAGACGGGGCTCTGGATGGCTGACATGGGTGCGCAGCGCTGGATTGAAGCAAGCATGTCCCGAGGGGGTGTTTGTCAGTATGAACCCGGGGGATGCCGCATTGTGGTCGGCGGTCTTGTTTGTTCGTGATGGTGAGGCCAGACTCCTCTCCATCTATCCATCTCCCAGCCCTCATCCCTGCCCCCTCCTTCACCTCTCCCTCACATGTTGCGCGTGCTCTCTCGACCTTGACCTTGCCATCGAAATGCTTCCCCGACCATCCTTCCCCCTTCTAGCCCCCGGCGAAAATGAAACAGGCACGCGTTGCAGCAGGACGGGTCTTTGCTAACGATGGATGGCGCGGTGCGCGGCAGGCCCCTACGCAACGGCGGTCTTGCGATTCCACATCTCCTTTCCCGACTCGTACCCCCGAACACCGCCTCTCGTGACCTTCCAAACCGACATGTTTCACCCTCTCGTCACGCCCTTGACGACGCATATGTACGCGACGGAGCTGCAGATGGACGCCTTGGGAGGCGCGGCGGAGCACGAGATGCTGCCCCCCGGCGGCTTCAGCCTGCGGCACGGGTTCCCGGGGTGGTACCGCCGGGAGAAAAATAACAGCAGCAGCAGCAGCAGCAGCAGCAGTAACAACAACAGCAACAGCAACGATCGCCAACACCACCAAGCCCAACCCCCGGAGCATGCCGCCGAGCGGTCGGGCCAGACGACGCCGACGCAGGCCCGGTCGCCGTCGTCGTCCGTCGCAGACCCTCCGCGGTACATGCAGACCGACAGGCGGTCCATCTCGGCATACAGCATCCTCAAGTACATACGGAGCACGTTCGACAGGGAGGATGTTCTCGACTCGGTGCCGCTCAGCGCGACAGGCAACCCCGGCGCTTGGCACGCGTGGCGGACTCATCGGCGGAAGCAGGGGAAGGTATTCCCTGATGACCGGGCCGCCGCCGCCACGGCCACGGCTGCGGCGGCGCCAGCGACCGCGATCCCGACCCCTTTGACGCTGGGCGGTGACGCATCCGGTGTCGAAGAGGGACAAGATCAGCAGCAGCAGCAGCAGCAGCAGTCAGAGCAGCAGCAGGCTGATCTCGATCCCGTGTCGGAGCCGCATGAGGAACAGGAGCAGCCGCAGCAGGAGCAGCAGCAGCAGGAGCAGCAGCAGCAGGAGCAGCAGCCGGCGGCGGCGGAGGAGAGCAAGCCGGACGAGATGGTCAGGAGACCCGAGGACTGGAACTGGGAGGGCGTCTGGGAGGATCGTGTCAAGAAGGGGATCGCGGTCACGCTGTCCGAGGCGGTGCTCTACGGCGCGGCCGGTGGCCCCGAGAGCCTGGTGCGTATACCCGCCAGCTTTCCCTCCGCTATTCCAGATCGTCTTTTTGCTGATGGCATCTCCTTTTGTTCTGCAGATTCACTTTCTGGCGCTGGAGAACGAGGACATCCAGACCGTGAAGGAGAACCTCCGTCGAACGCTGGGGATGCCCGTGTAGCGTTTGCGCGCTTGGCTCGATCACGACTACCACTACTTCTTTTTAATCTTCTTCCTAGGATAATACCGAGCAAGACTCTTCTTCCGCCGCTCCATACATCTCTTCGTGGATGACCATATGAATCGATCCTACCTCTGAATGGCATACACTGATGATCTTGCCGCTCTTCTTCGTCTGCTTCGTCTGCTTCGTCTGCTTCGTCTGCTTCGTCTGCTTCTTAAACCGTGTCCCGATCTCGATGATCGTTGAGGCCTGGGCCGAAGAGTTTCAGATGGAAGGAGGTCCTCTGTATTGCAGTTTCCCCCGTCGGCGATGGCCACGACCCGGCCGCTCCTTCCCTGATTTTCTCTGCGCTCTTGCCGTCTTTCCCTCGCTCGAATCTGGTAATGAAAAAGGTCAAAAAACATCGCCGCCCTCGAGTGCCTCCCTTGACCTCTTCCTCCTCTTCTCCCTCTGCTTCTTCTTACTTGAGTTGTCGACATTTTGGTCGAAGCATATTCGTCTCATCGTGGGCATCAAATAACAAAGCTTCTTTCCGGGTTTAGGAGACCTCGCATACTTCCGAGAGTATAGCTTTCGCCATCATCACCGTGGCAACGAATATCTCCAATTCCCTCAGCGTCTTCACCTCGTGCATCCATCTCTGCCAGCATTTCCTGAGCGAAGCCGCACCGGTGGCAAGGGTCTGAACGCAGGGCTGCGCAGGATCTTCGTGAGCGGATCAAAGGGTCGCTGAAGGCCGGCACGCAACTCAAAGCCGCCGCTTCGCGCAATTTGGGCCCGCGAGTTGTAGCCAGCCGAAGACAGCAACAGACATACAGAGAAAGGGGTGTGATGGCTCCCTCGGGAGGAAAGTCTGTCCGCTTTGGGCGCTCGAAAAGACACGAGCGAAAGCAAAAGGACAAGCCGAGCCCTCTGCGAATCGTGAAGCAGCCCAAGAATTTCAGTCGTCCAATCACCCTATCATACTCGGATACTGGAGGAGGGTCGCCGCCAAGTACCGAGGAGGACCATCTCCCGCTGAGGGTGATGAAGAAGAGGGCAAGCAAGATGTTTCACAGCGAACCTTTCGATGAGCACGAAGCATTTGATCAGGGTCAACTCCCATACTGCAGTCGGTCGATCCCCGGGCGAAAATGGCTTCCGCAGGATACTAAGCCGAGCGAGGCGGCCACGCTTGGGCGCTCGACACCGAAACAGGACACATCGAAGCGTGGCCGCTTCTCAAAGCTTCCGAAAGCTCGAAGAATGTCCATCCTTGTGAGAGACCTGTTTGACCCTGGGGAGGGAGAGAAGACTTCACCACGACATGAAAGGGAATCAGCAGTGGCTGGCCATGTCACAAGTTCTTTGGATTCGGGATGCTGCACCGCCCCTGATATGGTTGATCAAAGCATCTACTCGTGTCCGGAGCTCTGCTTTCCGTCACCGCGAAGTTCCATGTCCCCAGTTGCTACGCGGTCGACGGCCGCCCAGTCATGGGTTCTGGTGCCGAAGATCACCATCACCTCGGATTCGACCTGTCTTCCCGACGGCCAACAATCCTTGTGGGCCGCTGTCGAGATCTCGAGCCAACTTTCTCACGCTTTTTCAGGAGTCCCAGATCCTGGGTCCCCAAGACTCCAAGGTATGTCCGGGATGCAGTCAAGCAAAATCGATCAACTCTTTTTCTCCCGAGCGTAATTTGGTGAGGCAGATGTGATGAGCAGACGATATACTGAGGGTTGCCAGGATCTTGCTACGAGGTTGGGTGCTTGTATAATCTCACGGTCGAGGTCCTGCCCTCTCCAGAGACAACAATCGATCAAGTCATTCGACTTCAAGAGTTTCCAACGTAAGCAACACCCAGTTGTCCATTCACAAAAAGGGGCAAAAGCCAATGACTGCAGGACCATCTATCCCGGATCGACGATTCTTCTCATGGCTCAGGTCTCTATCAACGGTGGCACGCTGCCCCCTCCGAGACGCCACGGCCACGTTCGACAGAAATCCGAGGACCTTTTGGCAGACCTCGAGATGGAACTTGGCGACTCACCGGTCGAGTACATGGCGATCCACCTGTCCTACGCACACTCCGCCTTCCAGGACCATTACGGCTTGGAGAACGGTGGCGGGATCTCTAGCATGCACAGCAAGATACACACCAAAGCTGTGGCGACTTTGAGGCGTTACAATGCCCTGTCGCCCTGGTCGCAGCGTCCAGCCTCGGTGACGCATCGATTGTTCCGGCTCATGGAGCGGCATTGGGGTATCGAGAGGGCATCCGAGGCGATCCAGCGCATCTCGAGCTCGTACACCGCCTTGCCAATACTTTCGCCGCCGCCGCCCTCACGGCCGCCGTGTATATCATTGACAGGTCCATCTCATGACATCAGACTTCCCAGCGAAGACATTTCGATCGAAAATACATCTAGCGAATCCAGCCTGAATACTCCAGCACGGGAGAAGAGCTCAGAGGTCCAGGAGGAGGAAGGGGAGGAGGAGGGGGAGGAGACGTCGGGTCGATCAACCTCCACGACCGTGGATAGAGCCTGCAACGACTCACCGGCGTCGAACGTGACGGTGTTGCAGCCTGCTCATTGCAGGAGGAGGAAGTCTGACGAGGTGGCATCCCACGATCAGGAGACGAGCAAGAGGGCGATTTCGCGGTCCAGCAAGCGAGGCGAGGAGAAGGGCATCTCGTTATGGAAGAGATGGAGCTTCTATTAGCAATACTGAGGAATTCATGGTAGATTTTGGAATATCATTGCCGGTGGCGAGGGCAGGGCAGGGCTCTGCTTGGCACTGCCGGTGGCTCTCTAGCATGACAGACGGAGACGCGCTTGCTCCAAGGCCTTGGCACAAAAAGGGCAGGACCAAGTTTCAATTGTATTTGATGAGAATGATTACGATGATGGGTATTCCAGAAGGAAAAAGAAACAGAAAAGAAGCCATTGGGATGTCGAGAAAGGACGTGTCGTTCACCTGATTCGCTATCACAGGGCGTATGCTGCCGATGATCTACTCATGCTCTGCTGTTCCATCGTTTGAAGAGGTTTGATGAGCGGGTTTGATCGTGCCCCTCCCTAATTCAGCTCGTCCTTCCAAGGGATCGAGCTCTGGGCTCCCTTCCTCGCCACGGTCAGCGCGGCGGCGCGATTGGCCGCCCTGACGGCCGCGTCGATGTCGAAGGGGCCGCCGTGCGCACCGACGGCCGCGAGCGCGTAGGAACCGACAAAGGTGTCGCCCGCGGCGGTGGTGTCGACGACATTCGTCTTTATGGCGGGCACGAGCCCGGAGGCACCGTCCTTCGTGGCGTAGAAGACGCCCTTGCCGCCAAGCGTGATGATGACGTTGGAGACGCCCTTCCCGATGAAGAGGGCGCTGATGCGCGCGAGGCCGGCCGGGTCGTCGAGCTCCTCCTCCCTGCAGCCAGAGAGGATAGCGGCCTCCGTCTCGTTGACGACGAGGTGGGCGAGGCCCTCGTAGGCCTCCTCGGGGAGGACCTTCGCGGGGGCAGGGTTCAAGAGGACGGGCACTTGGGCGCGGTTCGCCGCGCGGAGGGCCTGCAGGACGGTGTCGATGGGGATCTCGAGCTGCATGATGAGCAGGTCTGGCGTGGGCGCGGGGAGCGCGTCGGCGAACATGGACGGGAGGAGGGAGTGGTTCGCCTCGGGGGAGAGGATGATGCGGTTCTGGCCGGATGGCTCGTCGACGACGATGATGGCGATGCCGGTGCTGGCGTCGGGCCGGACGAGGACGGCGGCGGTGTCGACGCCGAAGGAGGCGAGGGAGGCGAGGAGCTGGGCGCCGTAGGAGTCGGAGCCGACGGCGCCGACCATGGAGACGTGGGCGAGCGGGAGGGAGAGGTCGGGGGAGCGGGAGAGCTTGCCGCAGGCGACGGCTTGGTTGGCGCCTTTGCCGCCGGGGGAGGTGGCGAAGTGGTTGGAGGTGAGGGTCTCGCCTGGGAGGGGATGGTGGGGGACGTAGGAGACGAGGTCGATGTTGAGGGAGCCGAGGACGGTGATCCGTGGGAGGGCCATGGCTGCTGCTTGGTTGTGGAGATGATCGCTGGCGATGCAAATGAAGGGGGGGGGATGGAGAGAAAAAAAAGGAAGACTGTCGGGTGGCACTCGGAGGAGGAAGGGAAACAGGTTGTGGCGAATTCGGAGGACTTGGTGTCGCGATGTTGAGAGAAGGAAAAGTACATGTAGAGAGCTTGGAGGGTGGGAGGAAGGGTCCGGGCGATGGAGAACGGCGGGGGCCATCCACGATCGATTCACGATCGAGGCCCGCTAATCGGATCGGTTTGGCGGGGGTAGAATCATCGTGGGGTTGGTCCCGGCCTCGTTCGATACAGCCTGAAACAAACAGGTCGCTGCGTTCCAAAGGGTAGGGAGGTGGCGCATATTGCTCCCTTTGATCTGATTCTTATTTTTTCTTCTTCGTTCTCGTCTGATTGTGGCCGCCTGACCGTCTGGTTCCGAGACTCATGGGATCTCTCCTAAATTTGTATAGCTTGTATCGTAAATCATGGGTGCAGTCTTCCGCATAGGACGACATCCTCGCCAAAGGGATGCCACGATACTTGGGATAAGCGCGCCGCCGGCACTGGCGTCCCGCCGCCGTCCACAACTCGGTCCGGCGAGACAACGACGCCCCCTCGGCCCAGCCACGTCGGCGCAATCGTCACAATGACCGAGTCGACGAGCGCATGGCATGCCGGGTCGAGCAGCGAATTGATGACCGTTGCGCCGCCTTCGACCATGACGCTGGACAGGCCCTCGGCGTGCAGGGCGGCGAGGACGTCGTGCCAGTCGAAGCGAGCGGGGCCGTCGCCGTCGCCGGTGCGCGATGCCATTTGGATGTATTTCCCGCCGTGTTCTCGCAAGATCTGCGTGCTCGCCGTGGGCGCACTGGCAGGGTCTTCGCCCGTGAGGATGTACGGCGCGAGACCGGCGCCCTGGCGGCACACCCGGAGCACCTTGTCATTTCGGTCGGGGGTCCAGCGAAGGCGGGGGTCGATGATGATGGGGCGGGGCTGACGATCGTTGCCGGCGATGCGGCAGTTGAGCGCCGGGTCGTCGGCCAGCACGGTGGACACGCCGACCAGGATGGCGGCGTGGCGCGACCGCAGGTGGTGCGTCATGGCCTTGGATTGGGCGCCCGAGAGACGTGTGCGCACGCCCGGCGCGAGGGAGAGGCCGGAATCGAGCGAGGTCGCAAAGGTCAGCGTCACGAAGGGACGACTCGTGGGTTGCTGGTCTGAGGACGGCTCGGGAGGGAGATGCGGCTCCAGGAGAGCTGCCGAGGCAGACGGGAACGACAGCTCTGTTGACATCTTTCTCACTGTTTGTTGCCTTTTTTTCTCTGCCTCCCTCTGCCTCTCTCTCTCTCTTTCGCCTGTGTGTCCGGCCAGCAGCGCGAAACCTGACGAGCCGCGGCTTGATGCGAGTCTGAAAATGGAAAGAAAACAAAACAAGAAATGGATGACAAGAAGTCAAGATATTCGCCGCGGCTGGAATGTTCGGAAGATGGCCAACCCCGCTACCTCACGTTAGTGCAGACTCAAATCTTCGTTTGAGGATGACGCGGGAACCGACTCCGGCATGTCTTTGAGACCGCGACAGACATGATCGTACTTCGTACACACTCGCATGTACGGCACGATGAGGTGAGACCGAGCTTCGCATCAATACCTCTATTCGAGACGATGCTCACGGTGGCTTCGGGTTGCCGTCGTCGTCAAACTCGGCCCACTGGAAGAACGAGCAGCCCTCCTTGCCGATGATGTTGCCGGCGTAGCACATCCAGAAATACCGCCCGAAATTCTCCCTCTTCTTCTGCACCACCCGCAGGACGCATGGCACCTTGCACTCGCACCGCGGCGTCTTTGACGGGTGCATCTCCGGCCGGTAGTGCCGATACGTGATGTTGATCCTCCTGTCCCCCGCGACGGGGTGCGGGTCGATCGACGACGCCGGCGCGATGCAGTGCTTCCACTCCTCCTGCATCTCGGCATGCATGACCAGAAGCGAGTTGTGGGGCAAGTGGATGGCGATCTGGCCCTCCGCGTCCGCATCCTCTGGGCGTCGACTGTCGGCGTCCCGGGGGAGGACCCGGCGGACGCGAAACTCGCGCGCGACGCCGAGGGACACGGAACCGATGACGGCGCGGGGGCCGAGGTAGGTGAGCTGGTCGCTGTGCCAGCCGACGTTCTGCTGGGGGCCCGAGTAGCAGTTGACGAAGGCTGCGTTGGGGGCCCAAGGCCGGGGAGACTGGTGCTTGAGCTTTTGCCCGCCGGGGCATCGCGTCTGGATCCAGTGCTGGATCTCCCGGTTGACGGCCTCCTGCACGATGGGCTTGACCTTGGCCAGCATGGGCGTGATTCGGCGTACGTCCTGACAACTTGGTCAGCAATCCTCTACCTCTTCCCACTGTCTGTCTCCCATCATATCCTCGTACCGTCAGCTGCCCTCCGTTATAGAAGTAATCGGCCTGCTGAGTCTCCACGTCGTCGCTCGTCTCGACGTAGAAGCTCGACGTGTGCGGACTCGAGACAACATTCTCAAAAAGCTTGAAGGTGATCTTGTCAAACGTCTTGGCCTCGTCGAGCAGCTCTCGCAGCAGCTGGTCCGCGCACTTGGCCGGCAGGAAGTTGTGGACGATGGTGCACGGCGTGTGCTCTGCGACGTCTGAGGGGTCGTAAAGGCGAAGAGTGGCTCCCTTCCTGGACATCATCCTTCTCTTCTTGCTGGGAGAGCCATTGGGCGATGCGGGCGACGTCGTCTGTGGAGTGGCGTAGTGTTTGAGGGACTGCTGGTGGCCAATGACGCCGAGGGCTCTCTTGCAATTCCCGGGTCCTGGTAGCAACTTCAGACTCTCTGAAGCTGCGCCAACAGAGCCATCATGGGCCAAGAGGACGTCCATTAGGACTTCCTGGCCCAGATCTGGGTGCAAGGACGACAGAATGGCCAGCTTGAGTTCCGTCGAATCTTCGTCCTCGGCTGTCACGGCAGGCCGCAGCGACGGTCGACGAGTCACAAAGCGATCCATGCTCAAGTGGTCTCATCCTTTTGAAAGAAGAATCATCCCATAGAAGCACATCCTCCGTTCTGAAAGCAGGGCCGTCGTCAGACTCGAAGACGCCTCCCCGCGCGAGAGTCGCGATCGCCTCATGAAAGGGAAACGCGCGGCGACACGAGGTCATGTGACTTGGAAATGGTCAAATTCGCTTACCTCATTATCCAGCCTCTATAGATGCATTGAATCCACGAAATGCATAATTGGAAGCTCCACCATCTCGACTCGGACCTCCCGAGTCGAACCGACCTCGGCTGGCCTCGTCCGGCATGACCCTGCAATGCGCTCGAGCTCATGCGTGGAATCAACCTCGAAGCTGCTTCATGCCGGAGCTAGACCCCTCGCGCCTCATGACTGCTTCTTCTCCTTCTTTCTCTAGTCGTTCTTCTTCTCGTCCCTCCCCCAACCTGACCTGACATCCGCACATGTCGGCGCCATGGCCGCGATGCTCGAGTTCCGCACGCAAGGCTTCAACCCCTACGCCGTCAAGTACTCGCCCTACCACGACTCCCGCATCGCCGTCGGGACGTCTGCCAACTTCGGCATCGTCGGCAATGGGCGGCTATTCGCGCTTGCGCTCACGCCGCACGGCATCCAGGTCGAGAAGACGTACGTGCGCCGGGACGTAATGGGAGACTTGATGGGCAAGGGAGCTCATGAAGAGAGGAGAGGACAAGATGGGCACTTGACAGACCCTGTAGACCCTGAGCTGACGCTTGTCTGTGCAGGTTCGATACGAATGACGCCATATACGACCTCGCCTGGTCCGAGATCAACGAGAACCAGCTCGTCGTGGCGTGCGGCGATGGATCTCTCAAGCTCTTCGACATCGGCATGAAGGAGTTCCCCGTCATGATCTTCCACGAGCACAACCGCGAGGCCTTCTCGACCGCGTGGAACCCGGTGTCCAAGGATAGCTTCATATCGAGCTCCTGGGACGGCACCGTCAAGATTGTGAGTGGCAGGCATTGTCGTCAACGTCGTCTTTTGTCGTCGTCGTCGTCGTTCGGCTTCCCTCAGCCGTGACAGGTTCGTCTGATACTGACACCACCACAGTGGTCCCCCACGCGCAACTTCTCCCTCAAGACCCTCCCCGTCGGCAATTGCACCTACAGCACCGCCTTCTGCCCCTCCAACCCGTCCCTCATCTCCGCCGTCTCTTCCGACTCCTTCCTCCGCATCTTCGACCTTCGCATGCCCGTCTCCGCCAAATACCACCTCGCCGTCGGCATCCCCGTCCACGCGCTCCCCACCCCACCCGGCCAGCAGCCCCTCCACCATCCGAGCCAGCACCCGAACCCGATCTCCGACCCCAACGCCGCCGCCGGCAGCCCCCCCTCCGAGGTCCTCACCCACGATTGGAACAAGTACCGCGACACCGTCATCGCCACCGGCGGCGTCGATCGCCTCCTCCGCACCTTCGACATTCGCAATCCGGCCGGCGGGCCCCTCTGCGTCATGCAGGGCCACGACTACGCTGTTCGCCGCCTCGCCTGGAGCCCGCACGCCAGCGACGTCCTCCTCAGCGCGAGCTACGACATGACCGTCCGCCTGTGGAACGACGCCTCGTCCGTGGGCCACGGGCCGCCCGCTGGGGCTGCGCCGTCGGCGACGCCGGGTGCGCAGATGGGCGTCATGAATAGGCATACCGAGTTCGTGACGGGCGTGGACTGGTGCCTCTTCGGCGCGGGGGGGTGGGTGGCCTCGTGCGGGTGGGACGAGAGGGTCCTGCTGTGGGATTCGAACATGCTCATGGGACCTCATTGAGTACATGTGCCTTGAGAGCGGGCCATGATGAGATTGTGGAGATAGAGGGGGAAGGGCTGTTTCAGCATACGAGACCCCGACCGACGGGATACAGGGCAAATGCATCATCTGGAGAATTTTATGGATAGAAGAGGACAAGGGAGACGCGCTTTTGATTTTGGGGGATCCTTTCGGCCGGCGTTTGATTTGGACAATAAAAGGCGGGCATGTGCAAATTTATATTTAGTTGCCTCTAGTCAAGGATCTTGGATGACGATACGGAGTACAAGGCACTGGATCTCAAGCCATTCCAGTCATTCAGCAGCTCATCACGAAGGTGTGTTGTGTAGTAGAGATTGTCTCTTCTCATTGAAAGCGCCCCTTAGAAGCCCTCGCCCCCTTTGCCGAACCAAAACCAGAAACAAGAGCAAACCAGTATTGTACACATTTGTCTATCATGACCCCTTTGTATGCCGCCACATCAAGATACCGAAGACATGATCCTTCGCCCATGCAAGATCTCAACGTCGGCAAAGAAGAAGAAAACTGACTTGAACCCACAGGCGCCGATTGCCTCAACAAGGAAAAGAGAATCAAAGCAAAGACCACGTCCCCTTGATAGTTCCCCTGTCGCTCTTCCAGGAAAGGAGAGGGGAGCGGGGAGAGAGAAAAAAGAATCGGGCCTTTTCATATTCTGCTCAAGTGCCGTATTTGCTTTTGTATGAGTTTACCACGACGACTTGGCGTGGTTGCGAGAGCCCCTGGACTCCTTATGGGCGCGGTTGCTCATGTCCTCGAACGCGTCTCTGGGCTTGCGGGCGCGGAAGCCCGAGCCGCCGCGGCGGTCACCGTCGCGGCCGCCACCGCCTCGGCGGTCGCTGCGGCCTCGGCGGTCCCACCCGCCGTCGCGACCGCCATCACGACCGCCGTCCCGCGAGCCATAGCGGCCACGGCTCCCGTCACGACCACCGTCACGGCGGCCGCGGTCGTCGCGGTCCATGCGGACGTTGTCGTTGATGTTGAGGCCGGAGCGGAGCAGGCCCTGGTTGCGCGCCCAGGAGGTGGTCACGGTCGGGGGCTCGTCCCAGCCCCAGCCCTTCATGGCCCAGAGGTTGAGGTCCTCGACGAGGTCCTCCCTGGCGTCGACGGTGCCGCCGAAGATGGAGGTGTAGGAGGAGCCGAGCATGCGCCTGGGGATGGAGCTGGTGAGGGCCTGGACCTGCTCGTGGTAGTTGGGGAGGTCGTCGACGGCGGCGAGGTCGACTTCGGCGCTGCTGAGGGAGGTGTTGGGGTTAATGGGCAGGCCGCGGAGCATCTTGCGGGCTCCCGTGGCGGCGGAGGGGGGGATGAACAACCAGCCCTGGCCGCCCTTGCCCTGGCGGCCGGTGCGGCCGAGGCGGTGGATGTAGGACTCGCGGTCGCGCGGGCGGTCGATCTGGATGACGTGCGTGACGTCGGGGAAGTCCATGCCGCGGGCGGTGACGTCGGAGGAGAAGAGGATGCCGGACTTGAACTCGCGGAACATGTCGGCGGCCTTGGTGCGGGCGTTCTGGGAGAGGTTGGAGGAGATGGAGAAGGTGGGGACCTTCATGGTGCCGCTCTTGCGGCGCAGGAAGCCGTACTCGGAGGCGAGCTCGACGAGCGCGGTGGTGTTAAAGTAGACGATGGCCTTGAAGGGCGGGGCGTCGCGGTCGGCGCGGGAGGCGGCGGCCTCGCGGTCGATGAGCTCGAAGAGGGCCGGGAAGACGTTGCCCCAGGACTTGAGGGGGACGACGTTCTGGGGGATGCGGTCGTGGGTGAGGGCCTCGTTCTCGGCGATGGTCTGCACGAACTCGAAGTCGTTGGCGCGAACCATGGAGCGGGCCAGGCGGATGACGTCGTCGGGGATCGTGGCCGACACGAGGATCGTCTGCCGCACCTTGTCGTTGCGGCTGGGGAGGCACTTCTGGATCTCGTTGAGCTCCTTCTCGAAGCCCACGTCGAGCATGCGGTCGGCCTCGTCGAGCACCATGGCGGCCAAGTTGGGGGCCTCGACGCCGCTGTCCGGGTCCTGGAGGAGGTCGAGGAGGCGGCCCGGCGTCGCGACCAGGAGGTGGCAGCCCTGCCGCTGGGTCTGGCGCAGCATGGACGCCTTGTTGGTGCCTCCGACGGCGGACTGGATGACGAGCCCGGTGTTCTTGAGGAGGCGCTTACCCTCGACGGCGATCTGCTCGGCGAGCTCTCGCGTCGGCGAGAGCACGATGCCGCGGATGTCATCGGACCGGGCCGTCCTGGAGGCGCCCTTGGTCGCCAGGGTGGGGTCCTCGAGGATCATCCGTTGAAGGGTGGGCAACATGAAGGCGAGGGTCTTTCCAGTACCGGTCTTGGCCTGGGCAACACTGAAGAAGAAGAAGAAGAAGGCGAGTCAGCCACATCATTCTCCCGCTTCCATGAGTCTCCATGGATCTCCATGAGTCTCCATGAGTCTTCATGATTCCTTCACCCGCGAAGGCCATCTATCACCGGGATCAAACTCACATGTCCGTTCCCTTGAGCGCAGGAACGATCGTCTTGGCCTGCACCGGCGTCATCTCATCGTAGCCCATGCCCTTGGTGATGGCGTCGATCAGGTTCGGGTGGACGCCGAGCCGCTCGAGGTCCGCAAAGCGAGTGAGCTCGCCAGCCGCAGCAGGCGCAGCCGAGGCATCATCCCTCTCGGCGGCCGCTTCGCTGTTGTAGGATCGCACGATGCTCGCGATGCTCTTCAGGGGGGCGACCGGCCGGCACAGCGAGGCGGCGGCCTGCCTGGCGATGGGGACGCCGGCTCGCGAGACCAGCAAGGACGAGGTCGGCGCGATGCGGGCCAGGGCGCCGCATCGCCGGAGTCCTTGGCGGAACATGGCGAGGGCGTGGAGGTGGTGTTGAACAGGAGCTGAGAGGGGTATCAAGCAGGCAAAGAACAAGAAAGACCAGTTCGGACAAACAAACACAGGTGACAGGACGGGCAGAGAAAGACGGCTCCGGGATGGATTGGAGTCTCGAGGGCAGTGCTCGTTTGGTGTTTTCCCGAACTTGAACTCTTTCTCTGCCTCTCCCGCCGATAAAAAAGAGATTTTGGATAAGATTTTTGTCTTATCGGCGATGGCAAAAGGTCGGATCGGCGCCTTTCCTATCGCGGACTAGCCCAATACATCCCTATCTTATCGACTCTTATCTGCTGTTATCGGCTCCCATCGGTCCTTATCAGTATCCGCCATCTCGGTCCGCTGAGCCCGCTGTCGCTCCGCCGTCGATCCGCTATCTCGCCGCCGGCTCTAGCGCTTGCGGCACCTGGACATGGCCTCGAGTCAGGGCCTCTACAGTGCCCGCGCCGTCTCGTCGCGTGGCAACCGAGCCCGCCTCACATGCAGTCAGTCTTCGAGGACATGAATAGACTGGAGCAAAAGACTCCTGGAGAAGTGAAACCCCCCTCCTCAAATACAACAAAATCCCCCTCGACGCCGGAGATCTTGATACTGGGAGCCTCTAGACCCTTCTTCTGACTCTTCTTGGGCAATATGACCTTCACCGTGATACCTTGGAATCCTGGAGAAGCACACTGGCCGTGCGGTTTGAGGCGAATCCTGGGGAATGTAGACATGTTGTCCATGGAATTGATGCTTCATCCAGTGCGGCTACCATCGCAAGGGGCATGGAAGATGGATACTCAGTCGCCAAGGCATTCAGTGTCAGCCTCCTCTGTGCCAGCCTCACATCGTCGTACCTTGAACCTATGGATCCCCATCAATGTCCTGCAGGTCAAACATGAAGCCTTCGATGAATCTATTCCATGCATTCGGCATCTCAGTGTGAAACATGCCTTCAGCCATCGAAAGTAAGGACCCTATCCAAGACGCCAATCCAATCTTCAACGCTCCCAATGCCTCTAACAACCGCATGTCCCAGGTCCTCATCATCCTCCCATCCATTCATCTACCCCTTGGACCCCCAAGTCACACCGTTCCCGGTTCTTTCTCTCTCTCTCTCTCTCTCTCTCTCTCTCTCTCTCTCTCTCTCTCTCCCCCTCGCATCTCCTTCCAATCCCCCCCCATCCTCTCCCGCCCGGAAGAAAGAAGCTTTGTATTCATACCGTCAACAAATATTAGACATGATCTGCAAACTCAACTGTACCTGTAACCAACCCTGAACTCAAACAATGGGGAAGCCCCTGATCCCTCCCTTTGACCTCTATGACTTTGGCAGGAGGTAGGTAACTCATGGCTGAAGCGGCTCGAGGCTGGGCGCGAATCACCGTCCTCATCAAAGCCCCTTGCTCATCTCGTAGGACCATCCCCCGTCGCGGCGCAGCTTCTCCCTCGCCGCCATGTCCTTCCGTATATCTTCCTCCGTCAGGCGATCCAGCCCATTCCAGTTGGCGCTCGACGTCCTCTGCCGGAACTTGTGCCACTTGTCCTTGCTCTTGTTGAACACCTCCTCCATGTTCAGGGGCGCGGGCGGGCCAAAGATCTGCGAAGGGTCCACCGTCTCCTGGCGAATCAGGGCCCGCCGGAGGTCCGGCGAGTCGGCCCAGGTGGCCACCATCATCGCTTGCGCGTCCTCATCCTCGTCCTCGTCGTCCGTCTGGATCTCCGGCAGCTCGATAGACTCGCCGTTCTGGAAGCGCGGGGAGGATCGCGTCCCCTTCTTCGCCGTGGACTTGCCGGCCGCGAACGACGGGATCCTAGCTGGTGTCTTGTGGGAGGTGGCGGACGACGAGGCGCCCGCGTTGGCCGCAAAGGGTATGGGACCCTTGGATATTTGGGCGAGGTCCAGGGGGTGGGATCCCTTGACCTGGCTGTTGTGCTGGGCCGTCACGGTGGCCTTGAAGAGGTCTCTCGTCCCAGTGTGGGGTGGCGCTGCTGTGTATCCGTTGGAAAAGACGGACTTGGACGGCAGGTCCTGTGCACGGTCAGCGTCACCTCCTGCGAGTCGCTCGGATGAAGCCTGGGGGGTGCTTTTTCCTGGAGCTATCTCACGTACCTTCTTGAATCCATTCGAAGGCCGTACGGGTGGGCCCTTGATGTTGCGCGCAGGGCCCATATCAGACTCATGAACCACCTCACTCGTTCTGCGTCTCTTGGCATCCTTGGCCTGGTACGTCGGCCCTCCGCGGGACTGGGGACGCTTCGCTGGCCCATCATCGCCCGCATCCGGCGCCAGGGCCCGCTTTGGCCCAGCCTTGACCGCGCTCGCCAGCGAGGTGCTGACTGGCACACCCGACGTCATCCTCGACGGCGGCCTCGACGACTCTCCTCTCTGCTGGCCGTAGCCGCCGCTGCCGTCAGACGGGCCGCCGGCCTGCGATCGCATCGCCGACGCCGGTGGTGCTCGACCTTGTCGGGCCTTCTCGGCGGCGGCCTGTCTCTGCCTCTCTGCCTGTTTTCGCTGCTCTTCCTGGATCGCCGCTCGCTTCCTCTCGACCTCGGCCTTGGCATCACGACGCCGCTGCGCCTCTCTCTCTTCCTGCTCCTTTTTCTTGACGCTCATGTCGAGTGCCTTGGGACGGACGGCGGCAGGGAGCGATTTCAAGTTCTGCGACGATGACTTGGACTGGAGCGTGGGCTTGCTGCCCGGCTTGGCCGAGGCCTGCGAGCCGGAAATCCCTGCCGTCTCGTGAGAGGCTGTAGACACTCTGCTGCCATACTGCGACGTTTGAGAGCCCGTGTTCACTCGGATCACGGTCGGTGCTTGCTTCACCTTGGACATCGTCTCCCTGGTCGGTTTCACGGGGCGCTGCTTGTTGTCCTTCGTCTGGTTCGCAGGGACGGGGCCCCCTGCTTTCGTCGAAGGGCCTGAACCCTCGTCTGTCATCTCGACGTCTGCATCGGCCGGTCCCGAATCCACTTCCTCCCTCGCCGTGGCCTTTTCGGGACTCCCTCTCGTGATGAGCGGCGCCTCCTTCGAAGTGACACGCTCTTGTTGTTGTTGCTGTTGTTGATGGTGGCCCTTGGACGCGACTTTCTTCTCCATGGCGGCCACCTGCTCTTGCTCTTTGCCAAAGACTCGCGCCCTCTCACGCTGCTCCTCACGAGCTTTGTCGAGCTTCTCATTCTGATCCGCCATGTACTTGGCCTCCCTCTCGCGGCGCTTTTCCTCCTTCTCCCGCTCTGTGGAAGCCCTGGTTCGACGACCAATCGGCTTTCCCGGGCTCGAGGGCTCATCTTGCGAGTGAACGTCCATTGTTTCAGGCACCTCTGGCAGAGGTCTCGGGACTATGGATTCCGATGACGGGCCGAGATGGAGAGCTAGCCGGGAGGCGGACGGCGATAGCATCGTCTTTCCCTCAGCAGTTGGCGTGGCGCTGCTCGCAAGTAAGCCTCTTGAGCTCTTAAGGATCGATGAAAGCTTGTTTTTGACATGCTTCAAGGGGCTCTCCCGGGTGGTCCGGACCGGGGATTTCGAAGGGGTGAATTCGGAGGCGTGGTCCGCAGGTGGAGCTGGGTCGGCGTTCGATGAAGGTTGTGCCAGTGTCTGGCTGTCGCCGCTCAACGAGTTTGCTGATGTCGCTGCCAGTGAAGGCGACTTGTGATGTCCGAGTACATGTTGGAACCCTCGCCCCACAGAAGCGAACTTCTGCGGAGAGAGGACAAGCTCGTCTGGTTGATCCTTGCCAGCGCCAAAGGAGGCTTGACCATTGGAGTTTTTATCATAGATACCTTCCATGATTTCTGCCGTGTAGCTCTTGGACAATGGCGGCGCTGATTCCAGTCCTTCATCGAGAGTTTTGGGCGGGTCGATCCAGTCCTCGTCATCGTCTTCGGCGTCGGCGAAACTCCCTGGGGTCGTCGGGATGGGATCCCTTGGGGGGGAGTCGGGTTTCGTGCTCGGCTCACTGGCGGCGACATTGGGCGGGATGATCGGGGCCACAGTCAGTGCCGCCTTCACCTGGGCCTTGCCCAGCAGGCTGATCTGATCCTGCAGTCTTTGTGTATAAGTCTTGCTATGAAAGAGAGGCTGTCGCTCCGTCTCGGCAGCATCCGCAGCCGACGTCTTGTCGACATTCATGCCGTTGTCATCGGCATTCAACAGGTCGCCCTTGATCGCGTTTCCCAGGCTTTTGCCTCCCGTGGCGCGCTGATAGTAGCTCGCCCTATTATTGCTGCCGTCCGCTGGACCTGGTCGTGATAATCCTCCACCGAGACTCTTCCCGCCTGTGAGGGGCTCCCTGGCCGGGAGAGACGCGAAATTCAAGCTGCTCTTCCGTCCCACGGGCCTCACGGGGCTGGAGGCTTCCGTAGAGGATCGGTCATCCTCCAATTCGTCGTCTTGCTGGGCAAGGGGCGCGGGTGTGGGGGAGCCTGCTGGCGTATAAGATCCATGCTGGTTGTCGTCCCCCTTCCCGTTGTTGTTCTCATTGTCGTCCTCGTTGTCGTTCTCATTGTCATTCTCATTGTCTTTCTCGTTGTCGTTCTCGTTCTCGTTCTCGCTGTTCTTTCCATCTTTCGGGCAATGCTCCTCCTGCTCATCGTTCGTCGGACCGTGCACCCGCTCATCTGCAGTGCTGTCAAAAGCCTTGGCCGGAGAATCTCGGGCGGGTTGTTTCGCGGGGCTCAGTCTCAATGGAGTGGCTGCCGTGAAAACGGGCCGATTTGTTGATTCGAGTCTCGGGGTCCCTTGGCCCCGTTTTTGATCTGGTTGGCTACGCGCATCCTGGCTTCCGTGACCTGGGTCCTGGTTTGGGGGGACCAAAGAAGGTGCCGACTTTTTGGGAGAGAAGTTTGGCTCTCGACGAGGAGAGGTTGGTCTGATGTTGAGAGGCGTCGGTCTCGTCAATTGGTGGAAATGGGGCGACTGAAAGCGGGTGGTGGTTGCAGCTGTACCGGTAGGAGCAATAGGAGTGTTGTGCGGGGGGGGTTGTGGTTTCGGTCCGTTCGATGTTGAGGCGAAGACATCGGATAGAGGCTGAAAGTAAATCAGCAGACGGTCCACAGCGCGCGCCGCAAACTCTCTGTTTCCTCTTTGTCCCCCTCTCCCTCCCCATTACTCTCTCTTTGTCTCTCACCAGGCGAGGGTCCGGTGCAATCTGCTTCCGCGTCGTCTGCGGTGTCCTAGTACGAAATTTTCCGGGGGATTTGAAAGTCTCGGCAAGATTGCTGGCATCAAGTCAGCAATGACTCTTCCTTTCGCTTCCCCTCGTCCACTTCATCCTCTGGGTCAGCCGGGAAGGTGGCCGGAGGCCGCATACATCTCATTCTCGTTCAGAATGCCGGCCATGTGTTCGTTGATCCATTCTAGCTCATTTCGGGCGGAATAGGAGAACTCCTCAATTTCCTGATCCACGATCTGCAGGGCGGAAGAGCGCTCCTCGCTGATCCAACCGGCGGACCCGACCTGTGGGCGCGGTCCTCTCACGCCCGCCATGCCGAATCGCGGTGCGGTGCTGTCGGGGATCGGTCGAAATGCGCGTGCGGAGTGGTGAGTTCTCGGGGCGTCAACGCCTGCTACCAGCGTTCATGGCAGCTCAAAGAAGGAATTGGTTCGGTGAGACGATCATCGAGGCGAGATTTCAGTGCACAAAGGCGACGTGTCCCCGCGTGAGCCCCTCAGGAATGGGAGCGTGAACGAGCATGCACGAGGTTGTTGTGCGGCCGAGTCGCTCGACGAGCATCGGGAACCTCATTGTTTTGATCAGGTCCAAATTCGGCTTAGCGCAATGGACCTCCAAGTCATCTCGATTCAGTGGATCTTGCTGAGTAAGGAAGCAATGAGTAAGCAGCATCATCACGTGGAGATAAGAACAAAGAGATTCTTATCTGTCCGTAAACAAGCCCCGCTCTCTAGGTTAGGCGGGACATTGTTTACTTTGCACAGGCCATCGCGTCTGCGGGCAAATCGCTGCAACCTCAAGTGCTCCAGTCCAAGTCCAGTCGATCAATGTCGTCAGAGCTGGAGCTGCCACTGCGGCCGACACACATACATCCATCGTTCACTGCATGATCCATATGCCGGTGGCTGGCGACTGCGACGAGTGCCTTGCATCATCACCACCTTGTTGTTGTCGCATGATCGCATCCATGCCGTCATCATGAGGATCATCGAAGTGGTCATCGACGTACGTCATGCAATCCTCCTGACACGTTCTCTCATTCTTGAATTCTGCCTTTACCAACATACAATGCTTCTCTCTAGGGTTTCAAGTCGTATGCCGTCCGGACGGTCATATCAGGATGGTAAGCAGCGGCAGAAGCAGCAGCAGCAGCAGCAGCAGCAGCACCAAAGACGACTCCTTCGATCCCCGCGTCATATGCGCGCTCTTTGGTGATGATACAGACGGTGGGCTGACGCGATATCCCATGTATAGGGACGAGAGCTTCAACTCCATCACTGGCCTCAACGGCAGTGGAAAGTCCAACATCCTCGACTCAATATGTTTCGTCCTCGGCATCACGAACATGTCCACCGTTCGAGCGCAGAACCTCCAGGTACCACACCAGCTGTCGGACATTAGGAGACTTCGATGATGCGAGACCGTGTGAGAGGAGGGTCGCTGCCATTTGGGTGTTGACACAGCATGATTGCAGGATCTCATCTACAAGCGCGGCCAGGCCGGCGTGACCAAGGCCAGCGTCACCATCGTCTTCGACAACCGCGACAAGAAGAAGTCTCCCATCGGTTTCGAGGAATACGCCTCCATCAGCGTCACACGCCAAATCGTCCTGGGTGGCACCTCCAAATACCTCATCAATGGCCACCGCGCGCAGCAACAGACGGTCCAGAACCTCTTCCAGTCCGTCCAGCTTAACATCAACAACCCCAACTTCCTCATCATGCAGGGCAGAATCACAAAGGTGCTCAACATGAAGGCCGTCGAGATCCTGGCAATGATCGAAGAGGCCGCAGGCACACGCATGTTCGAGGATAGACGGGACAAGGCGCTCAAGACCATGGCGAAGAAGGAGCTGAAGCTGCAGGAACTCAGCGAGCTGCTAAAGGACGAGATCGAGCCGAAGCTGGAGAAGCTGCGCACGGAGAAGCGGGCCTTCCTCGATTTCCAGCAAACGCAAAATGACCTGGAGCGTCTTTCGAGGCTCGTCGTCGCGTACGATTACACCAAATGCCAGGAGAAGCTCAAGCTGTCGGCGGCGGACCTCGAGAACAAGAAGCAGCGGCAACGTGGATTGGAGGAGTCGGCCACGAGGTTCCGCAGCGAGCTGTCTCACCTGGAGGACGACATTCAGAGAGTGCGATCGCAACGGGACAAGGAGCTCAGGAAAGGCGGCAAGGCGCAGGCGTTGGAGGATGCGATCAAGAAACACGCCAACGAGCTGGTGCGTCTCACGACCGTAATGGACCTGAAGAAGACGAGCCTCGGCGAAGAGGTCGAGAAGAAAGCCGCCGTCGAGAAGATTGTGGTGGAGCTGGAATCTGCCCTCGGGGTCAAGACGGCGACCTTTGACAAGGCCAAGGCCAGATACGAGGCCGCCAAGGAAGACCTCGCGAAACAGAGCAACGAGGTCGAGTCAAAGGAGGAGCTTCTGCAGACCCTCCAGACCGGCGTTGCCTCGAGGGAAGGGCAGGAGAATGGCTACCAAGGCCAGTTGCAGGAGGCAAAGAACCGCGCCACGACGGCCGCCACGACACAGGAGCAGGCGAAGATCAAGATTGCGCATCTGCAAGGGCGACTCAAGGAGGAAGAGCCCCGGGCGAGGAAGGCCAAGGAGCAGAACGCCGGCCTGCTGCGCGATCTCGAGGGACTGAAGCTGCAAGCACAACGTCTCGAAAAGGAGCTGAGCAGGCTCGGGTTCGAACCGGGACACGAGGAGGCGATGTACAAGGAGGAATCGAGACTGCAGCAAGCGATCCGTGATCTACGGCAGGAGTCCGATCAGCTAAAACGGCAGATCGCGAACATTGACTTCAACTACGCGGATCCCGTGCCCAACTTCGACCGCTCCAAGGTCAAGGGACTGGTCGCCCAGCTCTTCACCATCGACAAGGAGCAGACCCGTGCCGGCACGGCCCTCGAGATCTGCGCAGGCGGACGGCTGTACAACGTGGTGGTCGACTCGGAGATCACCGGCACGCAGCTGCTCCAAAGGGGCAAGCTGAGGAAGCGGATCACCATCATCCCTCTGAACAAGATCGCCGCCTTCCGAGCCTCAGCCCAGACAATTGCGACCGCGCAGAGAATTGCGCCTGGCAAGGTCGATCTTGCTCTGTCCCTGGTAGGATACGAGGAGGAGGTGGCCGCCGCCATGGAGTACGTGTTCGGCAATACGTTGGTCTGCGCGGATGCGGAGACGGCCAAGAGGGTCACCTTCGACCCGAACGTGAGGATGAGGAGCATCACGCTGGAGGGCGACGCTTACGACCCCTCGGGCACGCTATCTGGCGGCAGCGCGCCCACCTCGAGCGGGGTGCTGATCACGCTACAGAAGCTGAACACCCTGACGCGGCAGCTGGACGAGACCGAACAGGCGCTCCGGGGGCTCCAGATCCGGATTGCCCAGGACAAGACCAAGCTCGACCAGGCGGGCCGGCTGAACCAGGATCTGGACCTGAAAAAGCACGAGATCAAGCTCGCCGAGGACCAGATCAGCGGAAACTCCTCGTCGTCGATCATCCAGGAGGTTGAGAACATGAAAACGACCATCGCCGAGCTGCAGGAGGCAATCGTCGATGCCAAGGCGCGTCAGGCGGAGGCCACAACCGACATCAAGCGGATCGAGAAGGACATGAAGGACTTCGACAACAACAAAGACGCCAAGCTTGTGGAGCTGCAGAAGAGCCTTGACAAGCTCCGCAAGGCCCTCGAGAAGGACTCGGCCAGCCTGAAGACGCTCCAGAAGGAGCTTCAGGGCGCGCAGCTGGATCTTGAGCAAGTCGGCAGCGACCTGTCCGCGGCGCGGGACCAGCTGCAGGAGGTCGAGATCGGCATTAAGGCGCAGCAGCAGGACATCGAGGACCTGACGAGGCAGCAGGCGCAGGTCACCGAGACGCACGAGGCCGTGTCGGCGCAGCTGCACTCGGAGCGGGCTAAGCTGCACCAGTTCGACGACGAGCTGCGCGCGCTCGAGGACGCGATGCGGCAGAAGAACGCGCTGGTGGCGGAGGAAGGGCTCGAGATGCAGCGTCTCGGGCACCAGGTCGACAAGTTCCAGAAGGAGCAGCAGTCCGCGCTGGACAACGTGTCGCGGCTCGAGGCCGAGTACGATTGGATCGCGGACGAGCGGGACAGCTTCGGGCGCTCCGGCACGCCGTACGACTTCCCGCGGCACAACATCGCCGAGAGCAAGGCGACGCTGCGCAACCTGACGGAGCGCTTCCAGGGGATGAAGAAGAAGATCAACCCGAAAGTGATGAACATGATCGACAGCGTCGAGAAGAAGGAGGTCTCGCTCAAGCAGATGATCAAGACGGTCGTGCGCGACAAGCGCAAGATCGAGGAGACCATCGTCAGCCTCGACGAGTACAAGAAGAAGGCGCTCCAGGAGACGTGGCAAAAGGTCAACGGTGACTTTGGGCAGATCTTCTCCGAGCTGCTTCCCGGCGGGAGCTTTGCGAAGCTCGACCCCCCCGAGGGCAAGACCATCAGCGAGGGCCTCGAGGTCAAGGTGTGCCTTGGCAAGGTATGGAAGCAGAGCCTGACGGAGCTCAGCGGTGGTCAGAGGTACGTGCAGGCAACTCTCTCCTCGAATTATCTTGATCGCTTTCTCCCTCTCTCCCCCCCCCCCCTCCTCCTCCTTTTCCCCCTTGAACCCCTCTCTTCATAAGCAATCAGGGCAAGCGACAAGGAAATATGAGACAAGCAAGCTAACAAATCCGTTCCCACCAGATCCCTCGTCGCGCTGTCCCTCATCATGGCCCTGCTGCAATTCAAGCCCGCGCCCATGTACATCCTCGACGAGGTGGACGCCGCGCTGGATCTCTCGCACACCCAGAACATCGGCCGCCTCATCAAGACCCGCTTCAAGGGGTCGCAGTTCATCGTCGTCAGTCTCAAGGACGGCATGTTCCAGAACGCGAACCGCATCTTCCGGACGCGCTTCAGCGAGGGGACGAGCGTGGTGCAGGCGCTCACGCCGGCGGACATGAGGTGATTGGTTGCTGGGGATGATAGTCCCGCATGACCTTCGTTTCTGAGGGGCCACAGATGGAAGCAAGAGGGGGGTTCGGGGGAAGAAAATGATGGGAAGGATTGAGGTGACCGGGAAAGGTAGATAGGGGAGGCGAGGG
>NIGD01000003.1:4370107-4418489 GCA_003055185.1 Escovopsis sp. TC | reverse complement strand
CCGTGTATTTTTTCCCCTATCCCCCCCGCCCCCCCCCCCCCCCTTCTTTTTTTAAACTTCCTATTTTCCCATCTGTCTCCCCCTCTTTTTCCTGCTTTCTTTGTTTCTTGACTCTTCTACTGATAATGAAATTCTTGCTAATGGGTTCTGGTACGCGCAGCGAGAGTTCACGCTGCACTATGGGGACCTGGACACGTCGCTCACGCAGTCTTCGGTCGCGTCCTGAGATGGAAAAAAAACCCTTGAAATTTGTCCATGCTAGAGCTGTGCTTGTTTCGTTGATTGCTGGTCTTGCATCAGGATTGGGAGAGGCAGCAAGGTTGAGCTTGGCTGCTTGCTCTTCCGGCGTTCCAGCCATCGGGGCTCATGGTCAAGTCTTTCTAATTTTTTTCCTCTGCATCAAGGGATCGGGAAGGGCTTTTCGGGGTGATGACTTCTTCCCCATGTTTGATTTGATGCTCTCCTCGTCTACCCCTCTCTCGCTCTCTTTCCCTCTCTCTCTTTGTCTCCTCTTTTTTGGGTCTTGTTCGGGGAATTCACCTTTGGGTTTGAGATGGATGGACGTCAGTATATTCTTCTCGCCTTAAGGCGCTCGCACGCTCGCATGCGCGCGCAGCGGCGGGATTCTCTGTGGGAATGACTAGGCCGTCGACTGACCTGTCCTGCGGCCGTCCAAACATGATTTTTCTTTTCCTTTTCCGGGGATCTCTCCATGAGAATATATACACGGAGTTTACTTCCTTCGAGGACACGATACGTTGATTAGAAACCAGAGGTCTGGAGCCTGGGGGATGGAGTACCGCATGAATGGAGCACGAGGCGGCTGAAGCAGAGCTTAGTACGGGGTGTGACGGGATATTGCGGAGCACATGTGCTCCGTATGACCCGCGCACGATGCCGAGCCCCTGACGGGCGGCATGGGAGCCGTCTCTACCGGGTCTTGGTCGAGGTTGTCCACTTCCATGATGGAATGGGCCTGCTCTTGTTGACATAGGGTGTGTTCAAGAGACATCAATATCGATCACTCCGTGGGGAAGGAGATGCCAGACAGCCCGGCAGCCAGATGGTGGTCACGATCGATTTGACGGAGTACTGGACGTTGCGCTCATGCTCATGCCCGCCGCATGCATGTGGTTACGCCCGGGAAGCCGGGCCAAAACAAGAACATTGAAGCCGGGACGGGCTCGGGGGCCGAACGAGGAGGGCGCCTTCCGCGCAATGTTCTGTCAGCTACCTCCAGCCCGAAACATTGGGCATCCGCTCAAGATCATATCCCTACATGTATGGTGCTGACTCCCGGGAAGCTCGCCGGCGTAACCGCTGGGCTCCAGGGCTGTTGTCTTCGCCAAGAACTCGGCTGGAGGTTTCTATATTGAAGAAGTTGGGGGATGGCCAATGGTTTCTGTGGCTGGTGTCTGCCCAGGTGGAATGCGTCATGGATTGAGGGGCTTGGCGGGGCTGAGCGTGGCTGGGGGTGGCTGATGCGAGCGGGGTTCATGTTCCGTGCGGAATGCCGGGGGTACAGGGTAGGTCCAGACCCAGTCCCGGGATTGGCCCGGCTGAGGCTGGTGCCAGCATCCATTTGCACGGAGTCGAGCCACATGAACATTGAACACATCCGTGCATGAAGACCACATCATTGCCTGGATGCTGTCCACATGTGTCCAGTCCTGGATGACATAGAGTCTGGAGTCGTGGGATCCTCGACCTGTTCCTCTACGGATGCATTCAGCCAGCACTGAGAATTGACGGGAGGAGGTACTCGTACGAGCACCTGTCCTGCATCTACGGAGTACGGAGTAGATGTACTCGAAATCCGATATACGCGGAGCCAGTCGACACTCATAAGCTGACTCGGCCATCTAAGACTCAACCGGCACCCGGGGGAGGACCACTCTGACAACGCACTCCCACCCGACGCCTCTGCATACATACCGTTGTTGCTCGAACTCCGGACACAGCTGGAGCAGTCCCTCGTCCAGATCCCGCTGCTGCCCGTTGTTGTCGACGACGTGGTGCCCGCGATCCCTGGGATCATCACCCACACTTTCCTTGCGGGCCCGCCCCCGAGCAATGCTTGAGACCGCATGGGCTTTTCACGATAAGGAATTGATCCATTCCACTCGACGAACGATTGCGCCTCGTGTCGCCCTGTCGGCCTGATCCTATCCGCGCCACCCCATTCACCCATCCATCCATCCATTTGCAACCCAGGCCGCCTGCGAGAGCGTGCCCGCCCGATCGACGCCCCGCGCAACGGGTTGAAGCCGACGAGGGCGCATCGAAGAGGATAGTCGAAGGAAGGAGAAGGCGGGAAGAAGAGGAAGACCGACGAGGAGAGCAGAAGGAAGAACAAGAAGAAGAAGAAGAAGAAGAAGAAGAGAGGAAGCAGAAGAGGAACGCAGACGCCGCAGCAGGTCGAAGAAGCATCGAAAAGAGGCAAGAGAAGCAGCAGGCATATACGGAGAGGCTCGAGGCGTCGGCGAGCCCACGCCCCCTTGGACAGGACCATCATGTCGGAAGAGCAGATGTCGCTGCCCGTGTTCGCGGTGATCCTGCTGGTGTCGGGCCTCATCATCCGGTACCTGTTCTTCACGGGGCCGGCGCCCGCGCAGCCGCCGCTGTCGTCGCGGTCGGCGGAGGCGCAGATGCGGTCGCGGGAGCTGGCGGTGGAGCGGATCCAGCAGATGTTCCCGCAGGTCGAGCGGCGGGCGATCCTGTGGAGCTTGCAGCGGAATGGGGGGAGCATTCAGAATACGACGGAGAGGATCCTCGCGGGTCGGCTCGAGACGGTGGGTGCCTCCTATGTGATACAATGGATATTTTTTTGCCCTGGCCCCTCTCTTTTTCTTCCCAAAAGACCCATCTCCTGTTGGCGATACGGGGAGAAGATACCTTCCAAATCCTTCCTTCTCCCGGGATGAGGAACGAGAGACTGACGAGATGTCGACGAGGTACAGCCCCCGGTGACGTTCCAACCACCCCCGCCACCGAACCAGACACCGAGCACGGCGCCGACGGTGGCAAAGCAGCCCGAGATGCTCAAGCAGCCGGACCTGATCACGCGCTACAACCTGCGGGAGAAGCTGGAAGTCGCCGCGGCGCCCGTGGGCGACAGCATGAAGGCGGAGACGTGGCCGGACGCGGGGCAGGCGAGGGGAGATGCGGCGGGGGAGGCCGCGAAGAGCAAGGGGTGGAGCTCGAACCGGGAGGAGAGGCAGGCGTCTCTACAGCGGAGGAGGGACGAGATGATACTCGCGGCGAGGAGGAAGATGGAGGCGAAGATGGCTGCGGAGAAGGCGTCGGGGGGGCAGTAGGGAGGGAATTGGGAAGGGGAGGGGAGGGGAGGGGGGGGGTCCTTCGGACTGGGCTTGAAGGTCTGCCGTGCTCAAGCAGATGGGCAATGGGAAGGCATTGATGGACGGCATGGTCTGGGTGCTTGAGATTGAGAGGGTCTTTTGGTGCTTTCTTATGGACATGAGTTGGTAATGGAGCGAATGCATAGGGTCTATCATTCATGGATGGATCAAATGGTTCTGGGTTCAGGAACCTCTCCAGCTTTCATTTGGGCTGTGCCTTGGAGTGTACTTGTACGAATGGGGAGATGGCCCGGGTCTTGTGGTGGGTGCGACTGGAGCATTGTTGTGCTACCGGGACTCGACGAGTCCTGACTGAGCACTGGGACATCTGTGGGACTTGTGGGACGCGGATCGACCGGGCAGCGCGGCCGTGTCCTGAGCTGTCACGTCGTCGTCGTCGTCGTCGTCGTCGTCGACGTTACCATCGTCATGGAAGCACGGTGGAAGCACGGTGGAATCAAGGTGGGAGGTCACGGCGGCTGCTCGGTGTGCGAGATCCATCGTACGAGGACATACGAGCTGGCACGAGTGCTCCAGGCCTGGCACGAGGGTGGGAGGGGATTGCTGTTGGGAACACATTGGATGAGCCCGTGGTAGGACACGCGAGCGTGCGAGTAATCGTCCGGGGCACATGAGCCTGTCCGAGTAGGAGTTCATGAAGCTGTCAAAACACAGGGACTGACTCTTGCAATGGATGGACGAAGTGATGCCCAGTGTGTGGATCCATGAAAGCCTTCTGGTCCAATGTTGATGCCGTTGCAGGGATTGCAACATGACGGCTGGAGCTCCTGACGTCAAGGGGCAGGGGCCGGAGACCCTGTGATCTTGGATTCGGGGACGAGTCGGGGACACCTATCTCAAGCTCGCCAGACTCCAAATGTCCTCGGGAGGATAGGATGGAGCCAAGTCCTGGTGATTCTGCGTGGGCATCTGCGGACGTTGACAGTCCACTATGCGTTGCATCATACATGTATCCATGTGTGCATGTGGTGATGGAATCAATGTTGATCATGGGAACGGATCCACAGGAAGTTCCAATGAGTCAGCACCCACGATCAGACGCAAGCCACGCAAGCCACGCCAGCCACGCCAGCCACGCCATCGCGTGCTCGTAGTGCTGGTAAACTGATGTAGGGCGCAGATCCTCGTCCAGGCCATGGATGCCGTGGATCACTCCATTGAGGGGCTGTCAATGCGATCCATCCATGGATCCATGGCTTCATGACGGATCCGTTTTGAGCTGTGGCGGCTGCTGCTGCTGCTGCTGCTGCTGCTGCGTCACTGGATGTGGACGTGGTGGGGGGTTCCTGTTTTTGTCGAGTCGGGATCAACTGGTTGTTTTCCAACTCCAGCACACTTGATCACCCTCGCCGCGCATTCGTTTCCCTCCAAGTGTGTTTTTTTTCCTTCTCAAGTCCTTCCCTTGCCTCAACATCGTCCTGGAGTGACTCCTACTACATACATACTCGATCCTGTCTTTCTTTCCCAGATCGCCAGGGCTCTTCGCTGCCTCCCCCCCTGCTTCCAGCAGACCTTCTGTCTTCCTCCCTCCCTCCCTCAGTGCTCCATTGATGTTCGCGGCATTGCGCATCGCCAGAGGTCGAACATCATAGCATCAACCTTCAGCTGCCTTGAGAGAGCCGATTCACCCTGTCCCGCCGAGCCACGAAGCGAACCCCCCACATCCATCTCGAGCTCTCAAGTCCACGCAGAGACCGTTGGGCGGGGTGAAATTCCTCTATCAGTCCCTCCACCACCAGAGGGCCTGTCTCCGTCCACACACCCATCCAAAGGTGCACTTCCTCACTCTCCGAGCATCAGCATCAGCACCAGCATCGGCATCAGCATCGCCATCACCATCGGCGTCTCGCCCCTCTGTCCTCCACGCATTGGTTGCGCCGCATCTCGTCCTCCCACACGTCTCTCGGCTGCGAACACGAACCGCACCGAACAGCTCGGACGGCATCTGGCTCAAGACTTTCTGGTAAGCACCCTCCCAGGCATGATTTCTTCACGTCCAATCCATGGGAGCCCGGAGCAGATCCATCCATGCTGCTCGCGTGGGAGGGCTGTCTGCGCCCCCATTCGTGTCCCACGAGCCTCGGATCCTCCGTCCCTGCTGTCGCATGCTCCTCGTCCGGTTGTCGAGAGCAGAGGCTCGATGGAGTCTGGAGCCTCGAGACTGGAGGTTGGAGGTTGGAGTAGCCTGTTTATCCTCTTCACCTTTCCACCCATACATGCACAGAACATGGCAATCCCGTCCTCTAGACACGTTCAAACCCGACGAAGCTTGATGGGAAGGAATTGTCATACACATGACTCTAGCACTGCCTTTAGACCACACGACATCGCCCCCCCTCTTCCCCATTCCTTCTCTTTCCCCCCTCCTTTTGTTCCTCTGCTTTCGATCTTCTCCGTAAAGTTTTGGACCTCTGGAGAGCCAGCAGCCTCATCCCTCTTGCAACCATGCATCGAAGCAGACGCTAATCTGACGTCGTCAGGACCCAGCGCCATCCCCTGCGAGAGCCGTGTCGATCCCCAATCAGCCAAACCATCCTCACACTCCCCCGGTCAACTCGATCCGGCCGCGCCCAATAGACACTTTCTACGCGCTTGGTTATCCGACAACCTCAAGGCTCCCCCCAAGGGGTAGTCCTCCTCACCACCAGTTTTCCAGCATCGACTGGCCGAATGCACTTCTCACCTCAGGCCGCACACGCCCGGGAACGATAACCAGCAAAGTGGCTCTGTCCATAGTACGACGCTCGGCCAGCCTGACAGCCCGCTTCCAAGCGGCCCGTCGCTCGCCCTACCCGGCCGTCAGCCATGGCGCCCCGAGACTACTACGCTGACTTGGAGCTGCCACGGACGGCCGACATCCAGGAGATCAAGAAGCAGTTCAGAAAGCTTGGTTCGTGGCGCCCCCTCGACAAGGCTTGTCCTGGCGAAACCTGACCCTGACCCGGCGAGCACTCACTGACGCTCAAGGAAAGCCCTCAAGTACCATCCCGATCGCAATCCCGGGCGAGAACTCGAGGTCAACCACCAGTTCCAGATCATCTCCGCGGCGAACGAGGTCCTCAGCGACCCGACGCAAAAGGCCAAATACGATGCGACTCTCGGTCGATCAACGGCTCGAGCCGCTGCCGCCTCGGGCACCGCCTCGGGCGTGAGAGGCAACCCCTGGCAGAACGTCAGCCAGCAATTCCCGGCCCCACCTCGGAGGACCGCCCAGCCCACCTCGCATCCGACCTCGGGAGCCAAGCGATGGCAAGATCGGTTCTCCTCGGGGGTGCCCCCCACGGCCAAGCAGAAGGCGTCCGCCGAGCCGTCCAAGGCGAGCGCGGCCCATGCCTTTGAGAGCATGCGCGGGGGCGGATACCAATATTCCTCACCTCACAACGCACAGCGCCAGGAACGACCGGTCCCTCCCCCTCCTCCGTCACCCTCCAGAGGAACACGTCCCCCGCCTCCGCCTCCGCCTCCACCACGCTCGCATACCCCCCCACGTACCGAAGCCTCGAGGAAGCGAGCCGAGGCCTCGTTCGGGACAAGAAAGAACGGCTACTATCCTCACTCGGGGACCGGCGACGAGCCACCCGTCAAGAACCACAACTACTCCACAAGGATCAACACGGGGAGGTCTGTCCCGATTCCGGACCCCCTGGCGCAGTTCAGGGAAAAGGAGGAGAAGGAGAAGGAGGAGAAGAAGGACGAGGCCGACGACGAGGGAGGGGAAGAAGAAGAGGAGAAGGAAGAAGTGTCGGACACCCGGAAACGAACACCATACACGAGCGTCGGAGGCGAACGAACGAACCCCTTCGATGGCATCCCGCTACACCGGACCGAAAGTGCCCGAGAGCCGCCTCGCCGAGCATCCGAGTCCCAGGGAACACCCCCATCGGCTTCGAGGCAGAAGTTCCGGAGCTCCAGCGTCCCCAAAACCGACGCCAAAGACCAGTCTCGGTCTGACCAGTCTCGGTCCAGCGCCGAGACCCCGAGAGAAGAGCAGCCGGACCAGACGATGCCGGACCTCCCGAGAACTCGAAGAAAAGCCCGGATGAAGACCACGCGATCGACGACCAGGGCGAGCGTCGGCGATACTTTCACCGTTCCACCCACCTCGATGAATGGACAGGCTTCAGATTCACAACGGCAGCCATCACCGCCGCCGCCTCCCATCCCTCCCCATCCGTTGCAGGCGCAGCACCCCCCACCGCCGCAGTCAGAGCAACCGCAAGAGCCATTCACCTCGAGGACGGCTTGTGAGTGACCCAAATGCTCTATCGAGAAGCTCAACCCTCTCCCGTCCGGAAGCTAACACGAATATTCTCTACCTAGTCCCGCGAAGACCAGTCAACGGAGTCAACGGCTCTTCAATGTACGCCGCGCTTCCAGCTCAGGATCAACATCCTCGATTCTCAGTCCACTTCACTCCTCCCGCAAGCTACACCCGAGGCCTCAGAGCCTCTTATCCCAGCATCTTCTCAACCAATCCGGGCAGTACCCGCGACGATTCCAACGCTCCGAGTGGAGTCCAGGAAGCGACCATCACGCCGTTCGAGCGACAGCAAGGGGACCTTCTTTCGCGTCTTATACAGAATCAGCGAGATCGCGGCAATCAAGTGAAGAAGCCGCGATTCGATCCAGGACAACCGTGCCGAGACGGGGCGTCTGAGACAGCCCTTGCAGAGCATGCTAACTTTCTCACTTCTCATAGCTTCGAACATGGCCCTTCAGAGAGGAGCTATGCCGCCGAGGTGCCGCTGCCGCCGTCTGAGCCTTCTGAAGGTCTCCACAGGAACAGCGTGGACGATATCAACACCAATTTCGTTCCTCACGATGGCACGACGACCTGGCAGTTCAGTGCTGGGGGCGCCGAGGCCGATCTCCGGCCTCCGAGCCGGTCAGCCAGTCGAGCCGGGAGTCGAGCAGGTCGTCGCTCGCCTAACAAGCGACCGCCGCTACGCAAGGTCGATATCCCCAACCCTCCGCCGCCTCCTTCGGCCCCTCAGACGTCAGCCGGCTTTGACGCGGACGACTGGGCCGACAAGTTCGGGCCGCAGATCTTCGTCCCCCAATCGGGGAGCAACGGCTCCACGTCTCCCACCCGCCCGTCCAACCGGGCAAGCTCTAGGAAGGCGAGGCCGGCGAAGGCGACGGTGGGGAGCGCGCCGACCGTGGAGGATGGCGGACTCAGCGACTCCGATCCTCTGGACTGGCCCGGACGCAAGCACCAGCCGAAGGTCGCCAGGGCAGACAGCCCGCAAGCCATGGACATTGATACTCCGTTGACCGCCGCAGAAGATTCACCGATCGACGCTGGCTTTGCGACTGCGCGGAACATCCCCGTCGAGCCTTCACGACCTGAATGGCGATCCGGCGACGTCGGGTCGATCACGCCGGACGCAGAGCAATCCGAACAGGAGAGGGACAGGGCGAGGAGGACTCGCATCCCGACGCCCGACAATTGTCAAGGCTCGGAAAGTACTCTCCGAATGGACAACATGGCAGCGGTGCCCCCCTTGGCGTACGAAGCGACCGGCCTCCAATCCATGACGAATCTGCAGGACCAATTGCCCTTCGACAGCAAGGCGTCGACCGAGAAGCCGGTCAAGATCCCTCGCGCAGAGCCCCTCCAGGTCCCCGAGCCCCCCGCGGCGCCCCGTCTGCCCTCCGTCGTAACTGTCAGCGGCATCCAGCCAGACTTCGCGGTGTGGAGGAGATACCAGGACGAGTTCCAGCGCTATCTGAAGCAATGGGATAAGTTCAATGCGTCTGTCGTGGAGCACTTCGTGACGAGGAGGACGCACATTGACCGGATGCGGAACGAGAAGGGCTACACATTCTACGGGCCGCAGGGGGAGGTGGACGTCACCGAGTATCACAACTGGATTGAGCAGGATCATGATGTGAGGAGAAGGTGGCAAGCGGCCTGCGAGGAGCACGATCTCCGATTTCAAGAGTTTATGGCGTTTCGGAAGAAGATGAATGAGTAGACAGATATACGAGAGGCGGAGGAGTGCTGAGAAAGAGCAAGAGAGAAGGGGCATGAAGTGTGATGAGTGGAAGACAGAGAGAGAAAAAGAAAGAGGGAGAGAGTCTCATGGAGAAGGAGAAATTGAGAGAGAGAGAGAGAGAGAGAGAGAGAACAGAGAGAGAGAAAGACGGTCGGAACAGAGAGAGAGGGAGAAAAGGAGAAAGCTGGGGGAGGACATACATACGCAAGCAGAATCAAAATCTGGATGGGCTCACGATAGAGAAACTCGGCGCATAGGGGGACAAGGAGAGACGAGTGGAGGGGAACGAGCTGTTGCAGAGGAAGCGCGCATTGCGACCTTTTGATCTTGCCATTTGCTTTTGTTTTTGCCGATTCTCATATATACGATACCCACTCATCATGGCTGCAGAAATCGTGGCGTTGTTTTCGAGGATGATCATTGGAGGGGATGGGGAATGAGTGATGGAGGGGTCGAGGGGTTGAAGCTGTTGGAGGGGTTGGAGTTCTCGAAGTGATGGAGGAGATTGGAGAGGGGCTTCGTATATGAGGTAGGGGGAAGAAGGCGGAGGGATCATGGGAACGATTGCTGGAAGGGATTGGAAAGGCATTGTGGGGAAGAGTGATGGCGGGAATGGGAGGGTTGACGAGTGCGAGAGATGGAGACAGTAGGTAGATCTGGGGGTACGAAGGATGAGGGGGGATGTGAACGTGGTTCCGGATGCAAATGGCGGAGGGGGCGGAAAGGTGTTGCGAGGACGAGAAACCGACAGGATCGTTGGGGAGTGGACGGGCGCATTGGTTGAATGATACCGCGGGGGTGGGGTGATTTTCAAGTGTGGGTAAGTAGGGCTTAGGGGACTGGAGCTTGTACAATATGTAGTTGAAGAGAGGGGCGGGTTTGAGTCAAATGGAAGGGGTTTAAGAATTTAAAGGGATTTGAGAAATTCTCAGAACATTAAAGATTCGAAGAGAGCAGAGGTGAAGAAACTCGAAGAGAGAAAGATGATGAGATCTCCAGAGACTGAGAGGTAGTTCGGGATTCGAAGAGACAGGGATGGAGAGATTCCCAAGAATGGGAAGGGATTCACTGATGGTGTGTGAAGAGCGATCTACGCCGGGAGACGAGAGCAGTGGAGTTTGATTGAGATACTGAGCAGAGGGTCAGCTAATAAGGAGGGACGAAGGGAAGGAATGAATAGCGGGTAGAAAGGGGGCATTGCGGTGGAAGCTGAGGGAATGGGTCGAGGGGAACGTCGAGAAGTGAGACTAGAGGTGAGATGGGTGAAGAGGTGAAAAAAGAGGTGACTTAGGTAGAGGTTGGTGAAGGTAGTGGCCGGTGAGAGGGAACTACTGTATGAGAGAAATGTTAAGAAGAGTAGACGAAGTAGCAGGGAAAACATGTAAACCGAGAGGACCGTAGAGAGGAACACCTAGAGATGAGTTAACCGCCGGGTTGTTAGACAGGGACATAGAAAGGTGAACGAGAGGCAACAAGATCAGAAACATTAGACAAGAAGAATAGTAAGAGAGGCCTTAGTCTTACGGAGAGACAGGACAAGAGGGATGTGAAGAGGGGTCGGAAAGAAGAGGGAACAAGACGAGAGTAACTAGGAGGGCTGTTCATTCTACGAAGGCATCAATTCCATCGAGAGACAATATGGGAGGTGTTTATTCCTACCGAGGGAATCGAGCAAGAGGAAATGCAGGAAGCTGTTTGTCCTTGACGTAACTTTACACAGAGGGGCTAGACGAGAGGAATCCGAAGAAGAGGTGTCTTTTACACGGGTAAAACAGGTACTGAAAATGACTGTAAGAGCTCTTCGTTCTTGTAGGCAAGAAAGGGGAGAAGAAATTGTGCTCTTTGTAGAGAGTGAAGGATCGAAGGGGTAATGGGAGGAGAAAGCGAGGGAAACTGCATACGAAAGAGAGAGAAAGAGAGAGAGAGAGAGATTCTTTGAAGGGCGAGTTGCTAAAAATCATACTCCGTAGAAGCAAATAGAATGTAAGCAAGAGTATAAAGAGAAGTAATATCAAGAAAACGGAATTGTAGCAGGGTCCGCCTCGAATACATTCTATCCGTTGATCGATTTACGCAAGACAGGACAGACAAGTTGCGAATTTAAAGAGAGGGTTTGATTTCGGGGAGTGCTTGAATAGCAGGCTGAGAGGGGAGTGGTATGGGAGTGATGCGCGCGCTGGGCTAGATTCACTCAGTTGCGGGAGACTAACTGACTTGTCCTAAGGAATTGCAGTTCTGCATCTTTCCCCCCGACCTCCTCTTCTGCTCTTCTCCTCTCTTTCCCCCCCCTCCTCTCCCACCTCCTCTACCTTTTCTTGCTCTTCTGCCCCTCTTCCCTCTCTTCCTTTTCTCCCCCTCTTCCTTCTTCACTCCCCGTGCTGTTTAGGCTTTCTTCTTCCTCCCGCACTGCATACCTCTAGAAGCAGCTTTCCGTGCGATTCTTCTCTAGACTCTTTCCCCTGCTAAGCACCCTCTACTCTCTCGATTTTTTTCCTGCCTGCCTCACTTCCTCCTCCTCCTGCTCTCTTCACCAATTCCTCGCCGAAATCCCTTCTACCGTCGCAAATCGTTTGCCCCTCAGCTCCCTACTTCCCTCTCAATTTCATCCCCCCTCAACTCCTTCTCCTATCCCGTTTCGTCAACCTGCGCAAACACGTGTCGCGGTCCGTCTTCACAAACCCCCCCCCCTCCTGTTTCTGTTCGCCTAAAGGTCACTGCAAAGCCGAAGAAGGACAAGGTGAGCATCGCATCTTCCGTGATGGCCCTAGGCCCTCCTCTTGCACCTACCTTCCCACCTACCAACCTAACTACCACCTACCTTCAGGCAGGCAAGGCTTGATGTGCTGACGAGTGATGAAACGTAAAGCACGAGGATAAACTTCCGCCTCCCGACATCTTACCTTCGACATCCATACCTACAAGCATCATGGATACTGCTACTCCCGAGGGAAAGGCGAACGCCTGGAACGACCAGGCCAAGGTGCGTCTCTCCTGAAACCTCATCCCACGACGACTTCATTGACCTCCCTCATTTTGTGCTTCCCGACCTCCCCATCACATACTCCATCGTCATCTGATGACGTCCCGCCTACCCGCGTCGCAAGACGTAGACATCAATATGGAGGCGCACACCTACTCCCCTCTCGCCTGGAGCCCAAAGTGAAGAACTCATTGATGTGCCTGCTGACCCCGCGCAGTACCAACTCCTGCTGCGCATTGTCGCGCAGACCAAGGAGGGCAAGGCGATCAAATGGGACCTGATCAACCTCCCGGGCCGCACCACCAAGTCGCTCCAGAATATCTGGACCAAGATCAACAAAGAGATCCAGGAACTCGAGGCGCAATGCGGCGGCTGCGCGAGTGGGGTCGCGACGCCCAAGAAGTCGTCTGTGAAGAAGTCTGGCGGTCAGTCCTGATTGACCCTTTCTCCCTTTTGCCCTCATTGTCGCGCTCTTCATCTCCCCCAGGACATCTTCTGAAGAGGGGGAGAGAAGGGAAAGGAGAGAGATGAGCCGTAGGGCCTTGAGCGATGAAGGCGATTCCGGAAAGAGAATCGAGGAGAGTCTTTGATGAGTCCACGTCGGCTAATCGAGGATTTTGTGATCTAGGACGCGGCCGTCCAAAGAAGAGCGAGACAATCGTTGCCGAGGACGCAGGCGTCGACGACGACGAGGACGACGGCGGCCCGGCCCCGATCCCGTGCAAGCTGGCGAACAAGAAGACCAAGAAGCGAGAGAGCCGTGAGTGCGGGTCCAATCCCCTCGTCTTGCGCGTCCCTACCCTTCACACTTCCCTTCCCCCCTTGACATCACATCATCATGATCTTCTTCTGGCTCCATCTTATCATAATTTCAGCACAAACATGCAGAAATGGGTGTGAGTGCAAATTGGAGTAGAGAAAGTCGTTGGGCGTCTGCTCGGTTGTCATACGGCTGCCTGAGGAAGGGAATGACCTGTTCTAGAGGGATGAGTTTGCGTTGGCTGACACGGGGAGGCTGGTAGTGCTCGAAGACGACGTCTCCGACATCAAGCGCATGAAAACCGAGGAGGACGATATCCTGCTCAAGGGCTTCAAGAAGGAGGACACCACCCTCGACGGCCCTGAGGACGGGGAGGAGTGCTAGATGCCCGTGCGTATGTAGTATGCGGAGTATGGCGTACGGAGAATTCCGCGCCACTGTGGGAGGTGCGCAAAGGGCTGTCGTGTGGAATACGGTCTGAACTCTATTTCGTGCGATAGATTCTTATCGAAGCTGCTAGAGCACCGTAGGGGTGCCTAGTATACGCAACTGTATATTAGCGCGCTTTAACTACTATTTTATAGGGTTAAAGCGCCCCCCCTAGGCTAAGGCGCATTCCTTCTTAATTAACGTACTTTCTGCAAACCGCTCTACTTGTGCTTGCGCCTTTGTTGCAAAAGTTATAGGCCTATAGCGATTTTAACATATATCTTTACTAAGCATATTACCGTTAATACTACTGTTATTTTTTATTTTTTTTTAATTACTTTATTATGCCTACCTAACTTACCTTTACAATGTCTTTAGAGCCTAAGCTCTAGGGATTTAAAGATTAGGTCCGCTAGTCTAAGGCCCTAAAGGGCGTTGCTAAAGCGTATAGCGTCTAGCACATTATCGACTAGACCAGTAAGGCTGCGGCTAGAGATGCTGTTAGCATCCTAGACCGCCTTACCGCTTAAGAGATAGACAAGAAGATTGCTTAGCGCTTTAGCAAGCCTATAACTAAGATCGATCTAGCTTCCTGCATTGCTTACGAAGGTGTTCTCTTCTAGGAATAGAAGGGTAAGCGTAATAATAGCGCAGAGATTACAAGGTCTTATGCTATAATTAAAGAGTAGATATAAAGGACTATCTCATAGTCCTTCTATCTACGCTCCCTTGCTGCAGCTACTAGGCGCTATAAGAATACCGTGTACTAGTTTACTACGCGTAAGCTGCTCTAGGAGCTCTAAGCTATTACTGCCCCTCCCTATAAAGCGATCGTTAACGTAGTTCGTAATACGTATAACGCAGCTATAGCTATAGCTTTGTGCGCTAGCACGCCTCTAGACGCATAGCTTCTTAAGTAGACTAACGCGTTAGCTAGAGCCTAGGAGTATAGGATCCTAGAGGTCTAAGGCACTTAGGCTATCTTTACGGTGCTCTAAGCAGTTAAACAGCGCTTTCTTTTAGAGTAAGAGGAGCGTAAGGTTAGCGAATTGCGTAAGCTAATTTCTAACGCTAAGGAGGTGCCTTCTCTTAACACTTATATTAAGCACATCTCTAAAAAGCTATAAAGCGCTTCTAAACCTAAAAGACTAGGCGCCTATAGCACTCTAGGAGCAATAAGCGATAATAACAAGAAGAGCTCTTCTGCTTAGCCCGCTAATCGCTGCCTATATAGCAATAATTACAGATTTCCCCCTATTAACTGCTAGAACCTTTAATTTGCTGTAAAAGGCGTTGCTAAGGGGGAGACTAAGAGATAGACAGCTAAGAACGTTAAAAAGATTAAGGAGCGTTTAGCCTTTAACGAGTAGGCGCTTTTACGCTAAGAGCTTATTATAGCTAGGTAGAACCTAAGCGGCATCTTTAAGAAGCTACCTTAAGGTCTACGTTAGGTTTAGGGGCAGGGTTAGGGACAAGGTTAAGGGCAGGGACGAGGTTAAGGGCAAGGACAGATTACCGCCGCCCTACTTAACCTTTCTGCCTTTAAGACCCTAATAAGGAGCTTAGGAATATATATAACACTTACGTAGGATTGTTATCCGCTTTCTTAGAGCACCCTTTTAGACAGCTATAGAGCATTGCATCTTGTTAATAACAAAGATTTGCTTATCCCTAGTTCTTTTTGCCTAAGTAATTTTAATAACTTTATAAAAGCAAGAACTACCTAGTTTAAGGTCTTAGGAAGAGGTACCTGCGTCTTATAGAACGTGTTTATAGCTACAGGGCGCTTTTATAGCCTTAATCTTAAGTTGCTAAACGTTGCCGTCGTTAAGGGCTTTTATATTAACATCGTCTCTAAGGCGAAGCTCTACAAGGCAGGCGTCTAGTTCCTAGGGTTAAACTGCTTCCTGCGTATAGGAACGCTAAAGCACAATTGCGTACTTACGAACCTTATAAAGAGACACAACTTAGTGTTTTTAGAGTTCGTTCCTACCCCTAGCTACGCTCTTAACGGCCCTAAGTTAACTATGCTAATTAGGAAAGAGGCCCTTTTTAAGCGCTTTTATATTATTTCTTATGTAAATCCCCTGTTGTACGTTCTAAACCCTAGTCTCTACCCTTATTTCCCTACCCTTAACACTCCCCCTACCTACCTAATGCGTAAGGATAAGGCAGACCTATAGCATCTACGCTTAGGACACCTTAGCAGCGCTGCCCTCTAGGCTGTAGTTAAGAACGCTTACGGAGTCGCGATTAAGGGTTCTGCGTAGGGGCCTATAAGGATCGAATGCTAAACGTATGCTCTTATATACGCGTTACAGGTTATCTCCTATACCCTATCTACGTAGCGCGCTCTACGGCTATTTTAGCGCATTTATTAGGACTTGCAGGACTATAAGCGCGGGTTTAATAGCTTAGCTTAGCTAATAGTAATTAAAGACAAATACAGCGGCTAGTTGTATGCGTAGCCCTTCCTTAACAAGGCCTTAACGACCGTCTTTAACGCGCTATTCGATTTTAAGCAGTAGGTAAAACAGCAGTTTAACTTTGCGATCTATATCATTAGGTAGGACAACAAGGCTGCTATAATCGCAATTAATAGGAAGAGCGCGTTCTAACGGTAGGCGTAGGACGAGGGCATCGTTTTAGAGCTTATACCCCCCTATACTTATAAGCCTAACGGTGCCGCAGAAAGAGCAGGACAAGAGATAACAACAAAGCAGATTAAGATAAGGGAGGGCGCTAACCTTCTAAAGGAGCTTTAGCTAGAGAGCGTTTAAGCTACAGCTAAACTAATTAATATATCCCTTTTGTGCGTTTATTCCTAGCTTTTACCGCTAAAGGTGCTAAAGACGTAGTTTAAGAATTTTACCCCCTTCCCGATCTATAAGCCCTGTGCTAACCTTCGCCTAGATTAGAACGGTTTATACGCATATAGTTATAAAGCCTTTGTATTAAACCGCGATTAAAAAGCAAGGAGGAAAGCTTAGTTCTTTAAAACGAGCTTTAGAGGACTAAAGGGATATCTCGTTAGATATACTGCCTTAAACATATACTAGATCTAGATACTAAAATTAAGAAAAGTTATAATAACAAAAAACGTTAGATTTAACGAGAAGCGCTTTTATAACCCTTAGGAGACAACTATAAACGATCTTTCGGTAGCTAAGCTTAATAATCTCTTTAACGAACTATAGGTTAGCAACTTAGAGACTAACTTATACGGGTTTAGCCTTCCCTTTATACAACGACGAGAGCTAACAGAGGTAGAAAAGCTGTTTAACATGCCGGAAGAGGACGCTCTTGCGCAGCATTACTACACTAATAAGTACGTAGACAAATATAGCGCCTTAGAAATCCCGTTAGCTCTTACAATCCTATTTATAAGACTCTAGACCTTAAATCGATTACCTAATCCCTGTCTAGTAAGCGCTAGGACAGAGGACGGCGTAGAATCGGAACGATTTAAGAGCGCACTAAGCAGCGAAGCGCATAAGGAAGACTACACTAAGGTAGCTAATATACATAGCACATTATCGGGTAACAACTTATTAGCATAGCTAGAGAAAGAGACTAACTTGGTAGAGAGCACTCGCTTTAACGAAGAAAGCGTAGCACCTACTAAAAGAACAGCAACACAGCAAGAGACGAGCGTATAGTTAACTACTAGAGTAGATATACCTATAGACAACAGCGCGGGTAAGGGGGAAACATAGGGTAGCGTAATCTAGTTAACTAAGGCAGAAATGCCTACGACGGAAAGCGTAGGAGAGCAGCTTACCGTAATAAGTTAGAGGATCCCCCCCCTAGTAGCACCTTATCGCAGCAGCTAACTATAGGACAAAGCGCTTATTAAGAAACAGAGCACTCCGTAAGATTACGCTAGCATATATGCTATTATTACTAAATTTTTCGGAGCGGTTAAGCCGGGGGGAAGGGTTAAGCACCTAGACCCCTATGACGCTGCGTAGGGGAGCAGGAAAGCCTTCTTTTTAGTAATCTTAGCAGCAATAGACCCTTTATCGCAGAGGATAAGGAAGATAGATAACGACGCCCTAATTAGGTTTAAGGATCTAGTAAAACTGCTGCACAACTAGGAGTAAGCAATAAAACACCCCCTATTAAAGCGCTTTAGGTAAGCAGCGCAGCTAGAGTATAACGAACTAAGTACGTAGCACACCTAGGAGGTAGTAAGCGTAACTAAAGCAGCAGGGCTAATAGTGCTAGCGATGTAGATCTTTATATACAAGCTCGACAAGGATAAAGACCTAGTGCGCTATAAGGCCTAGTTTATAGTACGCGGTAATAAGCAATAAGCATCTATGATTAAGAGCATATACGCGGCTACGCTAGCAGCGCGTTTATTTTAGATCCTTGTTGCCTTCGCAGCCTGGTTTAACTTAGAGCTAAAGAAATTCGACGTTAAGAACGCCTTTCTTAATACAAAGCGTAGGGAGGATAAGCCCCTTATGTACTATAAGATACTAGACAGCTTTAAGCTCTTAGGCAAGTGTCTTAAGCTCTCTAAGGCCTTATACAGACTACGAAACTTACTATAGCTCTAGTTCTAAGAGTTCTTAGGGACGCTTTCTACCTTAGGGTTAGAAGCGTGCCTAGAGGAGCCCTACCTTTTCTACTTACTAGATAGGGATCTTTTCTTAGTGTTCTACGTTAACGACATTATTATAGCCTTCTACGAAAGCGCGCATAAGCGTTATAACTAGGTGCTTAAGGCGCTGTACAGTAAATATAAGCTCTATAAGGAGGGGGATGTAAAGTAGTTCCTTAGAATTAAGATTAAACGAAACCGCTAAGAAAAGAAGCTGTTCCTTCTACTAGACTTATATATTAACAAGGTTGCCTAGCGCTTTAGACTTACACAAGGAACCTAGTAACCTTCTATCCTAATCTTAGCAAAGGAGTACGTAAGCGTAGAGACCTAGGCTACGAAGCAGTTAATTAAATCCTATTAGGAAAAGGTTAGCTTAGTGCTCTATGCCGCAGTAATAACCTAGCCTAATATCGCCTTTGCAGCATCCCTTTTGTTACGATACCTTACTAATCTAGGGCAGGATTATTACTAAGCCGTAGACTAACTTATCTGCTATCTCTTTGTATAGAAGAAGCTTGCGATCTAGTATAAAGGAGCAGGAAAGATGTAGGTCTTAACTGCGTTAAGCGATGCTTCCTTTATAGACGACCCTAAAACTTGTAGATTATCGCAAGGATACATTATCTCCTTCTACAGCGGTCTAGTAGTATAGAATGCAACGCAGTAGGCGACTGTAACAACTTTAACGACGGAAGCTAAGCTCCTTATGCTTAGAAGCATCGCGAAAGAGACTATAAGGCTTTAACGGTTATTTAACAAGCTACGCTTTAACCTAAAAGAGAGATAGAACCTACGCTATAACAACACCTAAGCAATGCGCCTTATAATTAGAGAGCGCAAAAGAATTAACACTTGTTTACGCTATATAGACATCTAGAATATATAGATAAAGCAAGAATTTTAGCGTAAACGGTTTAACATTATATACTTACTTACAAAGCTTATACTAGCTAACGGGCTTACTAAAGCCCTCCTATAACAGCGCTTTAAGCATTTCTACGCCCTGCTAAATATAAAGGACTTTAACGTTATCGAGGGACTCTAAGGAAACTATATAGCGTAATTAATACAGAGATTTGCATAGGAAGATAAGGAGAAGAAAAGCGTACCTAAGCTTACGTATAAGCAGAACAACGTAGATTATCTCGAACTAATCTAACTCTAAGGGGAAAGGGACCCTACGTATATACACAACTTATACCCTTCTTTCTTAAAGCGCAGGGGCGTTCCCCTTAGTACAAGCTAGCTTTCTTAAAGCGCGCACGCTCCTACTCTATATACTTTAGCAAGGTAAAGTAGGCGCGTACTCCTTCGGTAAGAGTAATGCGCGTATTCGGATCGCTAGTAGTAATAGAGATCGCGGACGGGGCAGGGAAGAGAGAGGCCTTAGTGTTTAAAAAATAATAGGTTTCGCGGATACAGCAGCAGAGGCAACGGACTTTCTGTACGCAGATAATAAGCAAAGAGCTTTATAAGAGTAGAGGAATGCTTACCTTAAGCTCCTGCTTATTAATAGCATCGATAAGGCAGATTACCGCTTAACGGATAAAAGGGTAGCTAGGAAAAGTTATAAGCATAAGAACATAGGGAGAAGGTTGTAGATTAAGGGAAGAGCACTTACGCCTAATAGCACTTATAGTTGTTGTTCTTGTAGTACTAACAACAATAACCCTTTACAGCAGGGTCTTATACACAGAGCAATAGATTACTCTTCTTCCCTAAAGCGACCGCGAGAGCGCAAGGAACGTAGAGCACTAGCAAAGGCATAGCATTAGTAAGAGGAGGCCTGCAAAGGGTCTTCCTGCTATTACTATTACTATCCCTATTACTATCCCTATTACTATCCCTATTATCATCGTTATCGTTATTAGAGCTAAACAAGCTGTCCTTATTATTATTACTACTGCTAAGAGCTTTCTTCTTAGGGGTAGTAGCCGCCTTACCCTTGCCTTTATTCTTAATAGGAGTTAACGGTCTAGCCGGTTTCCTAACCGCAGTAGTACTAAGGATAAAGAGAAGGGCTAGGGCTAGCTTAGGGGGCGGATTAAGGGGGGGGACAAGAGCGCCTTAGCTAGCAGGCGCGCCTAGCTGTTAAGCTAGAGTCTAGGCTGCAAAAGGAAGAGGAGGTTAGGTAACCTTAAAAAATGCGGACTGCTAGGCTAAGTTAGCGAGCGCGAGGGGCCTAGGGGCGGGCAGCACAGCGAAGAGAGGAGCGCCTAACGGAAGAGGAGCGCCTACTAGAGCCGCCGGAGGAGGTGCTGGTGCCGGAGGCGGAGCTAGTGCTAGAGGAGGAGCTAGAGCAGGGGGAGGAGCTAGAGCAGGGGGAGGAGCTAGAGCAGGGGGAGGAGCTAGAGCAGGAGGAGGAGCTAGAGCAGGAGGGGGAGCAGGAGGAGGCACTACTAAAGGCGCTAGGGGAGGAATAGGCGTAGAGGGATTGCTAATAGCTGCAGGAGCAGAAAGCGAAACCTACGCAAGGCGGACAAGAGCAACGACGATAGCAGGGGTAACGATTAGAGGCGCAGGGCTACTACCTAACATAACCGCGCTTACAGAAGCAACAATAGGAGCTGCTGCACTATCCGCAGCTGCTTTCGCTAAAGCAGCCTATACTTTTCTATTTACAGCGAGCTTCTTATAGCTAGCAGCACCGCGCTAAGACTTCTTACGACTAGCTATATCGTTAAGGGACTTACTTAGCTGCTTACGCGCTAAAGGGAGCCTAGAAGGCGTAGAAGAGCTTGCTACGGTTAAAGGAAGACGCTTAAAAGAAAGGGAGCTTATAGGAAGAGGACGACGCAAGGAGCGGTAGACAGAAAGAAAGAGCTCGTTAACGGTTAACAAGTGCAAGGCGGTGCTAGGCGCCTTAGAAGAGCGCTCTTAATTAAAGAGCAAGGAAATCTTAAGATTTAGATTAAGGTCCTTTATAGTTTCTTATTGTTTTTTTGCTATAAGAACGATTAGTAAGTACATAAGTACGCGTTTAGGCTGTATAGATTATAAAAGCGCGTTAAGAGGGGGCGTTAAAGACTTACGAGAGATTAGAAGAGGGATCGGATGTTAGTCGACGAAGCTTAGATATAGTAATGCAAGAGCCTTAGTATTAAGAAGGATAAGAGAAAGAGGAAGAGAGAGGGGGGGCGCCTTGTGTAGGGGCGCAGCTTTAAGGGCTAGAGGCATGCTCCTATAGGCAATAGTAAATCGGGTTCTTACTTCTCTTTTACCTTAGGAAGGTAAATGCGTTTAGCGAAAGGCGCTCTAGAGCATATAAAAGGCTTGTTGCTGCGTACTTAAAGAGAAGGCGAAGGACAATACTACGAATTCTACGCTTATAGCTAAGGTACGCCCTAGTAATAGCCTTACTCTTGTCTAGGGGGAAGTGTTGTATAGAATACAGTCTAAACTCTATTTTATACAATAGATTCTTATCAAAGCTACTAGAGCACCGTAGGGGTGCCTAGTATACGCGACTGTATATTAGCGCGCTTTAACTACTATTTTATAGGGTTAAAGCGCCCCCCCCGGGCTAAGGCGCATTCCTCCTTAATTAACGCACTTTCCGCAAACCGCTCTACTCGTGCTCGCGCCTTTGTTGCGAGAAGGGCTTCTGGTTGCGCAAAACAGAGCATGGAGAGTAGGAGACTGAAGGGGGGGGGGGGGCGCTCTCCCCCGGATCACCACGACGGCTGGGACGTGAAATCACAGAGGCCGTGAGTAGGGGCGAAAGGCGATGGGAGCTCGTCGTTGATGGCTGGACATGATGGATTTCCCGGTGAAAGTCTGGGACTGGATGGACGGCAGCGGTTTGGCTCTGCCTGATCCCATATTAGGCAAAACATCGAAGATCGACAAGGATGACGCACATGGAAGAGAGAAAGGCAACCCTCGTCCTTCACCGTGCCGGTACAGTTCCCCATGCTTCGTCGAGGGTCGAGAAATGATGTGACCGTGTTGTTTGCTCTCGGCTCCTTGGCCCGGTGAGAAATTGGGGTCCTCGCCGGGGTGAACCTTGCTCAGCTTTCCCAGCGCCGAGGGACCGAGAAAGAGATCCCGCCTATTAAGTACTCGGTGCTCGGTCCCCCGTACCGTAGGATCGGATGCTCGGAACGCCTCCTCGTCGCGGGGCTTTTCGAGGTCTGCGGCTTGCGTGCTCGGTACGGAGGGCTGTAAGATCGTCATCAGATGGCGGGACGCAGGCCAGTCCTCCTCATTTCCCTTCCGTGTGGGGAGTGCTCCGTACTCCGTGGAACACCCGTCTGATCCTACGGAGTGTTGCTTGTTGCTCGTTCTTCATCTTCTGCTTCGTCTTGTTATTGACCTTCATCTTCATCTTGTTCTCGTTCTTGTCTCTGTTCTTGTTCTCCGTTGAAATTGTTTCTTTTCTACGGAGTACGGCAACTCTTTGATCTGATGGACTTTGATTGCTCTTCTTTGATTCCGTTCTTCTTCGCCTTTCTTATATCTACTTTTCTTGCTTTTTCTCTGCCCAGACTAACGCTGATCACTTGCGGAGCGCCATGCGAGCTAGACGCCCACATGGACATGGAAGGCTGCTCAACTCAGGCATGGCTGTTTTCGTCGCTCCAGTGCAGGCATCGCAGTGACAGCCACGCCAAGGGAGGAGGTGAAAAAGGGGAGGGCTTGCGAAGCACGGAGGACGGAGCACTACCTAGTATGGATATTCATGTGTAGGTAAATACCGGGTACGGAGTACGGAGTACTCCATACCGTGCTCCGTGCTGCCGGGATTCCGTCCATGGAGGGGCGCATGGACGGTGATGGACGGGGGTGAGAATTTAACGCACGCGGACCGGATGCGAGCGGGCGAGTGATCTTCGTGGAGGGCTCTGTTGCGCTCCGGAGAGTTGGGACTTGCAAGGTTTTGGGGGGACGGCACGATCGTGGTGGTCGACGCTCGGCCAGGCCCCTGCATGGGCCGGCTGCAGTAGCATGCTGCAGATGGGGGCACTGGTACGAGTATGTTCCAATGGCACTCGGCGACTCGGTGCGTCTTGAACCGCGACGGCGGGTGAAGGCGGGAGGGGTCGTCATGAGAGGACCACCTACGAATGGTAGCGTAGCAGGACGAGGCCGTGTTGAATCTGGTGAAGATGTCAGATCTCAGCGGTCAAGGGGCATGAGAGTTGAAGACCATGACCAAGAAGACGACGGCGACGACGACGACGACGACGACGACGACGACGACGACGACGACAACGACAACGACCATCCGCAAGGGGCCCCGAACTCCATAGAGGGGAAGGAATTGGGTGAATGATACCTACCGTTTGGGGTGAGCCTGGTGGCCATGACCCTGGTGAACGCATCAGAGAGACGAGCAGCGAGCCGGATGGCATCGCGATAGGAGCTTCATGGAGTTGGACGCGGACATTGGGCTCGAGAGGGAGAGGGGAGGGGAGGGGAATGGAAACAGAGTCGAATGAAGGCAAGGAAGACTTCATGGATTGGATCTGGATGGACGCCTGAGGAGAGAAGAGGAAGAAGACGGTGGTGCATGGACGGGGGAACATGTTGAATCTGGGACAGGCAGCAGGTTTCCAAACGGAAGCCGCGGGGGACTTGGCTGACAGGTATGCAGTACGCGCGGGATACCCCGATCGTCCGCGTCGGGAACGCAGTCATCGGCAGTGGTGGAAGCTGAGGTTTCCCTCCAAGACAGCACCGTTCGAGATGGATGGACTCGACGGGACGGCCGACCCGCGCTGCACGGATCGAACGAGGGCATCGTGTAAGTACGAGTTCCCGGAGTACTCCGTATATTGATGGAACTCGTGATCCGGTCATCGCCACTGGCCGTCACCTCTTGAGGTCGGCGCCTCTACTCCGTACTCCGTACTGCAGGCGCCAGGTCGGAGAAGCCGCGGGTATCTTCCATGTATCGAGTACCTGCGCTCTAGGTACCTCCTACGGAGTACCTCCGGTCCGTCTGGCGTCGCCGTTTTGCATTTTCTCCACGGATTGGCAGGCGCCCACACGATCGGACTTGCCTCTCGCCGGGGAATACGAAAAAGAGGGAAGGAGCAGGAGGGCAAGGAAAGGAAAGAACGAAGAGGACCAGAACAGGAAGGAGCAAGAGACATAGAGAGGGAATATTATAAAAAGAATACCTAGTAGATTCAGGAACATCGTTAAAGAGATTGATATCAGGAAGGGAAAAGAAGGGAAAAGAAGGGAAAAGAAGGGAAAAGAAGGGAAAAGAAGGGAAAAGAAGGGAAGAGAAGGGAAGAGAAGGGAAGAGAAGGGGAGAGATTGAAGGGAAGACGAAGAGAGCAAAGACTGAGATCGAGAAAAAAGCCGAAAAAGGATCTATTCCATGTTGAAAGACGAACGTAGGGCAGCTGGAGGGCGTAGGTATGTCTGTTCCAGTGTTGTCTGCCTGCAGATTCTTTTCTTCTTCTTCTCCTTCTCTCTATCAGAGCCATTCTCAGAGCTCTTTTTCCCACAACGGCTCCATCGGTTTCTAGAATTTCCTTCCATTAGTACGGACTACTACTACATAGTACTACTATACTAGTAGTAGTACTACTTAGTACGGAGTACTACGAGTTCTGGGTCTATCCTCAAATCTGCTGATCCACCAGCCATTCTACACCTCTCCTCCTCCTCCTCCTATTCCTCTTTTTCCTCCACCTCCTTGGTCTTCGTCCTCCTCGCCCCCCCCCCCCCCCCCCCTTCCTTTTGCCATTGTCCTCCATCCACCTCCTTGTGGTCTGGTTGGCGTTGCATCCACCCGCTCCAACGCACCTGGCACTCCATTCTTGAGAGACGCCAATCGCCTTGCCATCGTCCTTGGCCGTCACCCTCGCCTCTCGCAGCCTCCCTCTCCCTCTCTACACACCATTGCCTGCGAGGCATCATATGGCTTGACTGCGCTGCGACGCTCTCCCCCCTCGTTCCTTGCAAGCCGAGACAGAGCCGTCACAGAGAACCGGACCCCTCACACCCCCCGGTCGCCGCTCTCCCGTCACGCGCGCCATCGCCCTTCGCGTCCCGGTCCCATCTTGGATGCGCTGCGACCCTCCCGGCTCGGAGCCCTGCGACCCTTGCAACTCGGACTAGAACAAGGCCCGTGTCCCTTGAGCAACGGCCTTTCCCTTCCTAGACTTGGCTTCTTCCTCTTCTTCTTCTTCTTCTTCCTCTGACTCTTCTCACTCTTCTGCTGTCTGCTGCCTTTCTACTCCTGCTTCTTCCCCCTCCTCTTCCTCCTCATCATCTTTCATCAGCATTGACCTCCGGCTTCTTCACCGGCCCATCTCGCCCTCGTCGATCCTGTCTCTTCTGGAGCAAAAGACAAACTCACGATACCCCAAGCGCCAATTGGAAGAAAAGAAAAACGCGGACTGACGAACGAGACCCCACCGAACGAGCCGTAGAGGGGAACGAACCAAGGAAGCAGAGCAGGGCAGAAATCTTTTGGAGGAAGTGAAAGAAAAAAACGACGACGCCGACCTGCAACGACTGCCTCCAGTCGACAACATGAATGGCGTAGGGATGATTGTGGGGGACAAGAGGAAGACGCCGGACTCGCCAGACCAGGAGGATCCTCCCCCAAAGCGCGCCGTCATGAACGGCGGCAAGACATCCGCGCTCCCTCACGAGCTCGACAACGAGTTCGAAGTCTTCACGGACTCGGAAGATCTCGAAGACGACGACAACCTTCTCCCCGCCGAAGACGTCGACGGCCACCCTTATACCATGTTCGTGGGCACGCCCGGCAGCCTCGGCGAGTGGCAGGATACCATTCACAAGGTCGTCCGCAACGTCGTCGCCATCCGCTTCTGCCAGACCCGCGCCTTCGATACCGATGTCGGCCTGACGAGCGAGGCCACCGGGTTCGTGGTCGATTCCGAGAGAGGGTCAGTCATGCCATCTCCACACACAAACACTCTCACACTCTCATTCACGAACAGACAAACAAACAAACAAACAAACAAACAAACAAACGAAATTCACCCGGACAAACATACACGCATTCCTGCATATCCGAGATCCAGGGCACTAGGTGGCAGAGCGCGTTGGCTCTGCGTACATGATGGGCCTCCGTTTCTGACAGGTTCACAGTTACATCCTCACAAACCGCCATGTTGTCGGCGCGGGCCCTTTCTGGGGCCACTGTGTGTTCGACAATCACGAGGAGGTCGACTGCTACCCCGTCTATCGAGACCCCGTCCACGACTTCGGCATCCTCAGATACGATCCCGAGGCCATCAAGTACATGCATGTGGATGGCTTGACCTTGGATCCCGACCAGGCCAAAGGTAGCCCCTTGACAATCCAGACTTGCCGCCTACAACCCCTTTCACGATCCTCCGGCTGTTGCTTCATGGAAAGGGACAGCTTTGCGGCAGGTTCTTGGCAGACCAATCAACTAACACTCTTTGGCTCAATAGTGGGTACCGAGATCCGCGTGGTTGGAAACGACGCCGGGGAGAAGCTCAGCATCCTCTCCGGCGTCATCAGTCGACTGGATCGCAACGCCCCCGAGTACGGCGAGGGATATAGCGACTTCAATACATGCTACTACCAGGCCAACGCGGCCGCCAGCGGCGGCAGCTCGGGCAGTCCTGTCGTTAGCAAGGACGGTTCAGCCGTGGCTCTGCAGGCCGGCGGCCGATCCGACGGCGCCTCGACCGACTACTTTTTGCCCCTCGACCGGCCCCTCCGCGCCCTCCAGTGTATCCAGCAGGGCAAGCCCGTCACCCGAGGCGACATCCAGTGCCAGTTCCTGCTCAAGCCCTTCGACGAATGCCGCAGGCTGGGCCTCAGTCCAGATTGGGAATCCGCCGTCCGCAAGGCCTTCCCCCACGAGGTCAACATGCTGGTCGCCGAGATCATCCTGCCCCAGGGTCCCTCCCATGGCAAGATCGAGGAGGGCGACGTCCTCATCAAGGTCAACGGCGAGATGCTGACGCAGTTCATCCGGCTCGACGAGATTCTCGACTCCAACGTCGGCAGCTCGATCAAGTTCCAGCTCCAGCGAGGCGGCACAAACGTGGAGGTCGACATCGAGGTCGGAGATCTCCACAAGATCACACCGGATCGGTTCGTGTCTGTCACCGGCGCGAGCTTCCACGACCTCTCCTACCAGCAGGCCAGGCTCTACGCGATCGCGGTCCAGGGCGTCTACGTCTGCGAGGCCGCGGGGTCCTTCCGCTTCGACAACAACGACCACGGCTGGATTGTGCAGACCGTGAACCACAAGAAGACGCCCGACCTCGACACCTTCATTGAGGTGATGAAGGCGATCCCAGATAAGTCGAGGGTCGTAGTCACCTACAAGCATCTGCGCGACCTGCACACGCTCAACACGACGGTCATCTACATCGATCGCCACTGGGCCGCCAAGATGAGCCTGGCCGTCCGCAACGACCAGTCGGGCCTGTGGGACTTCACCGACCTGGGCGATCCCCTGCCGCCCGTGGACCCCGTCCGCCGGTCGGCCGCCTTCATCGAGCTGGACCACATGCCCCACCCGGGCGTTGCCGGGCTCATTCGCAGCTTCGTCCATATCAATTGCACCATGCCGATGAAGCTTGACGGCTTCCCCAAGAACCGGAGATGGGGCATGGGTCTGGTCATCGACGCGGAGAAGGGCCTGGTCATCATCTCGCGGGCCATCGTCCCGTACGACTTCTGCGACCTCTCCATCACGATCGCGGACTCTATCATCGTCGAGGGCAAGGTCGTCTTCCTGCACCCCCTGCAGAACTACGTCATCGTCAAGTACGACCCGTCCCTGGTCGACGCGCCCGTGACGAGCGCGAGGCTCAGCTCCAAGCCCCTCACCCAGGGCGCAAAGACGTACTTCCTCGGCCACAACCGGATAGGCAGAATCGTGCACGGGTCCACGACCGTGACGGAGATCACCGCCGTCGCCATCCCGGCCAACTCGGGGGCGCCGCGGTATCGCGCGATCAACGTCGACGCGATCCAGATCGATAGCAATCTCGGGTCGACGTGCAACAGCGGCGTCCTGGTCGACGAGAACGGCTCGGTGCAGGCGCTGTGGCTCACGTACCTCGGGGAGCGGTCGCACTGCAGCCAGCGGGACGACGAGTACTACCTGGGCCTGGGCACGCCGACGCTGTTCCCGGTGCTGTCGGCGATCCAACGGGGCGAGGAGCCTAAGCTGCGCATGCTCTCGGTGGAGTTCCGGGCGGTGCAGATGTCGCAGGCGGCCGTGATGGGCGTGTCGGACGAGTGGATCCGCAAGGTCACGGAGGCGAACCGGTCGCACCACCAGCTCTTCATGGTCAGCAAGCGGACCTTTGAGCGGGTCGACCAGCCCGTGACGCTGCTCGAGGGCGACATCGTCCTGACGATCAACGGCAAGATGTGCACGACCATCTCGGACTTTGACGTCATGTTCTCCAACGAGTCGCTCGACGCGGTCATCGTGCGCAACTGCGAGGAGCTGCGCCTGCAGCTGCCCACGGTGCCGGCCGACGACATGGAGACGAACCACGCCGTCATCTTCTGCGGCGCCATCCTGCACCGCCCGCACCTCGCCGTGCGCCAGCAGATCAGCAAGCTGCACAGCGAGGTCTACGTCTCGAGCAGGATTCGGGGATCCCCTGCGTACCAGTACGGCGTCGCCCCGACCAACTTCATCACGCACGTCAACGGCGAGCCGACGCCCGACCTGGACACCTTCATCGCGGCGACGCGCAGGATCCCGGACAATACATGTGAGTACCAGTCTCCTTGCCCAAGGGCAGAATTATGGAGAAGGAGGAGGAGGCTTATGCTGATGTTCCCGTGCAGACTTTCGCCTCAAGGCCGTCACCTTTGACTCGGTGCCGTGGGTGATCACGATGAAGAAGAACAACCACTACTTCCCGACCGTCGAATGGATCAAGGACAGCACGCAGTCGTGCGGCTGGCGCCGCGTGACGTACGAAGGGGACGAGGTGATTTGCGGGGAGGCCACCGGCGCCGTGCCGGCCGTCTCGGAGGACTCTGAGATGGAATAAGCCCGAGCGGCCGAGCTGATTGGAATTGACTCCCGAGTCGGATGGCGCTGATGCTGATGCCGATGCCGATACGGAGTACTCCGTACACACACATACACGATGCATGGATGCTCTCTCGGCGGATATAGGCAGCGGGGGATCTCAACTCGAAACCTCTCCCTGGGTTAGGTTGAACCCTTCTGGCTCTCGGCCGAAGAAGCCACTGGACCATCCTCGTCCACGCATCATTTGTTTTTGGTCTCGTTCTGTATTCATCATCTTCTTCCACTTGTTCTTCTTCTTCTTCTACTTCTTCTCTTTGAACGCCGCCTTGTCATCCTTCTGCTTCTGCTTCCTCTTCTCCTCCTTCTTGTTCTTCATCTTCTTTGTGCACCCCTTCCGCCCCCCTTCCCTATTTATCGGTCCGTCCATCTGGCACGGTGGCACGGTGGGCCGGATCCTCACCTGGATATCTTTTATTCTATGCATTGGACAATGGCGTTGTGCGGCTATGACGGATTCTCACAACGGTGCTTATCTTAGCCGCGTGCTATACCGCGGAGTTTCATCCGCAGATTTGGTTTCTACAAAAAAATGGCGGGGGGCAGAGGGGAATGGGCTGCTAGGGCTGCCGCAAGCCGGAAGTGTGTATGCATCCTGACGATGAATCACTGAGGCTGGGAGTGTGTAGCATCCTGATGGAGGATTGCCGAGGCCAGGGCTGTGTATGCATCCTGACGGGGATCGGTCCGGAGAAAGAGGACAACTGCTGAATGAATGGATAGATAGAGGATGCAGCCCTGTTGCTGCGTCCAACTTGCGCATCTGCTTCTTGTCATGTCTTGTCTCATCTTTGCCTCTTGTCTTGCTTCATGTAGCTGGTAGATCTGGGGAGGTTGATATGGATGTCCTGGGGGAGAGAGGTGGAGGAGAAGGGAGAGGGAGATTGTGCTGCTTCATACATGTAGATGCTGGCGAAAGCATCGATCATACAATGATTGATTGTCTACTGAGTACTACATGTATAGAATGGATGTTCCTTGTACTCCGATCACATTGGAGCTGTGGAGGACACAAGCCGTCGTCATCTCGACAACCGGACACATCTATCTTGTATGCGTCGATTCACGCTCCCCGTACATGTCGTGTCTTGAAATCGACGAACATACTCCGTACATTGAGAATTGATCCATTGATGAATGCGGGGAACCCGCATGATGGACCCATTCCACTGCGGCGGCGGCGACGGACACTAACGCCATAGCGGCACGCCTCAACCAACTCCAACCTCAGCTGGGCTCTACTCCGTAGCTGTCTTCCTCCTCCCTCCCTCCTCCTGCACTGGCACCCTGCTGATGACGATGATCGGTGATATCGGCTGCTGCAACGAGAGGCTGGATTGCGATCGGACTGTCAAGCGTGGGACGTGAGCTACTCTGATTGAAGCTCGACAGAACGTTGGGCATTGTGTTGGACGATCATATTGGTACGGAGGACCTGCGAGGGCGCGACCACGACCACGACCACGACCACGACCACGACCACGACCACGAGCCGATCGAAGGTGCAGTGCGGTGCAGGCGGCGGACTGCCTGACATACGTTACGAGCGCGAACTCGGCTTTTGGCGGTTGCGTTGGATCCAGAGGATTTCGGCAAGATGCCTCCTTCGGCGACCTGGCTGGTAATGACATCCCTTCTCCTGTCTTTCCCACCGGTGGGCGCCTCCATCTGCTGCTAGCGCTCCCACGTCACTCGTCTGCTGCTCTCCTCTTCACCCTGGCACCCCATTCGTGAGGCTGACATACCGAACCCCCCCCCCAAGACCAAGCTCAAGGTGCAGCTCAAGCTCGCGATCGCGCGTCTGCGCATGGTCCAGCAGCGCGACGAGCAGCTCGGCAAGACGAACCGCCGCGCGATGGCGCAGCTCCTCGAGGCCGGCAAGGTCGACTCGGCGACGGTCCGCGTCGAGGGCATCATCCGCGCAGACATCACGAGCGAGCTGCACGAGCTGCTCGAGCTGTACTGCGAGCTGCTCCTCGCGCGGGCGGGCCTGCTCGAGGCCCCCACGTGCGACCCGGGCCTCGAGGAGGCGGTCAAGAGCCTCGTGTACGCTGCGCCCCGCACGGAGATCAAGGAGCTCGGCACGGTGCGGGGCCTTCTGGCGGAAAAGTTCGGCAAGGACTTCGTGCTGGCGGCCACGGAGAACAGGGGCGGCGGGGTCAGCAAGAAGGTGGTGCGGAAGCTGGGCGCGGAGCCGCCGCGGGCAGAGCTCGTGCAGGGGTACCTGGAGGAGATTGCGAAGGCGTACGGGGTGGACTGGCCGAGGGGGAGGCCTGCTACGACGACGACGACGACGACGACGACGACGACGACGACAGCAACAACGCCGCCGCCGCCGAATTTTTTGGACGAGGACGAGGATGAGGATGGTCAGGGGGGGGGACGGGCAACGCAGGCTGTGCAGGATGCGGCTGGCGGGGAAGGGGGGGGGATACTGGATCACGAGGGGCGCGGGGTTCACAAGGAGCAGGAGGAGGTGAGCCGCGCGAGGCCCCCGGCGGGGAGGCTCGGGGAGATGAAGAGCCCGCTGACGGTGACGCCGCCGCGGATGACGACGGACAATGTGCATCCCAAGGTGACGCTGGGCTCGGTGGAGCTGAGGCCAAAGGGGGACGGGGCGAGGGCGAGGGAGCCGGAGGGCTCGGTGCCGGATATCAGCGATCTGGAGAGGCGGTTCGCGGCGTTGAAAAAGAGGTAGACGGGTGCATGTTTACCTGAATATACGAAACACATCGATCGAGACGGCCTGCCTTCAAGTTCCCGAAGCCATCCATCACGGAATGCCAGGTGAGGTCTGGAGAGGGATTCTCGCGAGTTTCTCCACGAACATCCTCGAATTTTCTCACATTGTTCATGTCCAGAGCCGGACCGCGTCATCGTGGCTTCTTCCTCACATTTCTGGGCAGGCCCCTGATCTGACCTACGCCTTCCCGGCATGAATCATCACGCGATGCCTTCAACCTCGACTTCAACTTCAACTTCCACTTCAGCCTCCACTGTCCACGTCTTCATCCTTCGTCTTGCGTTCTCCCCTCGATCCTCCAACCATCAGAGTCCCTCGATCTGTTCTTCCTCACACGCGTGACGAGTGCTTCCCCGCCCGGCGAGCCCCGATCCATCCCATCCCATGCGAACAAGATCAAGGGCCGCCAGGGGTCGCGTGCGAGGGCCCCGGCCTGGACGTGGAGGCCCTGCACATCCTCCGCACCGTGCTTGGCTGCCTGAACATCCGCAACGCGAGCCACCTCGCCAAGATGCGGCAGGAGACCCTCGAGAGGCGCCTTGATGCGCGCGATATGCGCAGCTGACGCGCAGGCAGCGCGCCGTCGTCTACGCGGCGTGGCTGAGGGCGTCCACGGTCTTCGAGACGGACAGCAGCGTGGTCGAGGAGCTCGTCGCGGACATGTGTGCGTTTCTCAGTGCCGCGGGCTGCTCGAGGGACATGTGTCTCGAGGCTTGCGCCGAGAGCTTCACGGGCGGCGTGCGAGGGAGCAGCAGGTCCTCGTCCGCGGTTGAGGAGGAGGAAGAAAAGGACGAGGATGCGGTAAACATGATGCGCTTCGTTCTGGAGTGCATTCTGTGGAGCTCGAGATCGGCCGGACTACGGCGCGAGATATTGACTTCGCCACAGGTCCCGTCCGCTCCGACCCTGTCTTCGCTGCGCATCAAAGGGTTGCATCAGCTGCACGAGAACGTCGACGCAGGTCATGAGGCATCGTCGATCGGGATCCGTATCGAGCGCGAGACCAGTGACAGGAGCTCCAGCTTCTCGAATCCCGCCATAGGGAGCCGGCGCATACCTCGGACGCCCGGTGCGGAAGACATCCTAGAAACCTTGTCACGAGAGCGTGATGAAGTGGACGCCTGGCTTCGAAGGATGGATCGTCCGACGGCGCTGCAGATGTGGGACATGCTCGAGGCCGGCGGGCCGGTGCAGGACGATGTCTGAAGGGCCACTGATCGCTCCTCGTCTGGCGACAGTCAGATATGCCGTCTGCTTGTCTGTCTTTCTGCCCATCCTTCCTATCTCGCCCCAAAGGATTTCTTCTCCCATATGTAGAATGCGCGTGCACAATCGTGTGTACTGGTTGGGATCTTGTCCCAAGAGAAACGTTTAGATATCAAATGAATATGTCAATGAATTCGAAAGGGCTCTCAAGATTTGCCGTCCGAACCGACGTAGCAGTCGCCATGCGCCGAAACTCCAAATGTGGTGGTATCCCGCTCTTCCCCCTTTCCGCTTTCTTCAGATTCTAAAAGACTTCCCTCGTCCCTCCAGTCGTCCAAGATGTGTATGTCTTCGTTCCAGCCTCCCCAGGAAACGCGAGAAGACGGCCTGCCTGCCTGCCTGCTTGCTTGTCCGCCAATATCTGTGCGCTCGCCCGCCCCCTCACTCCAACTTATCCAGATGCTCCAGCCTCGTCAACACCACCTGCTTGCTCGTCTCCTCGATCTCCCCCGCGAGGAACACCTCGTCGAGGATGGCGTACACCTTGTAGAAGTTGAAGACGAGGTCGAGCTCGCAGACGTTGCCGAAGAAGGCGTCGAGCACCTCGACGAAGAAGTGGATGGCCTCGAGGTACGCGAGCTCGTTGTCGTTGGTGTCGACGCAGGCGCAGAAGAAGAGCCCCGCGTAGCGGCGGTAGACGACCTTGTTGTTGCGGAACTCGACGAAGTTGGACTGGTACTTTTGGTCGCGCGGGGCGACGAGGCGGTGGACCTCGCCCTTGAGCTTTTGCTTCTCGTCGTCGGAGTAGGGGGCGTACCATTTCGCGAGGCGGGTCTTGCCTCTGCGAGGGGGCTTTCAGTCAGCATCGGCATTGAGTGGTGGGAGTGGGATACTGTCTCGAATCCGGTCGACTTTGTGTTTTTGGAACATGATGTAGCTCTTGGGAAGGATTGAAACAAATGGGGGTAAAGGGACAGGGGAGGGAGNGGGGGGGGGGGGGGGCAGGAGGAAACCAAGACACATAGAAGAAGCGGGGCGTACTGGCGGTTCTGGATGAGGATGAAAGACAGCATGATGGCGGATGTGCGGTCACGAATCGGTCTTCGGTAACTTTGCTACCCTCGTCACGGCTGGATTCGCGTATGGACCCGGACGGCGCGGGGTGAGAGATTGTAGGAGGTAGTAGCCCTCGGGAGAATTCGTCGAGCCGAGGTATATCACGAGGATGCCGATGGCGGCCCTATATGTCGTCCAAATCCACTAGGCATAGGATTGCGTTCGTAGAAGGGTATGTATGCGGTATAGATCTGTGCGAAGTGCTCGTGTCGTACGCGATTCGGAGAACGAGGACGCGTGCCTGTCGCGGGAGAACGACACACCACGGGGGACCACCCCTGCCCTTTGATGGAGATGCGCTGCCCCGGGTGGGCCTGCTCGTTCGACCGGGTATGCGGAGCTCGCCGAGCGTAGTCGTCCGTGCCGGTGTGCGGAGGACGGGGGATGTATCGGTATGGATCTGTGTTCAACACCTGTCTATGTGTGCGCCGATGGGTCAACGTTCGCGTGAGCCAATGCTTGGCTCGGGGAGACTGCGTCGGCTGTGCTCGTGCTCGTGCTCGTGCTCGTGTGGGAACGTGTGGACGTTGAGGATGAGAGGATGCCGGATGCTGCGCGTCTGGAAATTGCGGGTGCGGTTGCGTGGAGAGGATGCAGTGAGGTTGAGCACCAGGAGGCCGCTTATGTAAACTCGAGTGCGCGGGATTCCATCGATGACAACTTGAACAACTTGTTGCCTGGGAGGCTGCAGGTACAGACAGGAGTCAATATGGATCCAACCTGTTCCACCTGCCAAACGGCCTCAGTTGATGATCATGTCTCGAAGAATCGGAGGGAATCAAGCAAGGAGCTCTCGCCGGATAACAGTCGAGGGGGGCAAAAGGGCAAAAATGTGGACAGACGGGGAATTGAACCCCGGACCTCTCCCAAGCGACTCGGTCTCTCGACTCGACGATGCTAAGGGAAAATCATACCACTAGACCACCCGCCCTATGAAGATGTCTAACGGCCGCCTCACCCTCACTATCATCGTCACGCAGGAGCTGACGGCCGCTCGAGACAGATCACCATTCCATAGCCCGGGGTAAACATCCTATCTTTCAGTCCCGTCATCAGCTGGAAAGAAAAGATCAGAACGCAGCTCCTCGTTATCATCAGGGACACGGTGAGGGAAAAGGAAGGAAAGAATCGTGGGGATCAGAGGAAACTTGGTAACCGGACGGTAGAGCAAGAGAAAGGAGCTCATTCAAAGACTCGCCGTCCTCAATACATTGTATTCTAGTGATATTTACCCAAACAAACAGACAAAAAAGGAAGTCGCGCTCTTGCTTGTTCCAGGAGACGAAAAAGGATATCGAAAACCAACCCCAAAAAGGAGAATAAAAAGATAGAGAAGAAAGAGAAGGAAGGAAAAAGAAGAGGATCAAGAAGAGGATCAAGAAGAGGATCAAGAAGAAGATCAAGAAGGAAAAGAAAACGAAAACACCCGGAGAAAAAAAACCAACTGCCACCGCAGCCCTCTCTCTCTATTAGATGATATTCAAAGGCGTGTGCTGCATCAGCCTGGTGCAGTTGAGCATTGCCCGGGACTTCTTGGGCCTCTGTTGAAACCGTCGAAACGCTTCCTGCACGTGTCGCGGCTCGATCGGCGCCCTGCCCTCGCTCGGCGGGTCGAAAAGACCCTGGTGGTGCTTGCGCTTCTTCGACCCGGCGTTATCCCCCCCGTTTTGGGCCCTCGCCGTGTCCTCCTGCTCCTTGACCTTGAGCGCCACCTCCGTCAGGGTCTGCACCATCTCGAAAGTCAGGAAGCCGAGGATGTCGACAATGTCGTCCGACGGCTTGCTGTCCGTCACGATGCCAAAGCCAGCCCATTCCCTGAAGCGCTTTCCCTTGCGCCAGGTGAAGGACGCCTGCCGGTACTCGGACCACGTCACGTACTCCTCCTTGGTCATCACCTTGGTCCGCTCGTCCGCCTTACGCAGCCGCTGGAGCGTGATGTAGTTCATCTCTTCCTCTTCGTCGTCCTCCTCGTCGTCCCGCTCGGGCACCTCCACCGCGTAGAAGGACGCGGGCTCCCATGGCAGTCCGACCTTGGCCTTCTTGTTCTTCTTTGCCGTGTCGTCGACCGGCCCGCCAGGGACGACGCCCCCGACGGCATCGTCACCTGCCGCGAGGTCCGCGTCTGCGCCTTTGTCGTCCGAGTCCTTCACATTTTTCCGCACGTCTTTCCAGGACAAGAAGGTTCGAAGACGAGACACCTTGGCCTGGTCGTGGCGGATCTGGAAGATGAGATCATTCGTGCTGATCGACTTGGATCCTCGTCGAGCAGCAAGCTCTGTGCAGTTGCGAAGCTACATGGCCAAGTGTGTGAGCAGGAGGCTTTGCAGAAAGAAGCGCTGGAATAGAAGCAGAAATTGAGGAAGTAAGAGAAAGGATGAATCGTGGAGGGGCACAATTCGCACCCTGTCATAGTGACAGAATAGGATGACGAATGTTGTAGGAGGTTGTTGGGAAGTAAGGGGAACAGTTCTCAAGGGAGACCTACCAGTTCTATGACTTGCTGTCGCACAATATCCTCAATAATGCCTGTCGTCTCGACCGAGGGCTCCGCTGTCTCTCCCGAAACATACATCATCTGTTGGAATGCGTCAGAACGATATGCTCGATTGTTCAGCTCGGAGAAAAGTCTCCTGTCGCAAGGAGCGACGAAGAAAGCGCAGATAGCCATCGTCGAGATCTTGACTTGCGGGAGCGGTCCTGTGTTGAGGAAAGGGAAAGGGAAGAGGCGAAAAAGAGGTGCGCGAGCATTTTGGAAGTGTTCAACAGGAGAGCGTGCAGTTCCCGTCGTCTCCCGCAATCCTGATCTCTCGCTCCCTAAGCCCAAGCTCCAGATGCTCGCTTCCAGAAGCCCGAGCTCTAGATGTTCGCTTCCCAAAACCCAAGCCCCTAGCCCTCGCTTTCCGAAACCGAAGCTTCGAAGATGCCAGAACTGGCTAGTCCGAAAACTTCACCACGAACTCCCTTCGGTCTCGCTCATGGCAACGCATCAAAGACACGAAATGGCCTTGATCAAGAAGACTGGAAATTCAAGCAAACGCAAACAGAGAAAAGAAGCAAAATGCAGCAGGCGTCTGGAAGGCGTCTTACCTGACTGATCTCCTGGCGATACTTGTACGCCTTGCTGTCCTTTGATTCCGCCATCACGGCGACCGTCGCGGCAACTGCCGTCCAAGACCGACAAGAAATTATGCTTCAACTCCGATCTTCGACCAAACGCAAGAAATCCCAAAGAAGGACCAGAGCAACGGTGCGCCCCAAGAAAATACGATGACACCACAGGAGAAAAAGATATATCCAACTCCAGAGAGGCCGAGAGACAGAAGCAAACAGATGGGGAAGGGGAGAGAAAGAAGGAAGACAAGAAGAAAGAAGGGAATCAGAGAAAAAATGAGAAGAGGATTGAAAAGAGGAGAGCGTCGACGGAGAATGACGTAGAAGGCGTAAATGATGCCGACGATGCCGTGACGTTTCGACTTCAAGGCTCCCGCATCCGATTACACAACACCCTTCGAAGCCCCAATACCATGAACCTTGCTCAAGAAATTATACTAAAAGAGATCAGAGAACACAAGACCGGAAGAAGACAAGAGACAAATAAGTGGAGAGAATGAAGAGGCGAGATGCGCGACGACGACGACGGATGATGTACAAGGCCAAGATGGTGGAGGGCAAGAAGCCAAGGCGACCGTTCGGGACGGGGGGATGAAGAGGGGCCGAGAGAGGCTAGCTCGAGTCGTGCTGAACTCGCCGCAGATTCTCCTCGGCGAGCAAGACGGCTGAGGGTAAGAGAAGAAGGCAGTCGGCGCAGACTGGATCGTGAATCCGAGGGATGGTGAGGGGAGGAAGGGAGGAAGATGAGAGAGATGAAGTCGGAAGTCGGAAGTCGGAAGTCGGAGAGACGCAAGTCGTGACAGAAAGTGGAAGTCGGCACTGCGCCACAGTTGGCACTCGAGTCAGCCACTTGTGGCGTAGGCAGATGGCAATGTGCACCAATATGGAGTACAGTATGTTCTCCCCAGGGGTGGAAGATTCGCACTGTACTCTCATTGCTACTTTCGTGGCAATCGCACAGTGCGTCTTTGGTTGGAGATGCAATCATCAGATGCTCGAGTCCTTTACTCGATCTCGCTACAAATCGCGGTTCAAGCAGCACTGCATGTTGACTGTAAACGTTGATGGCCTCAGAATCGCCTCACGGCTGTCAAGGGCTGTTCAGGTCTATTCCGTGGCATTCAGCACCGTCGCAGACGCCGTCGACCCCCACACCACGACGTAATGCCCCGCCAGCAGCTTCCACTCCTCCACCTCATCCAGCCCCTCCAGCCGATCCACCCTCTCCCTCTCCGCATCCCCGACCCACGCGTCCCACACCCCATCTATCGTCATCGATCGCACCGCCGGGAAGCCCGCGGCCCGCAGCCGCGCCTCCTGGTCCCCCGGGCGGCGGAACACCTCCAGCGTGGGCATGATGACGCCCCGCGCCGCCAGGTTCGCGACCATGGTATCGCCGAACGCGTCCCCGAGGTGGACCGGCTCGTAGAGCACGACGGACAGCCGCGGGATGCGCGACGTGAAGTAGGCGAGGACGCGCTCGGCCTCGGCGGGGAGGAGGTAGCACAGGCAGCATTCCGAGAGGAGCAGCGTTGGTACGTCGGCGCGGACGCCTGGTAGTTCGGGCGACATGTCGTCGTCGTCGTCGCCATAGTCGTCGGTGGCGGTGGTGGTGGTGGTGGTGGCCGTGGTTGCGGCGGTGGTGACAGTGGATCTCCTGGACGAGAGGCCCCGGATGTCAAGGCCGTGGTTGTGGTAGATGCCCCCTTGCGGCGGCTGGCTGGTCCAGTGGTGGCCCATCAATACTGAGCCGTGATCGCGGGTGCGGTTCGGCAGGATGGAGTCCAGCTGTGGCGTGAGCTCCACGACGCGGAGCTTCTTGGCGCTGGCGGAGGGAAAGTCGATCTCGTGGTAGATGAGATCGGGAGTGCTGTGGCGTTGCGAATGGTCTTGGCCGTGTTCTTGGTCGTGGTCTGGATCGTGGGGGCGGGAGAAGGAGCGCGCATGGAACAGCCGGAACGGCCGGGTGTCTGTGCCCGCGCCGAGCGAGATGATCTGCTTCACGCCGCCGCCGTCCTGTGCGAGGAAAGAGTCGATGAGGCGGTCGATCCCTCGAGTGCGTGCGTAGGTTCCTGAGAGGGGTCAGTAGATGTCGCCATAAACTCGTGCCCCCTTCACCCCGCTGTCGAAGAGATTGGTTCTCATCAAACCGTCGCCACAGCATCTCCCCAACCTTCCCCGAGAATCCTTCCAAGAATCCTGCCCAGGGAGTCGCCTCCTGAAATCATCCCCAAGCACCATCCCGAAATCTTGCTCCAGAAAGCGCCTTCCAAGATCATCCCCACCCCCCGAATCAACTCCTCAACGCAACTCCCATCAAACCCATCCTCTTACGCCCCATCTCATCACACCATCTCTTCTTCCTTCGGCGTTGCCTGTGCCGAAAGAGCATAGGCTGAGACCGGCCATCCACATCCAAGCCACCTTGCCCATCTCCCCCTCCATCCCTCCACCTCATCCATGCCATCTCCTCCTCCGTCACCTTCATCCCATCTCCACCCCCAGCTTCTCTTCCTTCTGTTCATCCCCCTCTTCCTTCTCCTTCCCCTCTTTTGCTCCGTTTTTCCACTCACCTCGATTAATGATCGGAAACCGCCTCACCACCGGCCCCCCCCTCCCCGACACAAAGAACCCCGCATACGCATCCTCCAAATACCCCGCGCTCACCGCACTCATCCTCGACACCGCCGCGTCCGAATCGGTCCTCTGAACCGTCAGCTCGTCCGAATACCGGCCCCTTCTGGCGTTGGCCCCGCGGCCATTTCGGGAAAGAGGTCCTCCTCTCGGCGAATCTTCAAGAGGATGGAGTGGTCTCAGGGACATCCCGTCAATGCCACCCCCTTCTGTGACATCGTCATTCCCTGCTCTCATCCCATCATCTCCTCTTCTCATGTCGGCACTCCCTCCCATCCCACCGGCCCCTCTCATCTCATCACCTCCTCCCCTCGTCCTCGTCCCGCGACGAGCTCCGGCCCCCCGCAGAGACAGCAGGTTCGGTATCGACGGAGCAGACATGGAGACTAGACAAGGCCACTTTCGAGAGCACTACCGTATGCCCAGGCAAGGGCTGATGAAGGCGGATATGAAGTCTCAGAGGAGGTCACTCCACGAGCAGCCCCGTGTGCCCAAGCAGTGATCCACGATCGGGGATGATCAATCTTCGCAGAAGCTACCACAAGCGGTACCGCCAGTCCAAATAGTAGTCGATTGCGGCAAACGTTGAATCTCAAGAAAGCCACCACACAAGCAGCACCCTGTCCCTCACAACACACTCCGAGATCGTGGTCGATGATGCGGGGGCCGAAATCTCGAGAGCCGCCATCAACCAACCTGCAGTGTGGTCTTCAAAGGGAACTTATCCTGCACCGCAGCCTTCAGAGGGACCCTGTCCGAGAACGACCGATGGGAGACTTTGCCGCTGCTGGCTCTCCGAAATGTTCTCGCGAGATGCTCTCTCGCATGAAGTGTGATGACGTGTAGTGAAGCCCGTGAGGTGCCCGGAGCTGACTAAGGTCGCGCCCGCCGATCAGCCCAGGACAGCTTTCAATAATACTCACCGAGCTCACCCCGCTCACCAAGCTCACCGAGATCACCCCAGCCTCTTCGAACTACGACCTTTGCCATCGCCATCGCCATCGCCATCGCCATCGCCATCGCCATCGCCATAAACCCCCTCCCTCTCGAAGTTTCCTCTTCATCCTCCTTTTATCCATCCTCTCCTAGAATCCAGCTGCGTTCCACTCCGTCAAGAACATGCATCCATATTAGATATATATCTGTGTTAATATATATACTGTATTCATAATCTTGATTCTCAAGGTCTTGCTCTTTTTCACATGTCGAGTCCTTTCCATCATGAAATCAATACTATCCTCCCCCTTCTCCACTTCCATCCTACAACCCCATGATCCCTCTGCAGCTCACAAACAATATCCAGCATATCATGAAATCCCTCCCATCCATCTTCCTCTCCCCCATTTCCTCCACAGAAAAGCGACGTCCTGCACCCCGAGTTCATTCTACCCTCCGTTCAACCATGCTTCATTTGTATCCGATTCATCATTCGCTCAAATCAAGTCATGACATCCAAATCATCGTTTGACACTCTTTGACTCGCCAGCACAAAAAAAATCCACTCCGTTTCTCCTTTGCCATAGCCTTCCTCAAGAGCTTGTTCTTCCTCATCTTTTTCCTCTTCCTCTCGTCATCCTCCTCCTCCTTTCCTCGCCCTTGTAGCAATGTGACCTGGAGAGCAGTAGCAGCAGCAGTAGGAACGCGTTTAGGAAAACAGGCCAGATGAGAGTGAAAAAGGGAATAAAAGAATAGAAGGACAGTTTGAAAATCAGGTCGAAAAAAAAACGCCGGCACTAGCGAGAAGTTCGATCAGACACGGAAGGGTTTGTAGCGCATGCGCGGCCATCGGTCCCAATAGCGAAGCGATTCGTCGGTCTATTGGTGTTTCTTTTTTCTCTTTGCTTCCTTGGGCTTCTGGTCCTGGATATGGTCGTCGAGCTTTGTGTCTGGAGGGGGATGACCTTGAAGCATTCTGCACGCGTGCTTCCCTTCTTTTTCCCTTTCGAGATAAAAGGCCGGTGCATCCCGTTCGTCTTGTTCCTTGAGGACGCAATCGCTCAGCTCAAGAGAAAGAATCCCCATTCGCTCCCGGCGGCCTATATCATGGGAAAGAGGCGCAGAGTCATGGGTATCTATTTGTTGAAGAACCAACTGCTGCGCTTGCTGCTCGTGCCCTCGTTCTGGATGGAATGGATGGCCGGGGAGGTCACCTCACCACCGCCGCCACGGAGAGGTTTGGCGATGCGGCTGCCAGCGCTCGAAAAGCTTAATCCGCCAGGTGCCGAGTTCAGGCCGCGTGTGCTGCCAGCCTTGGCCGCCTCGAGGCGCTCCTTGACGGAAGCAAGCTGAACCTCGAATCTGAGAGAGTATTAGCGACGTTGCTCGCGGCGGATGGTAGAGACGGACGTGGAGGGACAAGGGGGAGGGAAAAACGTACTTGTGGTTGGCCGACGCCATCTTCTCCTGGCTGTCCTGCAGCAGGCTCTCCAGGCTTTGGATGCGCTCGTTCCTCGCGATGAGCTTGCGCTCCGCGATGGCGACCTCTTTCTTGAGGGACGAGTTCTGCTCGACCAGCTGGCGCTGGACTTGCGTGAGCTGCTCCAGGTTCCTCTCGAGAAAGGCCATCTTCTTCTGCTGGGCGCGGTTGTTGGAGGATCGGAGGACGTTGTTGTACTGCTCCCGCGTCTCGTCGAGGGAGATCTCGAGCTCCACCACACGCTCGCAGCGGTTCTGGAGATCCCGCATGAGGCTCTTTTTCATGACGTCGAACTCGGCAATCTGCTGCTGCACCGTCTTGCCATTGGCCATCGGGGCGGTGCCCGACTTGACGCGCTGCTGCAGGTCGTCGATGAGCGTCTTCATCCTCCCGTTCTCGGCCGCCTTCTGCGCGAGGTCCGCCCTGAGCTCGTCGGCCAGCTGCATCTTGGTGCTCTGACGGCTGGCGTACGCCGCCTCCAATCGCGCCTTGACCTCCTCCACGTCGCCCTCCCCGAGGCTTCGCTCCAGCACGTCCTCGTAGTCCTGCTGCAGCGCCTCGAGTCTCGTCTCGAGCTCCTGTCTCCGCCTGGCGTCCGTCTCGTTGGAGGAGCCGCTGTACATGGAGAGCTCGGCCTGCCTGACGATGCCTTGCGTCTCGACCATCCTGACCCGGAGCTCCTTAAACTCGTCGGGGGCGATGTTGTCGCCGATCGTGGCCTGCTCGAGCAAGGCGTCTATGTGCTTGATGGCATCGGCGATCGACTTCTCGTTGTCGCTGAAGACGTCGGTGCCGAGCTCGAAGCCGGCCATCATCTTGGCCATCTTCTCGGCCTTCTTCTTCTCCTTCTCGTCGAAGGCGGCGCCGGTCTCCTTGGCGCTCATCTTGGCATCGAGCAGCTGCTGCTTGACCTCGTCGAGCTCGCCGGTGAGCTCCGAGTTGGCCTCCTTGAGCGCGTCCATGGTGATCTGGGCCTCCTTGCTCTCGAAGTTGAGCCGCTCGAGCTGCATCTTGAACTCGTTGACCTCGGTGTTAAGTCTCTCGTTCTCCTTGCCGACCTTGCTGTCGTGGTCTTTGAGGTAGGTCAGCTCCTCCTTGGTCTCGCGGAGGTGCTTCTCGGCGGCGGCGGCCTGCGACTCCCTCTCGCTGAGCTGGTCCTGCAGTTCGTTCTCCCGTCGGAGGAACTCCTCTCGCTCGTCCTTGTCCAACGTGATGCTGGGGGTGCCGGCGCGGTCCGCCGCGGGGGTCTCGGAGCGGCTCTCGGCGAAGCGGGAAGGGGTGGACGGTCGCGTGGGTCTGCTCTCCGGCTTGGTCCTCTCCACGCCGTCGGCGAGCGGCTGTGTCCACCTATCCTTGGGGACCGTCTCTCCGGCGCGCCAGAGCTGGACCTCTCCCTCGAGGCCCGAGATGTAGGTCTCGTAGGTGACGTTCTGGCCCTGTGCCTTCTTGAGCAGGGCCTTAAGCTCGGCCGGGCTGAGCTCTGCGTTGACCTTGGCCTTGTTCCTGATGCTCTTGGCTCGTGTCCCGAACCGCAGGGTGCTGAGGGTCTCAGCGTCATTGTAGCTGCTAGGGGAGCAGTTGATGATGAGGGTCGTGCGACTGTTTCCACCCAGGGACTCCTGGAGGATACGGGTCAATTTGGAGTCTCGGTAGGGGATGTGGGAGGATTTGCCGTCGGTGAGCGCGTTGATGACCATGCCGAGAGCGCTCAGACTCTTGTTGATCTTCTTGGCCTCCTCGAGGGTCTGGCCGCTGGCGCCCGTCTTGCCGACCTTCTCGCTACCTGCGAGATCGACGAGGAACAGCTGGCCGCTCTTGGCCGAGCCGGTCTCGACATTCTTCTGAGTGATTGTGACGACGAAGATGGAGTGCGATCGGGAAGACTCCTGGTTCATGTTCGTGGCGGAGACCATGCGGGCGTTTCCTCCCCTCCTCATGACCTCGTAGACCTCCTGCACGCTTGAGACGTAGATCTCAAGAAGGCCCTTGACGTAGACGCCCCTGTTCTTCTCCTCGTGGATTGGCAGGTTGTCATTCTGGGGGGCCAGCAGGTCGCGAATCTTCTCCATGTAAATCTCCATGTAACTGACACGGACGGTGTACTCAATGGAACTCGGACTCGACATGATGCTGGCAAAGATCTGCTCGACGATGCGGGGGATGACACCGCGGCCCTCGGGGTCATCGATGCTGGAGCCCATCATGGTGTACGATTTACCGGCACCGGTCTGACCGTAGGCGAAGACCGTTCCGTTGTAGCCATTGAGAATATCGTCCACGGTGGGTCGGATGGAGTAGTCAAAGATGTCCGATTGCTTGCAGCTCATATCAAAGACTTTGTCGAAGCTGAATGTGCCCTGCGCCTCTTTGGACTGGAGAGCGAGCACCAATCAAGTCAGCCATACTGGGGACCATGACCAAGGAATTTCGAAGCCGTCGTAGAGGGGCAGGATAGAAAGGAGGCAAAGGCGTCATGGGGTGGATTGCGGGAAGAAGGATTTGTGTTTCGAGCGAAAGGGAGTGGAGGGAAGAGGGGGGGATGGTAGGACATGTTGGTCAAGGACGAGGGCATGGAAGAGGGGAAAGGCAGGGAGAATGGGTAGGAGGGGAGGGGGCGGAGGGAGGAAGAAGAGAAACAGAGGTTGAAGAGTGAGAGGGGGGGAGGGGGGGACAATACATCTAGAGTGCATGTTGTGTCTGAATTGAACGTGACGATGGGCGTGCCGCCATTTGCCAGTTCGACCTTGTTCTGCGGCCTGAACCGGGTGAGGACCTTGATGCTTGTGCCCGACATGATGGCGTCGTTATGGGTGCGGATCGAGGGTCGTAGTAGGTATCATGGGCATCGACCGGTCGAGTCGGTCGAGTGAATAGGTATCGGAGCCGCACGCGGGCGACGAGCGATGATCTGTGGCACCCGATTGGAGCGCGGTCGTCTTTTTGGCGCCTCGGGAGGGTTCCAAGAGGCGGGAAGAGGGTGGGGAGAGGAGGAGGAGGAGGAGGAGGCGGCGGCGGTGGCAGAAGAGGCGGAGGCGGTCGAGGAGGCGGCCGGGGAGGAGGAAGACGAAGAATGGAGGAGAGGTATTCGAAGTATCAAAGTATGTAGCAGGAGGAGTGATGGAGGAGGAGGAGAAGGAGGAGGTGGAGGTGGTGGAGGTGGTGGAGGTGATGGGGTGGTGGTAGTAGGGGGAGAGAGGAGGTGGTGGCGAGAGGACGGCAGCAGAAGCGGAAGAAAGAAAGAAAGAAGCGCGAAAGAAGAGGGACCTTTTTCCCCCCCTGCGGTGAGATGGGAGGAGAAGGAGAGGCAGAGGGAAGGGGACTGGTGGAGGAGAGGGGGAGCACGAGCACGGAGTGGAGGATCAATGGGATGCACGGAGAGGTGAGAGACGGTCGAAAGGCACGGGCAGGGACTGGGTTGAGGGTGTGTGTGTGAGAGGGGGGGGGGGGAGGGGGGGGAGGCAGGGAGAGCGACAGCGGTCAACAAGAGGAGAGGAGAGAGAGGAGTGGACAGAGAGGAGAGGAGAGAGAGGAGTGAGAGGAGGAGAGGAGGAGGAAGGGGGGTCGTGGCGTTCGATGTTGTGTGTGGATGTGGATGCCGACGGTGTGGAAGGACCTAGACGTCTGGGCGCCGCCGCAATGCCCTGGCAAAGGCCATCTGAAGCGGGGAGCTGGACTGCTCGCAGGCGGTCGATCTCACGATGCCAACTCGCTGGGACCGGCGTGCCTCAGCGCTGATCCAGGCTGATCGAGTGCTCTGTGCTCCAGCTGCGAGTCCACCGAACGGATCACACCTGCTGACCTCCAGCTATGTATCATGGATCCATGATCCATTGCTGGATTCCAGTCCATTGACTCCAGCAGCGGCAATGGCATCCTGGATGCTGGGCCTGACCGCTGTGCCCGTCTCGGCTGTGGCTGGAGCGTGCCCGTGCGGCTGCTCGAGGTGAGACTGTCGTGACCGGGCTGGACTCGATGATGTGCACAGTCCAGCACCGCCACGATCAGACCTGCTGTACGGAGGACGATGTACGGAGTATATGTACGTACAAGTACGGAGTACTACTATCCATATCCCTGGGGTGACCGCTCCGAGGGGTTGCTTCCCAGGACAGCTGACTGGACCCATTACGTGTGGGATCGTCTCGAGAATGTTGTCCAAAGGATGGGGTAGGGAGCGGCCGATGGAGTGAATGATGAATGCTGCGGCTTGGAGAGATGGCAACCCGAGAGGAGGGGGAAGACGGGAGATAGATGGGACATCGGGCGGCGGTTTGACCGAGAGGCTGAACCATTGTTGGTGCTGCCGCTGCTGCTGCTGCTGCTCTTTCTGTTGTTGTTGTTGTTGTTGTTGTTGTTGTTGTTGTTGTTGTTGTTGGATGGCGTCACGATGGATATAGAGGAGGAGGAAGCAAAATGACGAAGAGAAAAGAGAACAAAGAGCAGGAAAAATGGTAACATCAAATTCATTTGGTATAACCAAGCCGTGCAAACACCATACACCCAAACTCCATGTCCTCGGCGCTGTCGATACCCCACCATCTCCCGACTTGCCCTGCGCCCGCCCACTGCTCGCGCTCTTTCCCTCCCCTCCAAGTCCCTTTCGTCTCGTATGTTGTCTTGCCATCGTGAACGTGGTGACATGGGACAGAGATAGAGAGAGAGAGAGAAAAAGACAAGAGTCTCTGAACGGAGCAGCAGATGAGAGGGCCCTTGCCACCGTGCCCTGCAGCGTATCGGGCCTTCTACTCGTGCATGAAATCCCTCTCCCCGATGCCAATGCCAATGCCAATGCCAGTGTTGTTCTCTTCTGCGCGTCGTCGACGTCATCTTCATCCTTTCCTTCTTCTTCTTCTTCTTCTTCTTCTTCTTCTTCTTCTTCTTCTTCATCTTCTCCTCTCGCCAAGCAAGATGGACATGGACACCACCCCAGAGGGGGGCCTTTGCTCAGTCCTCCCAGCTCTTCTCGACCGTCTCTCGCACGCGCTTCGTGTATTCCTTCCTGTTGTCTTTGTACAGGTTCGACGCCTCCACGTTGGCCGGCGATCCCGTGTTCGGATCATTAAGAAGACTGTGTCCGTGGGTCGGCGCACACCGAGCTGTCAGTCAGAGTCCATAAAGGGAGCAAGCAAGCTAGCAAGCAGGGGGGCTCACCTCTGGATGCTGGTCAACACAGCGGCGACGTCGTACGTAGGACTCCACCGATTCTGCAAGATGTCCAGACACAGTTCTCCGCTAGCGTACACATTGGGGTGGAACATCTGGCTGATGAACTTGACTTGGGGCGGCTTATTCGGGTACTGCTCCTCGAACTGCATCACGAGGCGGAACGTCCCGTCCTCGAAGGGGGTGTCGGCAGGGCCGATGATAACGGCGTTCCTAGATGGTACGATCCAAGCATCAGCATGAGACGTCCTACAAGTACCGCGACGAGGTATAGAGGGGCCGGGGAGGAGACGGGAGGATACGAACCACGTCATGACATTGTCGGGGATGGGCGAGGCAGACACGCCGGCGGGGGGGTCTGTCTGCATTCGCTGTGGGGTGGTCAGCACCTATGCCACCGGGTTCTCGGGTGGGACTGATTTTTGGGTAGGATGGTCTCGATGGGGACCGACCTTGAAGTCTCGCATCAAGCGGCGTCGGGCTGCGGTCGACATGGCGGCGGCGGCGGCGGCGGCGGGCGCTGAAAAGGGAGCAGTTCGTTTGTCTGTCTGTCTACCGGATGGTGGCGGACGAGAAGATCGCGGGGCGAGGGGAGAGCACCGAACGGAGTCGGTGGATCTGCCAGCAAAAGTCCTCGGCGGCGGAGGACTCGGAAAGGCTGATCGGTGAGCGTACGGAGTACCAGGATGGAGTCCTCGTATCACCTCTCGTGAGGAGTAGAGATGTATGGAGAAGATGGCGAAGGGCTCGCTGGACAGTCTGGCTGGCTCTACGGAGTAGAATGAGAGGTGGTGGGGGGGG
>NIGD01000003.1:4333567-4366903 GCA_003055185.1 Escovopsis sp. TC | reverse complement strand
CCCCCCCCCCCCCCCCGCCATGTCCCTCGTCGCCCAGTTCCTCTCCCAAATCCGCCAACAGGTCCGCTCCTCCCAGGGCGACCTCCTCCGCTCCTGGCTCCAGGTCGAGCCCGAGTCCCACCAGCAGTACCACGACCTCGCCGCCGAGCTGCGCGCACGCTTCCCCACCCCGGAGAGCATCGACGACGCCGTCGAGCGCGCGCTGCCCCGCGACGAGGACGACGAGGACGATGGCGATGGGGACGGTGTGCCGGAGGGTCGGGCGGCGGCGTGGCCGGGCCTGGTGGCTTTTGTGAAGGACTATTTGACGTATTGGCGGGATGTGGATTTTGAAGACTTGCTTGCGGCGCATCAGCTGTTGAGTGGGCTCGTGAAGTGAGTCTTGTTCTTGCCCTTGCTGTCTGGCTCTCATAGCCGTTCTTGACTGGCATGTCTTAATGTCTTTTTTCTCATCTTTGTTGTCCCTCTTCTGCTGTCATACTCTCATGATTGTCGTACATTCTCATACTCGTCATCTCTGACGGGTACACACATCGTCTTGCCCCTCACCCTCTCGTGGCATTCCCCCTCATACTCATCGTCCTTCACTCTCATACCACACCTCTCAACACCCATCTCTTGTCCTTGGCCATCACCCACGAGTCATGGTATCCTCAACGACCAGCCCCAAACCATGACCCACGACATCCTCATTCATGCCTGCTAACAACCCCAGCTCCTGTGCCACCGCATTCGCCCACCCCACCCACGGCGCCATGCTCCTCCAGGTCAGCATGTCCCTCTCCGAGACACTCGCCCGCCTCACCATGACCCTCAACCGCCGCCCGGACCTCACCCGCCGCCTGCGCGTCGTCGACGACGACAGCCGCAAGTCCGTCGCCGAGTCCTCCGCCGAGATCATCCAGAAGATCTTCACCACGTGCCTCACCGACCGCACGGGCAACCGCACCAGCCGGCCCGAGGGCAAGCGCGTGGGGGTCTACATGTTTGCCAACCTGGTCCTCAAGCTCCTGTTTGCTGTATGTTTCTCGTGAACCCCCTACCTTTGCAGTTCATGATTTCCCCTCGCCCCTCTCCCTCCCCCACCACTCCCCCCTTTCGTCTGTCTGCTCGAATGGGTGGATGTCTGAGTGTGCCATAATCGTGTCGGGCCATCTCATGCGTGCGAGGAGTTCACACACGAGATTGGAGAAGAAGAATGGAAGAAAGGGAGACAAACAGACACACCAAGAGACATATGGCTAATCCACTTCCAGTGCCGAAGAACACAGCTCGCCAAAATGATCTTCGTCAACATCGAGAGCATATCCCCCCCCCTCGCCCTCTACCCCGCCGCCCAGCGCGTCACCTTCCTCTACTACCTCGGCCGCTTCAACTTCGCCAACCACCACTACCGCCGCGCCGCCCTCTGCCTCCAGCAAGCCTACCTCCAGACCCCCCCCTCCCTATCCTCCCACCGCGCCACCATCCTCATCCACCTCATCCCCGCCAACATGCTCCTCGGCATCTTCCCCTCCGCCCTGCTCCTCGCCCGCCCCGAGGCCCGCCACCTCGCCCCCATCCTCGGCCCCCTCTGCGCCGCCCTGCGCACCGGCAATTTCCCCCTCTTCCAGGCCCACCTCGCCGCCCACGAGGCCTGGCTCCTCGAGAAAGGCCTGCTCCTGACACTGTCCTCCCGCCTGCGCCCATTGCTCTGGCGCGCCCTCTCCCGCAGGGCTTTCCTGCTCACGTACGTGCCCCCCGCGGACGCGTCCTCCCGCCGCGCCGCGACGCTCGACCTCACGCACCTACACGCCGCTGCGCTCTTCTGCCACCGCCGCATCGAGGGCTGGCTGCCCGCCGCGTCGAGGCCGCCCCAGAGAAGCGCCGCTGCGCACGTCAACCCGCTGCTCGTGAAGGCGCTCAAGAACAGCGCGCATCCGCCTGATGAGACGACACTCGTGCCCCCGCTGGATGGGCCGCGACGTCTCCGGCCCAATGAGGGCCTCGTTTGGGGCAACGCGGAGCCCTCACTGGACGACGTGGAGCTTGCCGTAGCGGCGCTCATAGAGCAGGGCCTCATGCACGGCTTTGTCGCGCACAGCCAGGCGCGCTTCGCCATCATAGGGGCAAAGGCGAAGGGCAGCCCCGTGCTGGCCGGCTGGCCCAACGTCTGGCAGACCATCAGAGAAAGGAGGCATCACGGTGACTTCGATATTGACGAAGTGCCTGGATGGGTCAAGCTGTAGCTGATGGGTGGCCTCCGCTCCTTTGCATCTCGATTCGATTTTTGCAGACATCTACTTGTACACTATACACGACTACCACCTCGTTATGCAATGGCATGCGAAGGGACCACGACATACTAGAGCATGCATGTACATAGATGAACACAATTCTCATTCAAATTAGCGGCAGGAAGAAGCATGGCCGGCAACCCCTTTCAGAGAGAATAGCATCCATGCATGTGACTCTTAGCACTTCGAGACGCTGCAGAACTTTCCGTTATAAAGCAAACGCCCGTCAATTTCGCTATGCAACACCACAATGCACACGCAGCTCCTCATCTCAGCAAATCATCAGCATCAAGTAAGATCCCATCTTTTCTTTCCCCTAAATCCCACAAACTCATGTCTCCCCCCCGGCCCCTACAGCGCCATCATGTGCGTCAAACCTATCATGCAAGGGTGACAGAATGTTTTCCCCCCTTCTCTCTTTCGCAGGAACGAGAGAAAGCTTCCCCAAAAGAAAACAGATCAAATTGGAAAGCACTTTCGCACTGCCTCTTCGCGTGGATTAGACGCGGGCTGGGCTTCCTTTGCGTAAGAAGAAGATAAAAATACCAGGAAGGCGTCATGCCTCCATTATCGACCAAAATCCCCCGACTCCAAGAGTGCGGCCGGTCAAGACAACCCTGTGCCATAGGAAGTATCCAAAATGTCCCTGGACTGACTGACTGATGGGGAAATAATTCAAGGCGGGATTGATAGCCAATCGCCTCGCGAATACGTCGGGATAACTTCCACGTCTATTGGTATCTCATGGGAAATTGTTATGTCTTCGCCAAAAGGGAAATTAGAGATTATCGCGCTTCCGAATGTGATCCCCCGAAGAGCCCAACGAGCAAGAAGGTAGTCCAAGGAAGAATGATATAAAAGGGGTATAAGCTGAATGTATATGCGTTGGTGCGAGAATAGTGAGAAAAAAGGGGGGGGCCAAATCGTGCGCCGCAGATGGCACTGAGTTGTTCAGTTGGGAAATCCAACAATTCATGTATGTTTGCCAGCAGCCATGAGCGACGCGAAAGGTGGAAGAGAAATTGAGAGAAAAGAAGGCCTTCGGGTCGATCGGGAGTGAGATATTCGGATACAGCAAGGCCAAAATGGCTTTGAAGATGTGGCGGCGGAACCCCGAGAAGAAGCTCAATCGCCCAGAGGTCCGCAATGCTTAGAAGAGGCAAGCTGTCGCGATAAAAGCAATGATGAGGCCAGCAAAGGCGCCGCCTCCCGAGTGGCGGATCGCCTCTGCCTTGTGAGTGAGCGCGGGGGCGACGGCGGGCTCGGATTTGCTCGGCACAGTCGTCGCAGCGGCAGTGGAGTTTTCATGGAAGATCCCGGGCCTGACGGTGGGGCGGGCAGCCGTGCCAGGGGTCCGGGTGCCCATGGTGGTCGAGGACTCGCTCGAGCTCGAGCTTGAGTCCGTCGTGGCAGGCGCATTTGTCGTGGTCGAGTCGGCCGAGGTGGAGGTAGATGTGGAAGTCGAGGTGGACTCGGACTTCGAGGTCGAGGTGGACTTGGACTTGGCATGGCTCGTGGAAGACGACGACGACGCCGCCGATGAGGTGGTCGACTTCGAAGCTTGGGTCGTCGTGGGAGGGGCCGAGGTCGTCTCCTCGGGTCTGTCTGCAAAGGCAGCCGCGTGCATTCCGGTCTTAGTGGCCTTCGGGGCGGACGTGGTAGCGGACGACGAGTCGGAAGTCGAGTCGGAGCTTGAGTCGGAGCTCGAGTCGCCGCCGTCGTCGTAGGTGACAATGTTGGCAGAACCGCCCTTGGGAACGGTGACGACGCAAAATGCGGCACCGCCGGCACCCTCGGTCCCCCCGCCGCTGACAGAAGCAGTCCCCGGCTTGATTTCACAGGGAAGGCCCTGGCAGCCCTCACATTCTATCCTGATGCCAAAGGAGGGCTTGGTGCTTGCCAGATCGGAATTCTGGTAGATGGGGTTCATGCCGATCTTGACAAAAGTATTTCCGCTGGCATCAGTGTTGGCGCCGGCCACATAGGGGCTCCAATTTCCGATAGGCTGGGAGTCATCACCCCATTTGCAATCAGAGGAGCCGGAGCCAGGAGGGTTCACGTAGAAGCTGAAAGCCAAAGTCAGTTATATATAAAAGTTGACGAACGCTTGGGGTTGGAAGCCGTGAAGCCACCAGAGTGCCCGAGATACGGGGGAGTCTCACTGAGCAGCTGTGCCTTGCCAATAGGAGATGTCGGGCACGGCAAGAGTGGCGATGGAAGAGACATCGGTTGGAATGAGCATAGCCTCGTTCCCGGGCAAGACAGTCTGGCACCAAGACATGCCCGAGCTACACTTGTTGACGGCCTTGACGGAGCCAGTGCCATCGACGCAGAGCGGCTTGTCGGGGAAAGGCTTCTGCATGTTTCCATCCTTGTCGCAAAAGAGGCCACCGTTCTATGCAAAGAGGCCCGTTAGCACGAGCGCGCAGAAGATGAAGTCCCGTCCCCCCTCTAGATCACAGAAGATGGGGACGTCGAGAAGAGCCCTACCATGGAATCAGGATAGGTGTAAGTGGAGTGGGGATCCCACTGCGCCATCACCATGCCGGACTTGCAGGCATAAGGACAGTAGTTTCCTGGCTTGCAAGGCTGGTCGGGGCTCATGGCCCAACCGGCGTTGGAGGCAGAGGGGGTGACGGCGACGAGGTCTGCCTCGTCCGTGGGGAACGCGCATTGCGCCGCTCTCCTTGCGAGCTGCCTGTCGGGACGCGAAGACGGGTTCTGGTGGTGGTGAGAGTGGAGCTTGCCAAGATGATGGAGCCTGTCGTGCAGTCGTCGGTGGGCGGAGCTTGCGCCGCACTCGGGGATGGAGGCGAGGACCATTGCGGAGCCGAGGACGGCCTGGAGTGTCGTGAACTTCATGATGATGGCTGCGAGACGCTGGGTCTTGGGTAACGCCACGTCGTGAGAGTACGTGTGAAGTGATCCTCCGAAATGGGGCGAGAGTACGGAGTATGAAGCAATGCCAAGGTGGCTTGCCCCGATCCGTCCTAAGTCAAGGAGGTGAACCCAGTTTTGTGTTGCTGCTTGGGGCCGAAGATCTTCAAAATGAATGACTGAAGGAGTGATTGACGTAGGTCTATTTCGCCAGCAAAAGTAAAAGAGGTCCTCCGTCCGAAGTCGTCGTCGTCGAGTCGTCGAGTCGTGCAGAAAATCAATCCTGTCCGTAAAGGGGTGTTTGTTGTCGTTGTGTCTTTTCTCTCTTTCTGGTTTCTCTTTTCTCTTTCCCTTTCCTTGCCTGGGAAAGGGACTTGACAATTGGGCGATGTCGATATATCGTGGTATGGTAGATACAATGTAATGAGCGTGTGCGGCGTGAATACCGAGAAGAAAATGAGCGTCAAGGTGTGAAAAGAAGGAAAGTGGCCGTTTCTCTCTTCCACCACGGGCTTGAAAACGAAGCTTGAAAAGAATGTGAGGGCTTGAAACGAAGGGGAAGGGAAAAGAGGAGGAAAAAGATAAATAAGCCGGCGGTGGCAGGAGAGAAGTAATAATAGGACGAGTATGAGTACTGCCAGTGGTAGGAGTCGTGCCCCCCGTACTCCGTAGTGGAGGTGGTAATCATACGCCGGACAGCGCAACGCGGCGCGGCTGAGGCGAAGGGGGTGGTGGGAGGAAATAAGGAGCAAGGGTAGAGGCATACATGGATAGATCCATCCATCCATCCATGGAGGCCCTGGCGACGTGGGAGCCCGAGCCTGTCAGGGCCCAGGTCCCGCAGCTTCTGGGCCGTGCCGCCATGGATTCGATGGGATGGCAGATGGACCCAGCTCTTCCCCTGCGTGGGACGAGTAGGCTTCCATTGTGTGGTCCCTGTCCTGTTCCTCGCCATGGAGCGCTCGAGATGCGTAAGGCCCCCCTGGCCGGGTCCTTGTGGTCAATGGTGCGGCTTCATCGTCCGCCAGGGGCTGAGGCGGGCCGGTTCCAAGCCGTTGATCACGACGAGTCGAAGTTGTCCAGGATCATGGTGGGAAAAAGAAGAGGACGATCTGCTGGTACTCCGTACCAGTGTGAGTGATGAAGATGGGGGATGGAAGATGGAAGATGGAAGATCCATGGATGGAGTCGATTCCTGGTGGAGGGTTTTTTGTTGGCGACGACAGTCTGGAAGGACTCCTGGATGGAGACTTCCGCAGAGGCAGGTGCGAACGATCGCGGTTCCTTCCCCCAGGCTGGGTGTTTCGACCAGGTGCATACAGTACCCAGAGAAAGCGCGCCGGAGTCGCAACTGCCCTGACCTGGCGGTGCCGTCGTGGGTGCTGGAACTGGGAAGGCGGCGGGCCCTTGCGCGATGGACGCACCTTCCGTCCCACCAATGCTGTCCCACATCCGGGCCCCGCATCCTCGCAGGCGCCAATCAGGGCCAGCGGCCGGACCAGCTCCCCGCCAATCACGCGCCGGGGCACCTCGCCAGACGTGAAAGATGGAAATTGCATCGGGATCCCTGCGACGAGACGAGGAGGGACGCGACTGCCAGAAGCGGCCTTGCTCCGCTGTGATCGTCCGCGGCAGGAGTAACCAACTGGTGCGGGTCCCAAGCAGGTACCTCAAGCCAAGCACCGGGATACCTCCATTGGCCCTGGCCAGGAGAGGGGAAAGGTGCTTCGGCGCGCGCCCGGGGCGTCCTCAGCTTGTACCCGGCCCGTCTGCGCCAGGTCTCTCGGCCTCGCCTGTGCCTTGCATGAGCTTCGACCGGACGGAGCGCCTTCCCTGGAAAGTGTCAGGGCTGCGGACTGCAGTAGACGATACCAATGCACGCCTAATGAACAGGCTTGGGCGAGAGGTATCGAATACGTCCACCTCATGTCATGGACTTTCCCATGAATCCTCCTCCTCCTCCTCCTCCTCCTCCTCCTCCTCCTCCTCCTCCTCTTCTTCTTCTTCTCAACATCAACACCTTGAGCACAGCTGCGTCTGTGGCCTCTTGCGATCCATCGTCCGAGACAGCCGCTTCGAACGGCGATCCCTTCGGACATCGACAGAAACGCTCTCTCCGACACCTGCACGCCCAGCCGTCTGTCCAAGTCCTCCGAGCGCCAACACAAGCCGGTGGCCAAGCATGGGCCTCATGCGTGTCATGTCGGAGGCACTCGATGCGATCCCAGGCAGCTCTCTGGGGCAATGGGTACCACTACTGAGGAGTACAACAATAAGTGCTCTTGCGAGCCCTTCCTAGCCTCCGCGAACACTGGCACCCCATACAAGTACAGCAGGCAGCTCTCGAAGTGAAGTTGGGCGTGCCAACAAAGACTTCAAAAAGGAATAGGCGCCTCGATGCCACCTCGTGGGCATGTCAATGAACATCCGCCTCCAGCGCGGGACATATAAAGGCCTCTCAATGCGCGGCAATCGCCTCGCCCGTCCCGGCTGCCGCACAATAAGGGAGCTTCCATGCATGAATCGCCAATCTTGCGGTCGCGCTGATCCTCATCGCGCACATCGGTCTAGGCCTGATACAGCAGCGTGCTTGCTCGCCAATGAGACGGCTCCATGCAAGGGACGGCAATGCGTCTCGTCGCCGAGGCAATCGCTGGAGGTGCTACTCCGTACAGGTACTGGTACTGGTGCGAGTCATCGTACTCGTACGAGACCGGCATGACTCATAGCCTGAATCTCCAAGGGGATTGCCACTGAGGCGTCCGGAAGAAGGAAACCTTGGACAGTAGAAGACTCGGAGAAGGCAGGGGGGAAAGGGAGGCTGTCTCCGGCGTTGCCTGAGCTACAGGTCACGGTTGCCCGTAACGAGCACTCCTGCAACAGACCTGCATGTACGAGTTCTACCTACTCATACTTGTACGCGGAGGAAGACCAATCCGGACTTGCAGGATCCTCCAGACGATCGAGCTGGGTGACCCACGGCATGAGCGGCGATTCTTCAGGGATCACAACGACTCGGTGCCGCTACCCAGAGCCCCTGGCCCTCTCGAAGAGCCGGGGCATCTACCCCGGCAAGTGCGCGGACGCAGAACGCATCCGTCGAGCACGGAGAAGAGAGGGAACAAGAATACCCCTGACCCTAACTCGAAAGAGATGGTTCGAAAATAGCTCAAGCGAGACGAGATTTCGCGAATTTGCATCCTTGGATCTCGCTCGGATCCTGCGTTTCGAGCGAGGGAAAGCAAAAACAAAGAAGAAAAGTGTGAATCAGGATCAGGATCAGGATCGGGATCACGGCAGTCACCGCCCGTTGCGCGACGACGTCCATGTCCGTCCTCGACCGTTTCAAGTTGATTTTTCTCCCTTTCTTGCTTTGGATGATTTGTCTGGATGGGTGTCTGGATGGAGTGGAGAGAAACGCGCGAGCCCGTAAGTCGGGAGACAAGCTTCACCAGGGCTCGTACCAGAGGTAAGGAGCAAAGATGCATTTGTACGTCTCTGCGATTTAGATTTCTTCTGACGGCGATGATGATTCAGACCATGAAACGAGATCCTCTATCCCTTTTATTTTGCCCTTTTCTTGTTTATAAGTCCTTCTCTCGGTGGCCTTGCACCCGCGCAAAAGAATCAAACGCCATCGTCATCGAGTGCCTCCCCGCCGTCTTCCCCCTCAAGTGCTCGTCATACCCCAGCATCTCCTTATACGGCACCTTCGCCACGATCTCCACCACCCTCGCCGTCGAGCGCTTGCCCCTCAGCGACGTCACCGAGTCGTACGGATCCGGCGGCGCATAGATCCGCGAGACGTCGACGTGGAAGAGCTCCTCGTGCCCGTGCCCATATCCATCCTCTTTGGGGGCCGCGCCGCCGCCGCCGCCGCCGCCGCCCTCGTCGGCAGACCGGTCATTCACCTCGAGCACCTGCCCGCCCGCGCCGGCCGTGATGTCGTGCTGGACGGTGCCGGCGACGGCCTCGGGACACGTGATGTGCGCGAGCATAATGGGCTCAAGCACACAAACCTGGTGGCGGTCGAAGGCCTCCCGCAGGGCGGCCTGGACGGCGGTGCGGGCCGCACTGCTGAGGTGGCCGCCGGAGGGGGTGTCGAGCGCGTGGGGGGAGGTGTCGAGGGTGATGGTGGTGAGGCAGCCGTGGATGGGGGAGGCGCGGCGGGGCCCGCGGGCGAGGCCGGCGATGGCGCCGTTGAGGAGCTGCTGGCGGGCTTCGTTTGCGTCGAAGCCGAGCGGCAGGGCTGCGCTGTTGTTGTTGTTGTTGTTGTTGTTGATGTTGTTGGGATTCGTGTTGTTGTTGATGACGTCGCCGTGCTCATTTGCTTGTGCTGGAATCTCTACAAGGTAGAGGTTGCCGTCGCGCTCGACGGCGCCCGAGGCGAGGAGCTCGGCGTGCGAGTCCCCCTCGAGGGGCTCCAGGACGACGGTGCAGGTGGCTTTGCCGGCTTTTCCCGCGACGGGGCGGTCGTAGACCATGCGCAGCGGCGGGGTCTGCACGGTGACGCACTCCTTGTAGTCGACCTCGATGGGGCCGAACTCGGCGTCGATCTTGTGCTTCTTGCGCATGTTGTACAGGGAGACGTCGAGGTGCAGCTTGCCCATGCCCTGGACGGTGAACTGCTCCGTCTTGGGGTCGCGGCTCCAGCGCAGGCTCGGGTCCTCGCGCGACGCGGCGTCCAGCGCCGCCTCGAGCTGCTGCGCGGCGACGGCGCCGTAGGGCTCGACCTGGAGGAACGCGACGGGCGGGGGGATCTCGGGCGGGCGGATCTGGATGTGCTGCAGGCTCTCGGGCACGGGCTTGTTGCCCTCCATGGTGATGAGCGTGTCGCCGGTGCGCGCCGTCTTGAGGCCCCGCAGGGCGCCGATCTGGCCGACCGAGAGCTCGGGCACGTCCTGCGTCAGGGCGGCGGAGATCTGGACGATGCCCATGGGCCGCTCGTGCGCGAGCATGTTGGTGTTGAAGCTGGACGAGTTGCGGCGCAGGGTGCCGTGGTACACGCGGACGAAGCTCAGGACGCCTTCCTTGGGGTGGTCGAACACCTTGAACACGGACGCCACGGACGCCACGTGCTGCTTGGATTTGGTGTCCCGGTCGCAGAGCGCCTGGTGCAGGTGCTCCTTGGCCTTGGACGACCCGCCCGCGCACACCTCGACGTCCGGGCGCTCGGGGGGGCTGGGCAGGTAGTCCGCGATGGCGTCCATGAGGGGCTCGACGCCGATGTGGCGGAAACTGGAGCCGGCGAAGACGGGGATGAGCCGGCCGTCGCCGCTGCGGATCGACCTGCGGATCGCCTGCTTGAGCAGCGGCCCGGGGATGTCGCCCTTCTCGGCGAGGTACTCGTCCATGACGGCCTCGTCGAAGTCGGCAAGCCCCTCGACCAGCCGCTGCCTCGCGACGCGCGTCTCCTCCAGCAGCGCCGGATTCGACGAGGCGAGGAGCTCCTCGAGCTCCGTCTTGGAGTAGCGGGTCTTCCGCCGCTCGCCCTTCCAGCGGTACCCAACGCCATCAATGACGTCGATCACACCAACAAACTCGTCCCTGTCCCACCAGGGTAGCTGGCAGACGAGCGGCCAGCCCTTGAGCCTGGCGCCGATCTCTAGGACGGACTTCTTGAAGGAGGCGCCCTCGCGGTCGAGCTTGTTGCAGTACATGATGCGGGGGATGCGGAACTCCTGCGCCGAGGCCCAGACGCGCTCGGTGTGTGCCTCGACGCCCTTGACGGAATCGATGATGCACACGGCGCCGTCGAGGATGGGCAGGCAGCGGTCGACCTCGAAGCGAAAGTCCTGGTGGCCGGGGGTGTCGATCAGGTTGATGGCTTTCGGCGTGGCCCCGGGTGGACAGTCCTGCTCGCGGGGCCAGTGGAAGGTGATGGCTGCCGACTGGATGGTGATGCCCCTTGCCCTTTCCAGCTCGAGGAAGTCGGTGACGGTGTTGCCGGAGTCGACATCTTTGCTTGATCAGCTCAGCTTTGTGAAATTTGAGGGGAGAAAAATGGGGGGAAAGGGGAAAGGGGGCGGGGGCAGGGGCATTGGCATTGGCATTGGTCCCGCAAGAAAGGAGCTCGCCCACCTCCGACTCTGTGTGTGACGCCGCTGTAGAAGAGCATCCGTTCCGTGGTTGTCGTCTTCCCCTGTGTCTGGTGTAAGCCGGTGTTCTCTGAGACCGGCCTTATTGCATATGCGCAAATGGAGGACAGTCAGGCGTGCCGGGTGCGTTGTGCATGCGTACAGCATCAACATGGGCAATGATGCCGATGTTGCGGATGTTCTCCAGGGCGCTGCCCAGCGTCTGTGTGTGCAGCCCTCTGCTGGCGAGGAGCCCTGCCGACGCGAGGGAGCAACGGCTCTGGATGCTTGAGAGGCGTGCTCGCCGCACAGAGCCTCGGCAAAGAGTGAGGGCGATCATGGTGAGGTGAGGCCTGGATGAAGCATCATCGAGGCCTGGCGGAGGGCCCAGCACTGCTCTGTCCGGATGATGGAGAGCCTCGCTTTGAGACGGGCTCAGGCGGCAATGGGTGATGGAAGAGACGATGGATCATGAATCTCCCTGCCCATGCCCTCATCCACGACTGACCTCTTGTCGACGGGGGAGGGGAACGTCGCGACGAGACGAGGAGTGGATGCAGGGCGATTCCTCTGGAGGTCCTTGACGTCGTGACGCTGCTTGAGGCAGGCGGTGGCGCGTTTTGCCGCACGTGCATGTTGCATCTCAAGCAGATGGCCTACCCTGTACTCCGTACACAGCTTCACATAGACAGCTCCAGGCGGCTTCAAGTGAGCACGAGTGCTCATCCCAGTTCCACATGGAAGCTACATGTACCATGTTCGAGCTCGAGTGTCTTCGATCATGTGGCATCGCCGAATCCACGTCCCAGCTCATATCCATACTCGTACTGTCGAGATGCGGCATCACCAATGGCAATTACTCCGTACAGCACGCAGCGATCTCATGCACAGTCCATGCCCATGCAAACGTGCTCGACGTTGGTCTGCACCGAGATCAAGATCACTCGCTCCCTGCTCTGGCCACGTGACTCCTCTCGAGTCCATCTTCGGGTGTGCACCAGCCACACCCCTCTCAGCGCCGCCGTCTTTGAACTCTCGGCGCATATGCAAGCACTAGCCGCTGACCCTCCGTCTACCGGCCCTACCTCTCGTATGTACTCCCACCTGCTCAGCCACATCCTCCAACGACACAGCCCACCTCCATCCGCCTCGCAGCGGCAGCTCGTCTCTTTTGCGACACGCAACCTCTTCCCGCCCTCGTCACCAACACCATTACCACCTCTATCCTTTGAGATTCAAGAGCTTGGCCAGCTCTGCGCGGACGACTGTTCAAAATCCTCTCTTCAACCTCACTCTCCTTCAATCTCTCCCTCACTCCTTGCCTCCTACTCCTCCTCTCCTCGCGACCCTGCGATCGACCAGTGCCACATTCTCCCTCAGAGCAACGTACTATACCACCGACCATTCCCCTCACGACATCGGGACTGAGCAGCCATGGAGCTCTCCGACATCTTGTGCGTCCACCAATTCTGCCCTCCTATCTATCTCCGACTTGATGAGGTCCTAAGTTATTCTGTTACAGCCGCTTCGTCAACTTGGCCGTCGGTGCCATCATCGTCTTGGGAGGCATCGTCCAGATCTTCGGCTTCTCTCTGTGCGTTGCCCCCCTCCGTCGCGGCTCGACCCTCTGAACCCATTGCGACGGAACGGCTGCCGTCATGTGTCCCCCAACCACCCCGCATTCTCCTCCAATTGCTCGAATGCCCGCATGCTAACACCTCCCAGGCAAAACATCATCATCGGCACTTACATGGTCGTCTTCGGTCTCGCGATCGCGCTGCTTGGTTCGTGCCCCCCTCTTCCCGCTTGATCGAGCCCTCCTCTACGTCAGCTAACGAAGTTCCGAACCAGAGTTCCAAATCCCACCTCAAATCTCCCGATATGCCAACTTCCTCTTCTCCCTCATCGGCCGTGGTATCTGTACGTGCAGCCCCCTACCTGACTCCATCTCTCGCTCTCCTTGCTACTACTACCTACATGTAGTACCGTACTGACACCGACCCCCAGTCTACATCTTCGTCGGCAGCATGCTCATCAACAAGTCCACCCTGAGCTACCTCTCCGGCGGCTCCGTCGTCCTCGTCGGCATCGGCTACGTCGTTCTCGAGTTCATCCCGTCTATTGAACCGCCCGCCAACATGCGCGAGGCCGACGCGGCCGGCTGGGGCGCCGAGACGGTCTAGGTGAATCCGAATTTCTCGTCTTGAGCATTGCATCTATTGTTTGCTGAGCAGGAGAGGATGACCGCGCAAGGTGATGAGGAATCAAAGAAGAAGATGGAGGAAAAAAAAAAGGGGGGGACTCGCGAGTCTGTCTTCATGCACTGTGCACTCAAAAGGGGCACTGGAATGTGTGCTCGGATCAAAATGTCCCCCACACCTCACGGGAGTACAACCGTCATCAGTGCGATGGGCCTACACCGCCGAGAATCCTACATTTTCACGATCCGACGCGGTTCATTCAAATCGCAGGTGAGCACGAGACCGAGATGTGACGCGCAACGTTGAGTTCCCTCCAATGGTGATGTCATTTACACTACTAACCCATGATCCTCCATGACGTTTCCTCCACATGGGCATTCCCGCATATTGCGCCATCACAGCCCATCATCAACACAAATTAGAAAGAAAAACATTCATTCTTTTGAACAACACCAGGACCCATGTCCTTATTTCTCAGACGTCTTCTTAGGCAGCTGGCCCGCATCCTCAGCCCCCTTTCCCACTTGGTTCAAACCACTCTCCAGCCCACCGCCAATCGAGCCGAGCGCATCTCCGATCGGCTTCCCCGCATCCCCCCCCGCGCTCGAAATCGTGTCCCCGAGCCCCTGCGTTGCCGACCCGAGCGTGTTCCCCGTGGTGCGGCCCACCCCGCCGGCGGTGTTGCCAACGGTACTGGTCGCGAAGCCGGCGCCCTCCTTGGCGGTGTCGGCGGCGCCGCTGGCCTTCTGCCCGAGGGTGTCGGTGGCGGATTTCTGCTGGCCGCCGGCCTGCTGCTGCTGCTGGGAGGCGGCGTGTTGCTGCTGCCCGGCGGTCTGCTGGGTCTTCTTCTGCTGGTCTTTCGGGACGTTGGACATGGTGGCGGTTGCTTGTTTTCCTGTGGAAGATCGCTTTGTGTGTGGTTGTACGCTGTGTGTGTGTGTGTGTGCTCGTGTATGTGTGACTGTACGGTGGTGCGTGAATGTACTAGGGCGCGTTGAGTCGAGGTGAAGGAGGGAGCAAGGCATAGAGATTCTGGGGATCAAGCTCTTATACGCGCCCGAGGAACCTGGGGCCCCGGATGGGGTGGGCGGGCGGCACGGTGGGCGGGACGGGTGGCGTATGACGTAAAGAGGACGTTGGACGTCGTGGGCGACGCGGCGCCATGACGTTGCGGAGAGCGCCCGCGGTGCCGTCATGATATTGCATACATGCTACGCGCTGGAGGTCCGGGTCTTCTCGAACAAAGGTAGGAGTGCAGGTAGAGGGTAGCAGATGAATCTGTGCTGGCCTGGTCGACACACTACTGGGGGATGGGAAGGGGGTAGTTCATGCCCGGGCCGGGAGGCGGTCGAATCACCATGTGTACGGGCTGGTATGCTCCGGTTTTCAGGAGAGATGAGCCCTGGTGATTGGCCTCGGACACTACGGTCAACGTGCTAGCCGGAGCGATCGGTCGAGATATTCCAGTAGGCTGCTCCCGGAGACAAGCCATACATATACTCGAATCCATATGTGCTAGCACCTGGACAGAGTATGTCATGATGTTGTTCTGGGGAATATGCGGAGGCGGCAAGGGCGGAGGCAGGGAGGCAGAGTTGACGGTGAAGATGTGGATGCCGGCGTAAGCTCGCCACGGGAGTGAGAATTCCAGGAAGCTTCTGCCGTCCATACCGTCCATACTACCACTACCTACTTCATCACACTCTGAGGATATGAGGATCCGTACGCACTTGTAGACAAGTGGTCTTTCTGAGGATCTAGTAGGATCTGCACGGAGGGCCCCGGGGGTCGGCTGGAGCGGGAGTCGTGGTGTTGCGGGCAGGTCATTGGCTGTGGACGGAATGCGAACCACCATTTCCAAGTTGCTTGCCTCTATTGTACACGTCGCTTGCTAGTATGGTCTTGATTCGGTCTGCCCTCTGCTCTCGTACATGTACGTTGTATATGTCGTTTTGCCTTGCTCAACACAAGTTTCCCCCTATCCCATCCCTTTGTCCGTCCCGTCCTTGGCCCGACTTGACCGACGGGTGACGACTTTGTGTCGTCTGGACTCCTCTCCTTCGAACAGAGAAAGTCCTTCGACCTTTCAGCCGACCTTTACCTTTCCACTGCGGAGTCCTGCCATCCGTTTGCCGCCCCGCCCGACTGCCACCCTCCTTTTTATTCATCTTCTTCCCCCTTACGGCTTGCAGCGGTACATGTAGCGGGGATACAGGCAGCAGTCCCGGACGGTGTGCTGCTTGCAGAGCCACGCGAGGAAGCGCTCGAGCCCGAGGCCGTACCCTCCGTGCGGGGAGGACCCGTACTTGCGCTGGTCGGTGTACCAGTAGTAGGGCTCCGGGTCGAGCCCCTCGCGCTTGAAGGCGGCCATGAGCTCGGCGAAGTCGTTGATCCTCATGGACCCGCCGACGATCTCGCCGACGCCCGGGATGAGGCAGTCGACGCTCTCGGTGACGCGCCTGTCGTGCTCGTCCTTCTGCATGTAGAAGGCCTTGATCTCGACGGGGAAGTGGGTGAGGAAGATGGGGCGGTTGATGATGTCGGTCATGCGGCGCTCGGCGGCCTCGGCGATGTCGTCGCCGAAGGTGTGCGGCTGGCCCTCCTCGTTGAGGATGTCGTGCTCGCGCAGCCAGTCGATGGCGTCGGCGTAGCGCATGCGCAGGAAGGGCCGGGCGGGCACCTGGAAGTCCGGGTTCATGGCGCGGATCTTGTCGGCGACGAGCGGGTCCTCGAGGACGAGCTCGAGGACGCGGCACATGATGTGCTCGATGTGGGCGAGCAGGTCGTCGAAGGAGAGGAAGTCGAGCTCGGCCTCGACGTGGGTGAACTCGGAGAGGTGGCGCCGCGTCAGGGACTTCTCGGCGCGGAAGGACTTCTCGATGCAGTAGACGGAGCCCATGGAGGGGAGGCAGGTCTCGAGGTAGAGCTGGGAGGACTGGGTGAGGAAGGCGTCCTCGCCGTAGTAGTCGAACTTGAACAGGGTGGCGCCGCCCTCGACCTGCGTCTGCACGAGGGCCGGCGGGCTGACCTTGCGGAAGCGCAGCTCGCGGTAGGCGCGGTTGAAGGCGTACTCGACGGCGTCGCGGACGATCATGACGCCGGAGGCGGTGTCGCCGCGGAGGGTGAGGTGGCGCTGGTCGAGCAGCATGGCGGGCTCGGCGTCGGCCTGGACGCGGTTGGTGATGGCGTCGTCGCCGCCCGCGGCCTTCCAGTGCTCGGGGATGCGGAAGAAGTCGGCGTGCAGCTCGCGGTCGAGCGGGGCGCGCGCGCCCTTGGGCACCTCGCGCATCTCGCCGAAGATCTCCATGGACGTCTCGCGGGTGAGCGTGACGGCGTCGTACGTCTTGGCGAGCTGGCCGGCGACGACGACCTGCATGGTGCCGTACCCGTCGCGCAGCGTGATGAACATGACGTCCTTCTGCTTGCGCTCGCGGTGGACGCGGCCGATGACGCGCACGCGGGTGCCGGGGGTGAAGTCCTTGCTCGGGGGGGCGGCGTCGGCGTCGGCGGGCCGCAGGCGGATGTGGTCGCCGACCTCGTCGAGGCCGATCTTGACGGGGGCGGGGAGGGTCGGGTCCTCGACGACGCGGATGGCGCGGGCGGCGTCGAGGGCGCGGGCGCGCTCCTCGTCCTCCTTCTTGCGGCGGAGGGCGAGCTCGAGGTCCTTGGAGGCCTTCTTCTTCTGCTGGTCGTGGTAGTTGACGGCCTTCTTGAGCGCCGACTTGGCCGCGGGCTTCCACTCGCGGGCGGCCTCGTCGTCGGCGCTCTGGGACTTGCGCGTCAGGTACTGCTCCTGCGCGGGGTGCTGGAGGTAGGCGAACTGGAGCGTCTTGAAGGGGGACGCCTCGGTGCCGGCCTGCGTCGTCTCGTCCCTGCCGACATCCTCGTCGATGTAGATGGCGACCATGGTGGGCGGTGGATTCTATTCTCTCAAGTCTTTCGAAATGTGTGCCGTGTCGTCGACTGTCTGAGTGCTGACTCTATGTACTCCGTATCTTGCGAGGGGATGTGCGGGGTCGCAAGATGTCCCCAACGAGGGGTCGGACTCTAAGTAGGAGTAGTAGTAGTAGTAGTAGTAGTAGTACGTATGTATGGATTGTATGGTCGTTGCTGTCGTTGCTGTCGTCGTCGTCGATTTCTTCGACCTTCGTCTTCTTCTCCGTCTCCTTCTGCCGTCACCAAGTCCCAACTGCCCTCCGAAACGAGGGATGAGGATGAGGACGAGGACGAGGATGAGGCTGGCGATGCGTGGGCAGATGGATGACTCACGAGAACAAACATACGAGGTTCCGACAGCGGATGAGAATCCTTTTATCGGCCTCGCGACGCTTATCACCCCGCATCTCACCGACGCCGCTGATTGGCTGGATGTTGATATAAAAAGTGTGGCTTGAAAACCCCAAAGTGTGGCTTGTCCGGCATCGCCGAATTGCCGGCTTCAATGGATGCTTCAAGTTGAAGACTCAACCTGAACTTCATTACGAGGACATAGTATACTCTGTACATGTACTCGGTGCTCTGTACGAGTACGAGTACGAGTACTCCGTACCGTCCTCCTCTTCATGTCAGTGGCCGACCTCGTGGAACTGACGGCCAGGATATGCCATCTGTGGCCCTGACGATGGTGAATGTGCCCCAGCATGACGAGGAACCAGCTCACTGCCCTGTCCGCCGCGTCAAGGGCCCGAGAGTCGATCCTGTTACGCCAGAGAGCGTCACGACTACAGCATACTGCACAGGCGCCAAGGGGCCATCTACATGTGTACTCCGACTCGTCATTGTTGTTGTAGCCAAATGTCAACTGTGCCTGGCGTTGGTGATGGCTTCGTCCTTGTATGTCATCGTCCCTGTCGAATGTGTGGCTTGCGTGTCACGTGCTAGGGCGCCGCACGTGGATGACGTCCAGCTCAGGGGATCCGACACTCTCGAAACTCATCCCTTGATGATGATGAATGACGTGAAAAGAGCTCTCGTATTCTATTTCGAAGGGTCATGACTCACTGTGATTCTAAGGTGTAAACGCATGGGACACAGGAATTCGATACGAGTTCGGGCTGCAGAGTACTATACCTATGGAATACGCACGCCAGACTCAGCTGTCGACATCATCACCTTCATATTCTAAAAGGGGAAGATGGAAAAAGAAAAACGATATGGCTATTCTATCATGATATTCCTCCCGCCGTGTATGCAAAATCGAAAGCGGATAAAAAGACGAGACGAAGGGGAGTCGGGGAGGACCATAGAGTAAAGGGATGCCAGGGAAGATGCATAATGCTAAGGGGAAGCTTTCCTCCTCCTCTATACTTTGCCCCTTTCCCTCCTGAGCTGGACGCAGTCTGGACTCTGTGCTGCAACGTCCTCATCTGTGCTGCCTCATCCTCATCCATCTGCTCCCGTCTTGCCTGGCCCATCACCCTAGATTGAACTCGCTCGCCCCGCTCATCAGCATCCTGCTCTTCATCCGCAAAATGTTCCGGTTCGACTGGGCCTGGTCCTCCGTGAAGTCCCCGCCACCTCCCTCCTCATCATCCCTCTTCGAGCTCTTCTTCGAGTGCCCCGCCCCCGCCCCCCCCCCCGCCCCCGCCCCTGGCGTATTCCTCGCACTCTTCGCGTTCTTTCCCCCCTTCCTCTTCCGGTCTATCCCCGACCCGATCCCGCCCGGCGCGTCCCGCAGGCCGTAGCTCTTCGCCACGTGCCCCAGGTGCAGCTCCGTCATGTCGAAATGCACCCGCTCCTCGCGCACGTGCGTCGCGTACGCCCGGATGTGCGACTTGAACCCGTTGCGCGCCAGCTCCAGCCGCCGCGCGTCCCCCAGCAGCCTCTGCTCCAGGTGCAGCTGCAGCGTCTCCGCCTTCTCCAGGTACGACTGCCCCTCCGAGGGCTGCGCCGACGTCGTCTCCACGGGGAACTCCATCTTCGCCATGAGGCCCTTCTTGAGCACCGCGTCGTAGGATACCGCCGTCGGCATCCCGGACGCCTTGAGCAGCTCGATATAGCCCTCCTCCGTGCCGGGGAGCAGGAAGATGACAGCCTCACCGGACCGGCCTGCGCGGGCTGTGCGTCCGATTCGGTGAATGTGGTCTGCGAAGCTGAACGCCGGGTCGTACTCGATGACGAGGTCTACGGAGGGGATGTCGAGGCCGCGGGAGGATACGTCCGTCGTGAGGAGGAGGGAGGGCGATTTGCAGTCGGAGAAGGAGCGCAGGGTCGCTGTGCGGACGGGCTGCGACAGGGAGCCGTGCATCCGGTGCAGGATCACCTCGGGGCTGGCCGCCGATGTGATGTAGGAGGACTTGCATACCGTCTTGGCTGTGTTCTCCGCATCCTTGGATGCCGGCTTCTCAGACGCGGGCTTCTCGGACGCGGGCTGCTCGGACGCGGGCTGGTCAGCGGCGGCGGCGGCGTCCTCGGGTGTCCTCAACAACTCGTAGTGGAAATCGACCGTGTCGGCGCAGGACATGAAGATGATGGCCTTCATCGTCTGGCCGCGTCGGGAAAAGACAGACTTGAGGTACGCCATGAGCGTGACCAGCCGCAGCTTCGACGGCACAATAATGTGCGACTGGTGCAGCTGCGAGGGCGCCTTGTGAACGCCCGGCTCCTCCACCTTCTTGCTGTCCTCTGAACTGCCGCCCACGTCTCCCTTCTCCGCCGCCAGGAACACCGCATCCGCCAGGCTCATCTCCCCCAGCTTCTGCACGTTCATCTTCATCGTCGCCGAGCAGAGCACCGTGACCCTCCGGTCCGGCAGCGCCTCCAGCGAGACCCCCGCCTCCGTCGTCTTGCACACCTCCACCTTCTTCAGCGCGTCGATCGCCTTGCGCAGGTCCTCCTCGAAGCCCAGGTCCATCAGCCGGTCGCCCTCGTCGAGCACGAGCCACCGCACCGTGCCCAGGTTCAGCGCCTTCGTGTTGTCGATGTGGTCTGCCAGCCTGCCCGGCGTCGCGACCAGGAAGTTGATGCCCTTCCGAATCCGCGCCTTCTCCGCCTTCTTCGACTCCCCACCCGTGATGGCCGTCGACACGAGCCATGGGAACGGCCGGATCAGCTTCTCCAGCACCGTGTGCGTCTGCTTGGCGAGCTCGCGCGTCGGCGCCACGACGATGGCGAAGACGCCCGAGTCGCGGTGCACCTGCTTCCCCTCGCCCCCGCCGCTGAGCAGCAGCACGCGGTGCAGGATCGGGAGCAGGTACGCGAACGTCTTGCCGGATCCCGTCTCGGCCTGCACGAAGGCGTCGGAGCTCGTCGTCAGCATGTGCGGCAGAACCTTCTGCTGGATCGCCGTCGGCCGCTCCAGGCTCATCTTGCCCAGCTCGTCCACCAGCCGCGAGGAGATGGTCAGCGAGCCGAAGCTCGCCACGTCGAGCAGCGGTGCGTTTGATGGCTTCGGCGCCTCCCACTCCTGCTCTTCCTCCTCGAAGACCGTCTTCTGCTCTGGGTTGAAGGAGAAGAGCTTCGAGACCACCTGCCGTTTTCCCTGTCCGTGCCCATGTCCAGGTCCTGAGCCTCGCTGGTCTTTCGAATTGCCGGATGAGGGACCGATTTCTCGGGGCGCTCGCTTCTTGAAGTCGGGGTTGTGATGGCTGAAGTTGCGCCCGGGGGCCGCATGACCGAGCCTAGGCCGCTTGACCGATCTCGAGTCGTTGTCGTCAGCGCCGTCGTCGTCGTTGTCTCGTCCGTGATGAGCAGAGTCTCTCCCGGCCTCTGGCTTCGGCTTTCCCGTAGATGCGAGCCGGGCACTTCTCTCGGCACGCTTCCTGTCTCGCCATTTCCCGCCGGTGAACTTGGTCTGAGGTTTGAGCGGCCCGCTGCCCAGCTCGAAGTTCAGGAGCATGCCATCGTCGGCCATGCTGAGTGTTGTGATCCTGGATCTTGGTCCTCGAGACGGCTCGTCCCCAGACACCTTCTCAAACGATAGCAACACCACAGCGATGGAATGATGATCTGAAGTCAAGAATCGAAATTGAGGTCGGGTTGAGCTCCTTCCCCGTCGGCCCATGATCGCTACTTCCTTCGATCGATCTCGCCGTTTCAAGAAATTTGAGTGGTACTATCGATAAAGCAATCGATAAGCCGATCAGAAAACCAGCGACCTCGATCATGCACACCACCGGCGCTTCCCCCTGAATCTCCTCAAGTTGCTGGGCTTCGACCTCCTCCTGGTTTTCAAAGTCTACGCCGTCGACAGTGTAGTGACAGATCTTACATCCGAAGTCTCTCATACGTCGAAGCAAAATCTTCATTGAAATATTCAAAGGAGTATTGTCATCAAAATTGCCAGTCACGTTCGTTGCTTTAAGGACAGGAGCCGATCTCAGTGCGCACTGCATCCACCTGCTATCACAGCGTCTCTCTGGACTTGACATTCTCGTCGCCTGCGACTTGGGCTTGGAACCAGTGTGAGTGCAATCATTGGGAGAGAAAAGGCAAAGATAAAAAAGAATATCGTCATCACGCCAGATGCAATCAAGATGGTGCCGTAGTCTCCAAGCAACCACCAGACATCTTCTCCGCTCCTTCATGGGGTCACAATGTTGAATGCAGTATTCGGAAGGGTGATGAGATCGACAATCGTGGTCCAAGCGGAAGCATCGCCCACGGTGGTGAACGAGCTGAGGCTGGTCTTCTCACCTGCGGAGGTGTCTCCGATCAGAGTGACGAGGTCCGAATGCGTCATCCAGACGGTGCAGGTCGCGGTGCCGGTGAACGAGCTGTCGTTGGCCTGGTACTTGATGCCGCGACCCGTCACAGCGCCGCTGCTGAGTCTCAGATGCCACGCGGCGGCCTCGTCGGGCAGCCTCGTCCTCATATCGGAGATCATGAAGTCGATGGTGAAGTCCTTCTTGTGGCCGGACTTGGTGCCGTCGATCTGGATGCCGATGATGTCGAACAGCTCGTCACAGTTGAGGCTTTCGAGAGACTCGGGCGACATCTTCTCGTACGCTGGCGACGCCTCCGTGGTGAGCTCCAGGGCGCCCACGAGGTAGATGTTGCGCCAGGTGCCGTTCTCGGTGACCTGGCCCAGCTTCGTGTACACGTCTGACAGGAGGGTCCGCGCGTCGACGTAGGTGGGGTCGGCGAAGACGATCTTGTTCAGCAGGGTCGCGGCGAAGCGATAGTCCTGGGCGACGTAGAAATTGTAGGCCGTCTTGTACGCCGCAGCGGGACCGCCCAGGGCCTCGACGTAGCGGGTCGCCTCGTCGACGGGCGTGTGGGGGTGCAGGTTCGCGGGGTTGCCGTCGAACCAGCCGATGTACTTGTCGTAGATGGCCTTGACGTTGTGGTTGACGGAGCCGTAGTAGCCCTGGAGGTGGGTCTTGTCGGCCAGGCTCGGGGGCAGCTTGAAGCCCTCGGCGATCTCGACGGGGGTCAAGCCAAGGTTCATCTGGCGCAATGTTTCGTTGTGGAGGAACGCGTACATGTCACGCTGTTGCTTCAGGAAGGGCAGGACGAGGTTCTCGTCGTTCTGGTTCCAAGTCGGCCAATGGTGGCTGGCGAAGACGACCTGGGTCTTGTCGCCGAACAGGGCAATGGTCTCGTCCAGGTAGCGCGACCACAGCCTCGCGTCTCGGACCTGGGCGCCGCGCAGGGTCTGGATGTTGTGCATCGTGTGAGTAGCGTTCTCCGCCGCGCAGAGAGCCGAGTAGTAAGGGAAGAAGAGATTCATCTCGGCCGGCGCCTCCGTGCCGGGGGTGAGCTGCAAGATGATCTCCAGTCCATCGATCTTGGGAAGCAGAGGCCCGTCGATCCTGATGCTCTCCTTGGGCTTGATGAGGATGTTGGTGCCGACGGACGCTGCCTGTCCCAGGCCGCAGCCGATGTTGCCGGTTGGCGAGTTCGCCAGAGACTGCCCGTACATGTAGATGGAGCGCCTGGCCATGACGTTTCCGGCGTAGATGTTCTCGCTGACGGCATGCTCAAGGAACCCCTCTGGGCCGATGATCCGCAGAGAGTCTGTCGCCTGAGACGTGATGGCCTGCGCGCCACCGAAGTGGTCTGCGTGACAATGAGTGTAGAAAAGGGCCACAATGTCGGGGTCCTGGCCAAAATCCGTGTTGTGCTGCTGCCGATAGAGCTGCAGGCCCGCCGTGGCCGTCTCCACCGATGTCAAGCAATCAATGATGATGATGCCATTGGTGCCAGGGATTCGAATAAAGGTCATGTTGGCAAGATCCAGGCCGCGAGCTTGATAGATGCCGTCGACGACCAGGTAGAGGCCTGGCGTCGCGCTGCAGAGCTGCCCTTGCCTCCATAGCAGTTTGTTCGCCGTGGGCGGACAAGCCTCCTGCATGAAAGCCCAGGCGTCCGCGTTCCATACCACGGCAGTCGGATCCGACTCCGAATAGATGGTGGGAGTGCTTAGGGGGATCAGGAGGTTCTGGGTGGCGAATTGCACGTCATTGTTGTTTCCAGCCATGATGTAGTGGAAAGAGGGGGAAAGAGATAAAGGGGGACAGAGGGGTTAAATGTTTCGGCAAAGAGGACAATTTTGGGGAAGAAAGGGCGGACGCGGTAGATGACCTGTGATTTCGATGTGAATCTGTGTGCCAGCACCGTGTTTGAAGAAGAGACTGGGCGATGGCGATCAAGCCCCTTTTATCTTCTCAGAAAAGGCTGGCGACTATTGATCTCCTGACTTCTGTTCTCCAACCCATCAATTGACGACTCAAACAGCGCCGTGTCGATGCCAAGCCCCCCCATCACGACGGATATCAGCCCCTCTTTTGCTTGAGTCTCTTGTCTCGCGTCTGCAGCCTCAGCACGGCGGCATCAGGTAGATTGCAATCCTCACGACCATGCAATGCGACGGCGCCGACTTGGAACATTGTCGAGCCGTGCAAGAGAGTCGTAGCGTCGTCGGACCAGCAGACTCAATTGGGCCTCATTCTGAATTCGCGACCAAGTTGCATGGAGCGCTGGCTCGCCTCTCCTCAAGCTGCAGGAGCTTCCCCGCTTGATCCATATACTCATGCGTCACGACCGTCTGCTTGAAGTCTTCGCAGAGGACACCCTGATGTCGGACAATATGGTCTGAACCGCTGACGTGAGAAATGTCGACTGGCCCCATCATCTCGGGGGGGGTTCAGCAGCACATGTTCATCCTCGAGGGCCATGTCTTGGGGACCTATACCCATGCTGTTGTTTTGACAAAAATCGAGTGAATACCTGGTGATGTGCGCATGGTGCTCGGTTCTGACTGTCCAGGCCCATTGAGGGCCCATGTCATCGACCAAACGCTAGGCCGAGAACCCAGAGTCAATCCTTGAATCACCAGGAGCTGAGAAGCTTCGCGTCGACGAGCGTGAGTCGTTGCATAAAGGTCGATCACTAACGTCCGGCTCAGACGCGTTTCTCGGGCACTGATGCAGTTGAACTGACTCAGTCCGGACTGAGTGGGTGTTCTCATTAATCATGCCAACTTCCCTTTTCCCCACCTCCCCAACGATCCCTGATGATCGACTCGAACTGACTGGCAAGCCTCTCGTCTCAATCAAATGCTCGCGTGGCCCAGGAGAAAACAAGTAATAGCCGTTCACAGAAGTTGCCTGGTGGCCCAATCACGATCGCTTTTGAAAGGGGCTCTTGAGCAGGCGCCTCAAATGAGCGAGTCACTCATGCGGCGGTTCACGTTGGATGCTAGTAGCCTCGGCAGTTGCATGCAGCTCCAAGTGGATCCGCCGCAGAGGAGTTGCAGTCGAAAGAGGGGTTGGCTCAAAGCGGGGTTCGTTGATGCACCAAGTACGGGCCTTCTGCTGCTTTCCTGGATCCATATCGTGAGTACTCGTAGTATGGACACGAGACATCTCATATCTCATCATGGACAGGCATGGAGCGTTCAACTTGTCGAGCTGCAAGCGCATCCCCGGCCGAGACAGTAGCATTTATTAACGGCTGAGGTTGAGATGCATGTCTCCAGACACGCAGCCAGAAAATGGCGATGCGGGGCATGTGCTGGAGGGAGGGCGGTGGACTCTGATATCGGCTCGGGATCGCTCAGCCGAATGAAGCGATGGCCTCTGAAGGGCTCAGGATGAGAATGAAGGAACTCGGCGCTGTGGACTGCCTTGCTCGTAAGGAGCCTTGAGGCCCAATTTTGCGCCGTTGAAAGGGGTTGCTCGGAGTGTGTGGGGTCGCCCATCGAAGATTCAAAGAATCAAGGGGTTCGTGACGTTGTCGTTGTCGTCGTTGCTGTTACCGTCCAGGCCTCTTGGAGCCGAAGAGATGCAAGGGGATGCAGTGGAGGAACGGGCCGCGACCCTGAGGGGCTCAGGTGTGGCCGGCATCTCCACTCCACATGCTGCTCGTACCAGTACTCGTGCTCGTACTGAGACTGGTGGAGGACGACTCACGACCGTGCTCCCGAGGTGAGTGCTTAGCTGCCTGCTGTGTGCTCGATCCTACCAGGACGGAGCCGAGCGGAGCAAGTGAGTCGTATGCCGATAAACTCCGGAGAAGCCAAGTCCCTCTTGAGTGAGTCATACATAAGCTTTGAGAGAGCCGGTATCACCTCATTCATCGACTTCTTTGTTCGTGCATCGGCTGCACGGACGGCTGGAGGCGGGAGATGTCGGAAGCCCGTGATGTCTATGAACTCGTACTGGCACCAGTACGAGTACTCGTTCTTGATAGATATTCAGGTAGTAGTCGATGCCGCAGCCCCTGATTCCGAGAACTTGCTGCTTTCCAATGATCAAGGTCAGCCTGCTCCGGACTTCATGTCACTACCAATGCCTAGGTTCCTCACAGTTCCTGAGAAGCGAGGGCGATGAAGCAATGGAGGGGCTTGAAGCAAATCCCCACGACATCAGAGATGTGCTCATACACTGTATCCGTCGGACGAGTCCTCGCCTCTTGACGGACTTTCTGTGTCGTCCGATGGGAATTCCCTACGCAGAGGAGATGGGCATTTCCAATGTCCGAGTCCGAGGGGTGGCCCTCCCCCGCGTTGTCTCCGGGTCCGGAAGCAGGATCTAAGGGCTGGATCTAGAGATGGCCGGCTGAGGGATTCCATCCATGCATGGGCCTTTGTGGAGCGAAGGCTGTACGAGCACGGAGTACGAGTAGACAAGCGTCGGGTTCGAAACCCTGCTTAGAAGTGCTCTGTACCCCTCAGGTGCTTTGAACGCCGACTCGAGCAATGGCGAGCGCTTCCGACGCGAGGAACGGGGTAACTTGGATGAGGTCTGCTTGAGCCGCTCGGTTAGCACTAATATGACATCAACATCGCCTCTGTGCCCTGAGACCGGCACTCCTGGCGTTCAAGATTTTCAGGGTGGCCACTCCCAACCAAGAATCATGATATTAGCGCCTCGAGGCTCGCGCCGTTGCCCAGAACTCGAGCTCCAACGTCAGCTCGGGCGCAGCCCACAGTCGGACAGGATTTCATCCTATGCTCGTACGAGTGTACTCGTTCGTGCTCGTACGAGTAGTCGTCTGGTGACGGGCTTGGTGAGGACGCCGACAGTGCCTTCTGTGCAGATTGCTCCGCCTCTTCACAGGGATCGGATCGGCACCGAGGTGGGGCGCGGAGGGCACAGAGCCGTCGAGGCCCATGAGGATGAAACAGCCACTCGTGGAAGCCCGGCTGAACTACCAGACGGCGATGGCTCTGGCTTGCGGATGCGGTGATTGCGCGGCCAAGGATCCAGTGATGGAAGCCTGTCGATGAGGCCGGAATTCACGATCACAGCTGGAGGGAATGGATGATACGTGTCACGATCTCGCACCTGCCGTCATTGACGAGATTGCGAGCCAGGCCATGCTGTCCTTTGACGAGGCGGAAGGAACGATCAACCTGTCCTGAAGGATTCACGCGCCTGCTATGGAGTACCGTCTGGCAGGTGAGGATCACCACTCACCGCCAGGTACTCCCGTACAACGCATCTTGCCGGACCTGCCCCCCCCCCCCCGTGGAACCCCGGGGGACGCACCTTCCATCGCATAGGTAGATTCTCCAGCTCCTCGAGGGGCAGGTGCGGGTGAACGGGCTCCTGCCACGCTTCCGGAATCTTCCCTTGGTGGGGCCCGAGAGCCGTTCATGGATGGTGGATCGCCCGGCCCAACCTGGAGCGCCCCCACCCCGGACCCTGCAGCGCCCTTATCGATAGCCCACAGGGCGTCCCGGCCGCTGAACGGCCTTGACGGCCCTGCTGGAGCCGGCAGGGACCCCCAGATTCCAGGGTCCTCGCCGCTGTCGCACAATTTAGCCCGGTGGTTGAAATGCAGGATCCGTGCTGAATCATCAAGCCCATCCATGGAATTCCACCCGAATTTTTTTCGATCCGAGTCTTTTTCTCTTCTGCCCTCAGAGCTCTTCATCAACCACTGGTATCCCCATCCGCTTCTCTCAACCTCGTTTTCCTCTTCCTCTCGATCTCACCATCTCGAATTCGAACAGTCCAAACATTGATCCTGCCGCCCGCTTGAAAGAACCTCTTCCCACCCAGACAGCGCGTTTGTTTGACGGCTCGCCAGCTCGTCAAATGAACCTGCAATCGATCTCCATCCTTCTTTTCCCCGTACGTCCAGCTGTGATCGTGATCGTATCACAGAGTATCTCGATCCAGTCGTTTGCATCTATGGCCTCCATCCACATCTATGTCCAATGGTTTTCACGCCTCACAGTCCTCGCCCTCGTCCGAGTCCATCGACTGTCCCCCCCTCCCATTGCTCTCCCCTTCATTGCCCCACAGACAGCTCGAGCCGCCGATCATGTTCCCTCTCCTATCACCAAACGTCGGACATCTAAACTAATGATGCTCGCCCACATCCAGCCTCTTTCCCTTACCGTCTTCTAAATGCCCATCTACTCTTCGCTCTACCAGAACTTCATCCGCCAAGGATCAGCTCTTGCCAAGTCCATCACCACACACGGCTATGCGCAGTCTGTCGTAGCCGCCACACACCCTCACGTCCTCAACTCCCAGAACAGGCCCCTCTTCGGCCGCCGCCAGAGCAGCCGCTTCGGACGTCTCGCGACCCTCCAGGTCAACTCTGCCTTCCACACCGAGAGATCGACAGCCGGCCCTTCGGCAGACTCGCGTCTCGCCAACAACCATGGAGGTCTAGACGCCTACTTCGAGGCCCTCCAAAAGAGGCAGGCCGCCGGCGAGGATGCCGAGGCCGATGTCGACGGCGACGGGGACTGGACCCAATTCGAGTTCCCGAAGCGCATCGAGTGGAAGCCCAATGCTGCCTCCGTCCTCACGGGTGACGGCGCTCACTCAGCCGACGCCGTTACAGCCGTCGAAAGTGCCGTCGAGGCCATGATCTCAGAGGCCGGTGCTGCCGAGGTCCAAGACGCGCACGAGATTGACGGCGTCGAGGGTCCACTCTCATCAAACGACCAGGTCCTTCTCGCCCAAATCGATGCCGCTCTGGTGGAGGAGATAGAGTCTCGAAAGCTGCAGGAGGTCATGGAAGATGGCGACTACTCGTTGCAGCAGCCTGCTTTCGAATCGGCGGCCGTCACCCCGGTACCCGAGAGATCGCAGACTCCAGTCGTAGGTGCCCATAGCCGTGTGGCCACCCCGCCCGCCCTTGGAGAGGCTCGAGAGGCTCGAGAGGCAACGTCGCAGGATCTCCAATCCAAGTCGTACGCCGATCATTTACAGACGCTTGCTTCGGTGTCTCGCTATGCCGAGATCCCCGCCCTGTTCGAGGCCATGCTGGCGTCCGGGGTCACGCCCACGCCCAAAGCCTACAATGCCCTCCTCGGGGCTGCGATCCATCTTCCCACGAATCGCTTCGAGGTCGTCTCCAAGGCCCTGGAGGTGTACGCCAACATGCTGCGGAGGAGAGTCCCGCCCGACGCAGAAACGTTTGATATCCTCGTCAACTTGCTGGCCTCTCGATCGGTAGAGGTCTCTAAGATGAAGGTCGTCCTCGAGGAGAAGCGAGCTCGATTTGGCGGCATGGACGAGCCCGGCAAATTCATGTTCGCCTCGAGCGAGCTCGAGCACGCCATCCTGTGTGAAGATGACAGGCTCGGACTTGCCGTGCAGCTCTTCGACACGTCTGTCAGTGCGAACGCGGCTTTCTACTCGGCCGACACGTACCGGCAGTTGATCGCGGCTTGCGCTCGGGCTGGCCGAGTCTCGGACATGGTGCGGTTGTACGAGCACATGGAGCTTCGCAGAATCGTTCCCTTCGCCTCCATTTTCCCCGCCATGATTGGCGCTTTTGCCAAGTCCGGCGATCTCGTGAGCGCCGTGGAGTGCTACAACGAGTACCGCACTCTGGCTGTGGCCGATGACAGCGGGAACGCGGCGCTGCTCGATCGTCTGGATTCTCTGGTCTATGCCGCTGTCATCGACGCCTACGTTGTCAGTGACAAGGTCGAAGGGGCTCAGAAGTTTTTCGATCGGATCATCCATGAATACGGCTCCGGTGCCGCCAAGCTCAAAGATGCTCTCGTCGCGTCCGGGTTCATTGAGGGATTCGTCGCTCTAGGCGAGACAGGCGAAGCTCTTCGCTGGGCGCAGACTCTGGATGGCTCGGCGCGATCTCGGGCGATGGGCGTCATCAGCACACTTGCTGCGGATAAGAACGACGCGGCGATTGCGACGGCGGCGTACGCCGAGTTGCCAATGGATCTCCAATGCCTGGCGGAGCCCAGCATGGCCCTGCTTGCTATGAGCATCCGGCGGGGCGATGTCGCTTCGGCCTCCGAGTACTGGACTGTTCTCTCCAATTCTGAGATGATGGTGGATCCTTCTTTCATCGAGCCGACCGCGATGTTCGCTGTTGCCTTGATTGGGTCGGGCCAAGTCTCCGAGGGCCTCACCCAGGCCGAGCTCATGTTCCAGAGGATCCTGGCGGCGTCGGACTCCGAGGCCCGTCCTCAACTTTCGCAAGAGATCGATGAGGGCCTCGACTTTGTGTCGCGATACATGAGTGCTCGAGGTGTTGCCGATCCTCGAGACCTGTCTTCCCAGATGTCAAGCCTGCCTTCGCTCAGCCGCAATGGGTCGCCCGCGACGTCGACGCCGCCATCCGCACTCAGTTTTGAGGATAGCTACGATCCCCACAGCCACAACACGGACTACAAGGGCTCATCGCTCATCTCCGAGGACCTTGAAGCCAGCCTCGGCCACAGGGGGCCCCGCCTCAACGAGGCTCTCCAACGATTCCGCAACATTCGACGCGGCGGCAGGCACCCTCGGTACATTACCTACGCGAAGCTGATCTCGGCCGCGGCGCGCGAGAACAAGATGGGCCTCTGCCACGAGATCCTTGCCATGGCGCGCAGGGACGTACCCTTGCTGCCTCAGTATGCCGTTGTACGGTACGGCTGGTCCTCGATCCTCGACGCCATGGTCGGTGCCTGCCTTTCGTCTGGGGACCGCGGCCAAGCCGAGCAGTACCATCGGGAGCTGCTGGAGATGGGGGCTGCGCCGACGGCGAACACTTTCGGCCTCTACATCACCACGATGAAGGACTCGGCCAAGTCCTTCGACGAGGCGACGGAGGCCGTTCGCATCTTCCATCGCGCCAAGATGGAGGGCGTGGAGCCCACCTCGTTCCTGTACAATGCTCTGATCGGCAAGCTCGGCAAGGCACGACGGATCGACGACTGCCTTTTCTACTTTGCCGAGATGCGAGCGCTTGGCATCAAGCCCACGTCCGTCACGTACGGCACCATTGTCAACGCCCTGTGCCGTGTCAGCGACGAGAAGTTCGCCGAGGAGCTGTTCGACGAGATGGAGGCCATGCCGAACTACAAGGCGCGGCCGGCGCCCTACAACAGCATGATGCAGTTCTTCCTGACGACGAAGCGCGACAAGCCCAAGGCCCTCGCCTACTACGACCGCATGGTGGCCAGGGGCATCGTCCCCACGTCCCACACGTACAAGCTCCTGATCGACACCCACGCGACCCTGGAGACGGTGGACATGGAGGCCGCCGAGGAGGTGCTCGAGACGATGCGCTCCGTCGGCCAGCGGCCCGACTCCGTGCACTACGCGTCGCTGATCCACGCGAGGGGCTGCGTCCTGCACGACATGGACGGCGCGCGGGCCGTCTTCGACAAGGTCGCGCGGGAGGGGTTCGTCCCCGTCAACGCCAGCATCTACCAGGCCCTGTTCGAGTCGATGGTCGCAAACCATCGGGTCGCCGAGACGGAGCCCCTCCTCGAGGCGATGCAGCGCCGTCGCGTGGAGCTCACGCCGTACATTGCCAACACTTTGATTCACGGATGGGCCGCCGAGAAGAAGATCGACAAAGCCGGGGCCATCTTCGGGGCCGTCTCCCGCGACAAGCGCGAGCCGAGCACGTACGAGGCCATGACGCGGGCGTATCTTGCCGTCGAGCAGAGGGAGCAGGCCCAGGGCGTCGTCGGCGAGATGCTCACCCGGGGCTATCCCAGCGCCGTCGCCAACCGTGTTCTCGAGCTGCTCGGCGGCGGTGGCGGCGGCGGCAGCGTCAACAGCGCTCAGGAGGCTGCTGTGGAGTAACGCCCTCCCTTGTGACGTTCGTGCACGATATGATCGTGCCATTTCTTTTTGCTCTTTGTCTTTGTTTGCCGTCACCATTTTCATTCATGCCCGTTCTTTGTTTCTCGTCACATCTTGTTCTTTTCTACCAGGCCTCGCCTCCTATGATTTCTGATACCCTGGTTTGTTGTTTAGACGGCGTTCTGGGGTTGCGAAATCATCACAAAGAGGTCTCTGCATTTGCTCGCCTGGGTTGAATACATGAGGGAGCGTGTGGTCCCGGGCAAGCACGGGCGTTCCGGAAGTCATTTGAAAAGCATCAACTGTCTCGTTGATCTTCCCCCTTTCCGTTTTTTTCTTAAGAAAGGGTAATTGGGGGCAAGGGCTTGATATGCCCGACACGAGGTAGTGCAAAATGTTGTTTGGGGGGGATGTTCTTAGCAGCTGGGCGAAGCTGCTGATACATTAGACTCATCTCCGCTTTAGGATAAGAAAGAAAACACAGCACAGAGTCGGCCAAAGAGCTGCTAAAGAAGGGGAACATGATGGACTTGGGATGGGGAGATAGACACAGCCACGAGGGCCATCTGTACTTGTACGAATAAATCAGACTCCTGCTACAAAGAAGGTGAAGACCTGTACACAGACTCATATCACGACCAAGTTGAAGACCTGTACTTCGTACATAGACTCATATCACTACAGTGAGGCTGTCTCATGACCATGCGTGGCTCTGCTCACATCTCGTCTGCGTCTGCGGGATCAAGAGAGAAGCCGAGCAGATGAGTGGGCAGATGAAGACGAAGCAATGACGACGAAGGGGGGGAAGACTAGGGGGTGAAAACCACGGGGATAAGACGCAGGGGTGAGGCGAAGGGATTTAGAAGAAGGGGGAAGCCGAAGAGAATGAAAGGAGGACGGTCGTCTTGTCGAGGAACGAATATCAACTTATGGACATGTAATCAAGGAGAAGCACCACAGATCAACACATTGCCTGCTGTGCTCCGTACTAGATGTATGTACTCCGTACTCCGTACAAGCAAATGATCCGCTGCTCTTGCGTGGTATTTGCCTCACGCATGTCCATCCCATCGTCCGTTCCTCTCATTGTCAGTGACCAATACGGAGAGGTAGGGATTCACAGCTTCACATCTTGCCCCTCCTCTTGTCCTTTCTCTTGTCCTGTTTCTTGTCCTCAAGTCACGATACCTTCAATGTGAGAGTCGCACAGCCGGCCTCGCATGTCGCTGCGTCCAGGAGCCCGAAGCTGCTTAGTCATCCTCCCCGCGACTCTCGCGATGACCTCGCCTCTGTCCAACCTCCGACCTCCGACCTCCAGCCTCCAGCCTCCTCGCAGCCTCCCTCCCCCACTTGCCCTCCCTTCCCCTCCCCCTCCCCCTCTCCCTCTCCCTCTCTCCCCCTCTCCCTCTCTCACTCTCTCCCTTCTCCCCGCCCCTTTTCTTCCCAA
>NIGD01000003.1:4302187-4319851 GCA_003055185.1 Escovopsis sp. TC | reverse complement strand
GCCCTCGTCCTCGTCCTCGTCCTCCCCCCCGCCCCTGCCCTCACACCCAAATCCCCCACTTCCCCCTCCCCCCCGTCCATTAACCTCCTCAGCCCCCCCTCATCCCCACCATCCGGGCCCTCGTCCTCCTCCCCACGCAGCGCCTCCCTCTGCCTCGCCCGCCGCCGCGCCTGCTCCCTCCTCCACCGCGTTGCGGACGTCGGCTCCAGCCCCGCCACCACGGGCCTCTCGATCTCGCGGATCGCCGCGGCGTGGGCCCGCCGCGCAAGGGCCTTTTGGCGCTCGTACTCGGCGCGGTGCAGGTGAGCGGTGAAGCGCTGCGCCACGGCGAGGAACTCGTCCTCTACCATGCGGAACTTGTCGTCGTGCAGGGCGCCGGGGATCATGAAGCTGGGAGTGGGGTCAGTATGTGGGCGTATGGGTACGATCACATGAATTTTCCTTTGATCCATGGGATGGGACAGGAGCGGCTCGCCGCCCGTTGGGGTCTTCTTACGCCTCTTGGGGCCTTTCCGGGGGAGGAGACGTGGACGGACTCCGGGCTGCAATGCCATGAGCATCAGTACTAAGCCATGATGAGATTCAAGCAGATTTCTCGAGTCTTTGCATGCAATGCGTGTTGAATAGACGCACCGGATACTACATGTCTCGGTCTTCGTGATGACGACGCGCCGCCTGTGTCAAGCGCCTTCTGAGCGGCTCTCCCTCTTGTCGCAGCAGGCAAAGAGGCCTCGGCTTCGCCATGCTCTGCTTTCCCCGGAGGATTCTTACGCTTCCAAGGTAGATGTCGGACCATGATGAAGGTGCTCCGCCGGCCGAGTGAATGATTGCGGGCGATTGCTTCAAGGGGAGTTGGACAGGTTCAACCTGACGTATCGCATCGAGGTGGCTGGCGATGGGTGGCATCCACTTGCCACGTGAAGGACTTCAACTCATTGAACGTTGGTCGAGTCGATCAATCACCGTGAGCATCGCGAATCACTTGAATCGTACCTACGAGCCCGGGGGGTGTTTTTCAACAGGGCTGTAACAGGCTTTTCGAGGTACTGTTCGAGAGGTAACAGCCTGTTCAACAGGTACGTCGTCATAGCAGCGCAATCTGTTGAACAGGTAAATAAGGCTGTTGATGCTATAATATCCTGTTGAATACCCTGTTGAAATAAAACAGGATTTTTTATTGTATTAGTAAGCAGATTTTTCTAGAAAAACGAAAAAAAAAAGTGCATACTTCAGGTTCGAACCGTTAACTTTGCGAAGTACACGTATACACGTACAACGCTTGCGTACTAGACCACTTGGCCAGAGTGGTCTTGTACGAGTGATTAGTGCACAATTGACCTAGCCTATAACACACTACCCCGTAGCAGGTAACAGGAGATTACACACAACACCCCCTTAAGATCACAACAGCGTATTCGCACAACAGCCAAATAGGCGTCAAACAGGTCTGTAACAGACTTTTCGACCCTAAAAGCCCTGTTGAAAAACGCCCCCCGGCCTCGTAGGTATGTCAAGACCGGTGTCTTTAGACACGAAATTATTCTAGGACAGGGGGAAAAAATGGAAAAAAAAATGTAACTCTTCTCCGAAGAGAGACTCTCCGGGAGCGGATTCGAACCGCTGACATTTGGATTGCTCATGTACCCATTACAGTCCAACGCCATAACCAACTAGACGACCCAGAGCAGAAGAGTTAAGAGAGGTAACTCTTAAGTTGGAATATACTCCCAGAGGTCTAGGCCAATTTCGGCAGATGTCGCACGCATGCTCCGTCCTACGAGCCGAGCACCCACGATCCCCCCCCCCTGGATTGATGTTCCACGGCAACTGTCATGGATGACCGTCTCTTGAGAAGAGAATATCTAACTTGTATTTCCAACGCCTGTACCTGTATCTATACCATCCAATGAGAAAAAAGGCCAACAGGGATCCCATCCAAAAGAGTGGACACTGTCATCCAAAAAGAAAGAAAAACAAGCATGAGAGGAATCAATACCGAAAAGAACAAGGGGATGGGGTTATCCAAAGTCACCACTGGCCTTCTTGATGTTTGCCACTTCCAATCCCCTCAGTGTGCATCGTAGACAAGATACATGTATGTACGAGTTCTCACTGTCCGCCCTTGACGACGTGACAGAAAGCCTCGGCGACTCGATCGACGTTCTTGGTGTTGAGGCCGGCCATGCTGATACGACCGTTCTTGGTCATGTAGATGTGCCACTCCTCGCGCAACTCGCGGACTTGCTCCTCCGTGAGCCCGGTGAAGCTGAACATGCCGATCTGGTCCGTGATGTGGTTCCAGGTGCCGGGGGTTCCCAGCGCCTCGAGCTTGGAACGAAGGGCGAGGCGCATCTCGATGATGCGACCGGACATGGTCCTCAGGTTGTCCTCCCACTCGGAGAAGAGCTTTTCGTCGTTGAGGACCGCGCCGGCGATGCGGGCACCGTACAGCGGAGGGTTGGAGATCTCGGACCGCTGGAGAATGGCGAGCTGGGAGCCAACCCTGGTGGTGGTGGCCGCGGCATCGGCGTGGGGCGCTGCCACGTAGTGGAAGCAGCCGGCTCTCTCGCCGTAAAGACCAAAGTTCTTGGCAAAGCTCTGCGCGATCACAAGCTCGAAGCCCTGCTCGATGAAGTACCGTACAGCGGCAGCATCTCGAGCAAGATCGCCGGAGGCGAAACCCTGGTAGGCGCAGTCAAAGAAGGGGAAGTGCTTCTTCTCCCGAATGATGCGGGCAAGCTCCTTCCACTGGTCGAGGGTAGGGTCGACGCCGGTCGGGTTGTGGGCACAGGGGTGGAGGAGGATGACAGAGCCGTCAGCGGCCTGCTTGATCGCCTCCTTCATGCCATTGAAGTCGAGTCCGCGGGTCGATTTGTCAAAGTAAGGATACTGGCCGACCTTGAGGCCAACGTTGGTGATGATCTGATGGTGGTTGGCCCAGGTGGGGTTCGAGACGTAGACTGTCCGGCTGGCATGATAGAACTTGGCGAGGAAGAGGGCGCCCAAGTGGACAGCACCGGTCCCGGAAATGGTCTGAAACGAGGTGCAGCGCTTCTCCCGTATGGCCGGGGAGTCAGCACCAAGCATTAGCTCGGCGGCCTTGGATGTGAATTCTGCAAGACCCGCGATCGGCGCATATTCATGATTGAGCTCGGGGTTGTTTCGGAGAATCTCATCGGCCTGTGAGCAGGGAGACGGGCGTTAGTCAAGACGCCTGTATCCATGAGTTGCTCTCGGAAGATGAGGGATTGTGGATCCGCCATTGAACAGGCACAAGGACATCAAGCATTGTGAGGGACTAGAGGCTTAGGGAGGAGGTGAGACTGTGGAGGGGCGAGCGATTTCGAGCCGGACAAGACCACGTAATGCAGAGATCGCGGGGTCGGATCAGAGCTCCGATCGGGATGCTGGTACGGAGTACGAAGTACGGATAGATCGCTTCGGGGAGAGATATGGGGAAAAGGTCCACCATGGCCGACATACCTTCTTCACGACGGGAAGAACCCACGGCTTGGCATTGTCGTCGCGGTAGGCGCCAATTCCCTTCATGGGAACAAGACAGCGTTAGCACACGATCCCGCCATGATACTTATTCGACTGGGCGCTCAATTGAGCGTTTGGGGCGAGACGCGAAGCCGATGTCAGACTCACCAGATCGACCTTGCGAGGGTGCTCGTCCGCCTTGTAAAGGCGCATCAGCCCGAAGAGGGGGTCCTCGGGAGCTGGAGGGACCTGGTCGGCCGGGAAGGAAGTGACGGTGGCCATTGGGGCGATGTGGCTAGCAATATTGGAGATACGAGCAAGAGACGAAGCCAATGGCGATGAGGATGAGCAGGAGAAAGAAGCAGAAGAAGAAGAAGAGGAGGAGGAGGAGGAGGAGGAGGAGGGAGATGAAGCCATGGCGGGCCGGTGGGAATCAAGTTGATGACGAGCTGGTCTCAATTGTAGCTCCAGAGGGAAGTACCTTCTGGTAGGGGTGGGTGAACGGGAAGGTACGAGCCACCGAGTGCTTGCCGAGGAATCAAGGGTGGGATGATGGGGTCCGATGGCGGGGTAGGCGCGACCTGCGGTGACTTCCCCCCTGCGCCGTTCGTGCCTGCAGAATCGCGGACAACAGTGAATGTACCTCCGAGATACACTGTCCTGTTGTCCTCAACCCGCACTCCAAAGCAGGTTCTTGTACAGTACGGAGTCGTACAGTCCGCGTACTGATCAGGAGAAAAGCCCAAGTCGTGTGAATGCCTTCAATCCTGCGCAAGGACAGCAAAGACGTCGACTCGGATGCACGCAGCAAGGCGTTGGAGTCGACAGTTGGAGGCAGCAGCTGGACCACGTCCACGTAGCGACGGATCCACGCAGCGGTGCTGGTCGTGGATCGGTCGAACGGACGGGCTGGGTGCTGCAGGTCTGGATTTGCGCCTGGAATGAGCACCTCGCAGCGGACCCTGTCGCTGGAATGCCTGGCAGAGTCCAACGAAGAGTGACTGGATGCGGCAAGGGGCAGCGCCGTGTTCTGCACGAGGAGCAATGATGGATGGATGGAAAGGAAGAAATAGTAGGGCTCGGGAGATCAATCTCAAGTCTACGGAGAAGAAAGAGCTCTGCATCTTGGACGAGGGCTGAGAGCAATTATAGCAATTCTCGAGGTCGTATCGAGGACGGCTGGAATCTGGACTGGGGACTCTTATGTCATCCATTCCATCCTTGGACACGCAGCGCCAGCCGAGACGGCCGAGGCTCTCGCAGGCTCACATACATTAGTAGGCACTTGCGACGAGTCGCATCGCCACTTGCGCCCTGCCGAGGCCCCTCCTACAACTGGCCCCCTTCTCGCGTCACCTTAGTAGATGGATGCATCAAGGCTGTCCACCTGACAGCCTCAGCGTAGCAGCAGCTTTGCCCATGTACTTACATTGATCCTTTTCCACACTGTTTGCAAAGAGTCAGTCCTAACACATGTCTTGAAAGGTCCATGACACTCCATTGCAAGGTAAGCAAGGCATATCTTCTGCTGATCCACGAACACGAGCATGCTGGCAACACATCTGGGCCAAAATTCCTAGTGGGTACTTCGTAGAGGGCGGGAAACAGCTTTGATGTTTCGAATAAGGCTCGCTAGTAAAATGGTAACCAATCTGCAACCCGCCTCATGCTTTGATGCAAGCTTCTTGTCACGCTCTAGATGATCAGGTCCCAGACGATCAGGAACGCGCAAAGGCCGCTGGCAGCGAAGAACGTGTACCGCGCCGTGCTCGGTCTCTGGGTCGCCTTCTTCAGCTCCTTGTTGCCCCCTCCCACGTTGTCCGCATTCACCATGGAGTCCGCGACCAGGGACTCGATGGCCTCGGACTGGGCCGTCAGGTTGTTGACCAGCATTGTCTGTAGCTCCGATATCTCGAGGATCGACTTCTCGGCGGTCCTGTAAGCTCCGTCAGCAACCTCTCGCTTTCAAGTTTGGACTGTGAAGCGGCAAGTTCAGAGCATTGCTGATGCTGCTCACCTGACTTTGTCGAGCGTGCTCTCGTAGTGCTCCATCATGTCGAGGTTGTCCGCCTCGAACATTTGCACCTGCTCGTCCGTTAGGCCCCGCGTGATGTTCTCGGCGGCATGTGCCCGGGCCTCCTCGTCCTCGGCTGCCGCTGCCGCTGCCGCTGCCCCTGTCCCGCCATCCTGTGCCCCGCGCTGCGTCTTATAGGACGCCGTGAACTCGGCAAAGTCCCCCATCGGAGCCACCAGCAAGCTGCGACTCTTTTCAATCTCCCGGGCCAGCCTCGTCTCCATCATCTCCTGCTGTGTCCGGCAGCAGAGCTCCAGCCGCTGCCGCAGGAACCACATCACGCCGTCGCGATGCAAGCCCGTCTGCTGGGCCTGGCCCTCGGCGGCCGCCCACTCTGCAGACTTTCCACCGCCGCCGCCGCTGCCACCTAGCCCCCCGGAGGCCCATGCGCCCAGGCCGGCGAGCCCCCGCGCGTACTTCTTGTGGATGATGGTCGCCTCGGTTTCCCGGCGCAGCTGCTCGGCCTCGTCTAGGTGCCTGATGCTCGCGTTGAGCTCGCGGATCATCTGCTTCGCGTTCGCGTCGACCTCTTCTCGTTCGCGATCGCCAAGCACCGGGGGCTGGTTCTGCGCGAATCGGGCTTGCGCCCTGCGGGGCTGCGCCGTCGAGAGATACGCCTGCCGCACATCTTTGAGCTGCTGGTGGAGTCCGGCAATGTGCGAGTTCTACGGAACATGTGTCAGGAGGTCAGAAGCTAAAAAAGAGAACAGGAAGAGGAAGAAGAGAGAATCGAGGGGAAGAGGCAAGAGGCCAGGATACACACAATGCGGTAGGCCTCTTTCAGGAAGCCGTCAATGGCGTCCAGGGACACATTCTGCACCGTCGGTGGCGCATTGTGTTTTCGCAGCAGGTCGTTGAACTTTTCGGTGATGTCCACTGTGCACCAAGTCTGAGGTCCCGCGAGCGTCATCTTCCTGCGCACAGCGTTTCTTGTCTTGAGCCTGTCGTGATTCTATCAAAATAGATGCATGCCGTTGCAGATTGCAGCGACGTTGCAGGAGTGTCATCGGTGATTAGTCAGCTTCCTCTGGGGAGCACAACGTCGGGTGCTACCATATGGCGGAGGCTCTGTACTCCGTACGGATCTTGCAAGTGATGTTTCATATTTTACGCATGGGGACGGCTCGATCTATTGAATGACGTCTCGTCGTTCCTGTGACAAGATGTGTTGTGCCTGAAGCTGGCACAGGTGCTCTGAGGCCTTCTAGATGGGGAGTGCGTGACGCCATCGGGGTTCAATTATGCTACATCTTCACCCGAGGAAGGGATACCAACAGGGCAAAAAGACTCCCTGAGGAGGGCGCGGCTCTGGACAAGGACTAGAAGTACTGATATTTCGCACGCTATGAAGAGGAAACAATCAAGGAGAGGCAGTTTGGGAAGGCCACAGTGACCTTGCAAACATGGTGAGAGATGAAGTTTTCGTCGGCCATCGACGGCGTGCTGCCCATGCCTCACCAAACCGTGGTCTACAACGCCGGTATAGCATGCTCTGTAGGCTCCCGCAGCGGCTCCCACATCATCCAATCTGACCGAGTAGTTCTGCAATTTGTGTCAGTGGGTCGCGTCCCCCGAAATCTGGGGCACACCGGGACGACTCACGGTAAGAGACCCATGGAGTTGACCTTCCACACGCCGACCGCCAGGGCCAGCAGCTGCATGACCACGTAGACGAGCTTGGTCTGCAGGATCTTGGCCGAGTTGCCCTCCGTCTGGAACCTCTCGAAGGCCTGGCCGGTCGTCATGAGACCGACAATGGGGTTCTTGAAGGCCATGAAGACCATCATGATGCTGAAGATCTGGAGCGAGTTGCCGGACATGTACATCATGAAGGCGGTCATGGGGAGTCCCTTGACCGGGGCGAGCGCGACTTCCCACGCCTTCTTGAGCTTGAGGGTATCTCTCTCCTCAGCCGAGGGGGGCTTTCTGGGCTGGGTCTTGGCATCCTTGCCTTTCTGTCGGTGCTTGTTTAGACATCTGGGCCCCTATCCAATCCTTCGAGACACGAGGCATAGCTCTATGCGAACGCACCTTAGGGCCTGGTGTGCCGGAGAAGCCAGGAGGGTCGACGATGCCCGGGACCTTTGTTTTCGCGGGCGGGGGAGACTCGAGCCCGGCCACCCAGTACGGGACGGTGGGTGTCGAAGAAGCCATTGCGATTCACTCGAGGGTGTTTCCAAGATCGATCCGATCGGACGTGGATGGGAGGAGTCGCAGGGTATCGTTCCAGGTGGTCGGGGCTTGATGCGGTGGTGGATGATGGAGGATGAGGAGTTCAATGTCGTCGAGAACGTCACCTGCCCACCCACCCATCCATCCAATTCCCAAGATCGTGAGGTGGGACAATGCGCCGAGGCGGTCCCACCCGTCTCTGTGTCAGCTGCCAGCCGGCCAATGAGATGCGGCCTCTGCGATGCCTCCACCACATCCACCAGCCCTTTGCCTGTGGACTCTTCAGGGCGCATCGACCCGTAGAGCCGCCGCGTAGGCGCTGGAGAGGCGCTGTAATCTCGAGCGGGATTGCACTGAGCACCGCCCGAGCCCGCCCGGGGGCATCCGCGCTCGGGCGTTATCGATTGTGGAAAGCACTCCAAGGATTTGATGGATCCTTCCAAATCTACGGAGTACGGACCCCTGTTCACGGCATGGGTTCCAATGGATGGAAGGAAGGTTGACTGGGCCGCTCCTGCTGCATCCACCGGGTCGCTCCAGCCCTGCCTGCTCCGTCGCTCCTGCCGCTCCCGGTCTTGATGGTCATCGTATGTACGAGTACGGTCGCTCCTGCCGTCCCTGCTCGCGGCCGCTCCCTCCCTTTTTCTTTTTTCTTTTTCTTTTTCTTTTTCCTCTTCTTTTTCTCTTCTTTTCCTCTTCGTCTTCTTCAAGGCAATTGATTGTCTTTGCTCTCCTTTTGTCCCCTTCTTTTCCTCGACAGATCGACAGATTCATCTCTCCACCGAACAAGGCGACGTGGTCGGACGACGCATTGCGCGGCATTGGCGGTTCCACCTCGGCGGACTCGCGTTCGAATCGACATTGAAGACACGGAACCTCGCGCCCCGGCACGAACCGACGCATCGACACCGACGAAACAAGAGCGACGTGTCGCAAACCGCCTCTGACCATATCACGCGGCGTCGCGCAACTCAGTCGGTCACCCGCGCCCAGTGCTGCCAGCATCCTGGCGATGCCTCTTCTTCCCCGACGCTGCCTCCGACTTGTACGAGTATAGCTCTGTTGCGGGAACGCTCCGGTTCGCGGCCGGCGTGAGGGTGTGCATCTTCGGTCGCCCATTGGGTGCTCGCCACAGCCGTCCAAAGTGTTTCCCTATCCCAGTTAAGAAAGTGAGGGGCTTTTTGGTGGCTGCAACAAAGCAATCTCGCGCTCGCGGTCCAGATCGGTTCGGATCGGCGGCGTCTGCCAGAGCGCTTCCCCTCGGTTAGAGAGGAGACGAATCCGTCCATATCCGATATACCCACGGGAGGGCTGCTGAGGGCTACTGGACGGGCCATCGCCGGCACGATGTCCGGAAACGCGGGTGGAGGAGACTCCAAGCTGTTCTCGAGAGTAAGCATGACCGCCTTCAACATTCATATCGTGCAAGCAAACACACCACCACCGACCACCGAAGAGCCACCACTGTGCCCTTGCCGAGGCAACCACGACGAGCCGCCGTGGTCATTCTCCGCCGAGACCAGCCACGCCAGCCGAGCGGAGGCGCCTGTTTGCGACATTCCCGGGGCAGCCCGAACGAGGTAGTCATCCGCTTGTGTTCCAGTCGACAACGGGGCCGGAGCTGCTACTCCTACATCCAGTCTGCGTCGTGATGTCGGTCTGCTCCCCCTGCTGTCGGCCAAGGGTACAGTCCAGGAGGCAACCCAACCTGCTTTGACGTCACCAAGTCTCGACTCTGCGCCCGCGGCGAGCTCTCGAATCAGTGGCCATGGCCTTCCGATCCGCTTACATGTTCACACCCCCCTTGCCTGATGTCTACAGACTAAGAACTCGACAGGGAAAAGTCGCCGAGTTGCGCCTCGAGTTGAACAGCGGAGGCAAGAAGGACAAGAACTATGGCGCGAAGAAGATCGCGCTCAAGCGCATCGTCGCCAACATGACGATGAGCAACAACGACATGGTGGCGCTGTTCCCAGACATCATCGGATGCATGAACATACCGAACCTCGAGATCAAGAAGATGTGAGTTAAACCGTCGAGAGAAGATGATGATGAAGAAGCAGACAAGGAAGCGTGAGAGGAAAAACCAAAATGCGGATTGAAAAGAGGTCCATAGACTCATCTTCGTCAGGTGCTTCTTATATCTCGTCAACTACGCCCGCGTTCGACCTGAAATCGCCGTCAGCGCCATTCCGGTGTTACAACACGTAGGTTGAGACGACACTGAGAGCGGCCCGACGGGTGCGTGCCCGGAGACGGAGGACGATTCTGATCTGTTTGCAGGACATGGACGATCCAAATCCCCTCGTGCGGGCGCTTGCCCTGCGGACAATGTCGTACATCCACGTGCGCGAGTTTGTCGCCGCCACGGTCCCGATCGTCAACTCTCTGCTCCGCGACATTGATCCCTACGTCCGCAAGACGGCGGCCTTCTGTGTCGCAAAACTCTACGATCACGACCGCCAAAAGGTGGAAAATTCTGGTCTGATTGACAAGCTCAACGCCTTGCTTGGGGATGACAACCCGACAGTCGTTGCCAGCGCCCTGGCGAGCTTGATGGACATTTGGGAGCGAAGCGATGTCATAAGGCTGACCATCGACTACGCGAATGCCTCCAAAATGGTGGCGATCTTGTCCGACTGCTCTGAGTGAGTGACTGGGCCCCCCGAAGGAAGAGATCGGGATGGGAAAAACAAAGAAATAAGGAGGAAAGTCGAGGGCAACGTGCTGACCAGCTTTCTCATGACCAGATGGGGCCAAACGTACATCTTAGAGGCTTTGATGTCGTATGTACCGCAGGATTGCGGCGAGGCGTCGTTGTTGGCGGAGCGTATCGCGCCTCGCTTGTCGCATTCCAACTCCTCGGTGGTGCTGACCTGCATCCGCGTGATGCTCTACCTGATGAATTACATCGCGGACGAGAAGCAGATCACGGCCTTGTGCAAGAAATTGTCGCCGCCCCTGGTCACGCTGCTCGCCAAGGGCCCCGAGGTGCAGTATCTTACGCTACGAAATGCATTGCTCATCCTGCAGAGGCGGCCCGAGGTGCTTAGAAACGACATTCGCGTCTTCTTCTGCAAATACAACGACCCCATCTACGTCAAGGTCACGAAGCTAGAGCTCATCTTCATGCTGGCGAACGAGAAGAACATTGACGAGGTCTTGACGGAGTTGAGGGAGTACGCCACGGAGATCGACGTGCACTTTGTCCGCAAGGCCGTGCGCGCCATCGGGAAGCTGGCCATCAAGATTGAGCCCGCGGCGAAGAGGTGCATCGACCTCCTCCTGGATCTGGTGTCGACCAAGGTGACCTACATCGTGCAGGAGGCCACCGTGGTCATCCGAAACATTTTCCGAAAGTACCCAAACCAGTACGAGTCGATCATCGGGACGCTCTGCGAGCACCTGGACTCGCTGGACGAGCCCGAGGCCAAGGCGGCCATGGTCTGGGTGATTGGGCAGTACGCAGACCGGATCGAGAACAGCGACGTCTTGCTGGAGGACTTTTTGTACACGTTCTCAGAAGAGCCGGTAGAGGTGCAGCTCGCACTCCTGACGGCCACGGTGAAGCTATTCATCCAGAGGCCCACGAAGGGGCAGGAGCTGGTCCCCAAGGTGCTCAAGTGGGCGACGGAAGAGACGGACAACCCGGACCTCCGCGACCGAGCCTACATGTACTGGCGGCTGCTCTCGACGAATATGGACGCGGCCAAGCAGATCGTGATGGGGGAGAAGCCGCCGATCACGGCGGAGTCGGAGCGGCTGGAGGCGTCGACGTTGGAGGAGATGTGTCTCGTGGTCGGCACGTTGGCGACAGTGTACCTTAAGCCGGTCAATGTTGTGTTCCGGTCGGCGCGGCGGCGGTGGCTGCAGGACTCGCCGGCGCTGCAGAAGCAGCGGCTGGCCACGAGCATCGACGCGCAGAAGAGCATCAGCATGTTTGGGCGGGGGACGCAGCCGACGAACATGGACCTGCGGAGCCGTGAGGCCGCGCTTCCGGGGCCGAACGGCGCAGGAGCCGCAGCCGCCGCAGGAGGTGGGACGGCAGCGGGAGCAGGGGGACTGGGAGGAGGAGGATCAGGGGGGGGAGGAGGAGGAGGAGGAGGAGGAGGCAATCTGGCACAGGCTGCTAACGACGCAGAGGCCTACTTCTCCCGGGTGGGCGTGCAGCAGATGGAGGCAATGCGGTTAGACGGGGGAGACGACGATTTCCGGGGAGGAGGCGGGTCCTTGGCGGGCTATGTGGTGAGCGCGCATGCGCCCCAGGCGGTGCTGCAGCCGGCGCAGGGCTCGGGAAGCAACGGCGATCTGCTTGTGCTTTGATGAGCGACGGGCCATGGGCGATGAGGACAGTTGTGTCGCCGGCGGGCAGTGCAGGCAGGGCATCCATGGTTTCATGGAATCGATGAAGGGAGGTCGTCTGATGGACGGGGGTAAGGGGAATGGCGTGTATGATGGCGGTAGATGGTCTCACAGGCGTGTATGTAATGCGTGTGTCTTAATACAAATCCATTTCCAAGATTCAAGTCTCGAGGGGGGCCTTTCCACATGCGGACGGACGACACGACCGAATTGCTCCCGCCTCTAGAAGATGACGGGGCATCGCGGTATTCACTTCAACTCCATCTAAGCTGCAAACCACGATGCAGAGCTCGTGATGGCATCTACGAGTACTCCGTACAAATCTCGACTCGGGGCGCTGGCAGTTATAGTACCTGCTACTAGGGGAGCAACTCCCAAGGCAACACCCGCACAACCAACATCTAGGATGGACTCCATGGATGTACGAGTACTGGTACGAGCCAACTCTCCGTACTCGTACTCGTACTCGTACTCGTACAGTCCTCCAGCCTGACGACGATGCGGCTAAAGTAGAAGGCACGAGGTTGGCGGCCGCCCCGCACTGCGGAGTGCGGGCGATGTGGAGGCGCCTGGGATGCTTGGTGTTGGTGGTGCATGGATCCACGGAGGCAAAGGTCCTGATACTCGTACGAGTACTACTCGTACTCCGTACAGGCAGGTTCCATTGCGTGCGTGCGAGCTGCTGCATGCTCTCAGGGCGTACTGGTACGGAGTACGGAGTACGAAGTAGAGAGCTGGGCTGATTCTCGAGCAGGAGAATCTGCATGTGCCGAGGAGGAGAAGATGTGTGGAGATGAGGTGAGGTATGCGCATGTAGGGGGGTATCTCGAGCCTGGCCCCCATCGCATTCCACAGACTCGATGGCACCGCAGCGCCTCGGTCCGCTCTCTGCCGTGGAAGCCGGGAGTGGTCCATCCAGGCTATTCGTACGAGGACGATGGGAGTTGGGGGGAGTATACGGAGTAGCACAGGCGTGAGTTCGTGGATCTGGATGATCCCGACTTCAAGTTCGAAGTTCGAAGTTCGAAGTTCGAAGTTCCATCAGTGAGTCCCCGCGGCCTGGCCATGGCACGTGCGCGTGTGCGCACTCACACTGTGAGAGTGTCCGGTACCTCGCAGTACCTGTCATGAACGCAATGGATATGCGGAGTACCTCAGAGAACAGTGCTAGTACTAAGTTCTATCTAGGGAGTACTAGAGCTACTACGGAGTACCTAGTACCTGCAGTAATCAAGACGGCAGATGTACTTGTACTTGTTCCATCGCCCTCTTTGGCCTAGCAGCGCCGCGGCGAAATGGGCTTGCTGGGGCCCCCGAGAAGATGGTCGGATCGGGCGATCCGCCCCGTTCGTCATTTCTACGGAGTTGCTGCATCCCTTGCAATTTGCGTGTATTCGCACGGAGGACTGCGGGCTGCAAACTTGAAGATGGCCTCCTCCGGGGGCCTGCGATGGTGGGCTTTGGCCAGCCGTGCGTGGACCAGTCAGTAGTACCTTAGTAGGTACTACCTGTAGCAGTAGTACTACCTACTACCTCTCATGCCTACTACTAGAAGTACTCCGTACTACCTACTACTGTAGTACTACTGTAGTGGGAACTTCTGGGTGTCCGAGGCAAGGCTGGCTCTTTCCCTGCCGAGCACAGTTGTTTGCTCCTTCCGCGAAATAGAGCAGCAGCAGCCTTCTTCCAAGTCTTGCGATATTGAGGGTGCGAGGGAGTGCGTGTGCATGTGTCTTGAGGTATCTTCAGGTATTCTCGATCAGGCTCTTTCTCCAGTTTTCCAAGCCCCTCCTTCATTCCGAGTCTCGGCTCTCCCCGTCATGTTCCCTCTCGTACCCTCTACTTGTACCCTGTACTCCGTAGGCACTTGCACATCAGCGCGTCTACGGAGAGAGGCACTACTCCGTAGAGGTGTACGGAGTACTCCGTACGAGCCATCACCAAAGTCGCCCTCCCACCAGGAGTACGGAGCAGCACCCGCGACTACCACCTCCCCAGATTCACCATCTCGTCGCGAGCCTCTCATTACATGTACTTACCTTAGTAGTACTACCAGGTAGTACGAAGGAGTACTCGCAGTACTGCGTACAAGTACAGGTAGTAGTAAGACTCCGACTCGCATTGGATCCATCGATCCATCACCCATTTCCATCACATCCTCGGCCTCGCATCGCCATCGCCATCGCCATCTCCGGACTCGACTCGACTCTCGGCGTCCCAGACCTCGACCCCGTCCTCGTACCGCCCCTCCCGTGCTCCCACGCCCTCGGTTCTATTCTCAGCTCCCAGTGCCTCCCACCCGCGCTGATCCCACCCCCATCCCATCCAATCCATCCCTCCCTCCATCCCTCCCTCCATCCCTCCATCCCTCCATCCCTCGATGCTCGCTCTCGGCGGTTCTCACACGACGACCGCGCCATCCCAGCACCGCTAGTGCCACCGAGACTCGCTTTTCACGGGCCTTGACTCCGTATTACCTACTTGGTACGGAGTACGGAGTAGTACGACTTGCTCTGGGCGGCTTTGAGCAGAGTACATCTCGTCCTCGTACGGAGAGGTACTCCCTTCTCCTAAAATAGAGGTACCGCGTTCTCGTCCTCGTCTTCGTCCTTCGTCCTTCGTCCTTCGTCTTCGTCTTCGTCTTCGTCTGCTCCGTACGTTCTCTTCCTCGTCATCACCATCACTCGCGGTTTCTTCCCTTCTTTCCCCCAAACAGTCGCTCGCTCTGGAGGCGCTGCGCATGAATTGACCTCAATCCACCCCGTTCTTCCCTTTCTCCCCCCCTCCCCCCTCTCCCCCTCGTTGTCTCTCTTGTCTCTCTTGTCTCTCCCTCTCCCACTCGCTTCTTTGCCTTCGTCATTCTTACAAGTCCGTACCTATTCTCCTCCTCACTGTCTCTCACTCCATCCTCTACCCAAGGCCAAGCCAGCCAAAACCCCCTTCCCCTTCCCTTCCTCCCCCCCAACACCCTTCCCTCTCCCTTCTCTCTCTCCACCCACGTCTCTCTTCCCCAGGGGTTCGCCAAGGGAACATTCGAGCACTGCCTCGCTGATCTCCATTCCTCTTCGCCCACCCCCTGCTGACGCATCTCGCTCTCGCCCAGCCGGCATGTCAGCTACCGAAGAATCCTCACCGAGAGAAGACGGCTCGGCTGTCGCCGGCGATGACGCCCATCTCAGTCAACCTACCGACGCCGTGCTGATGGACGACCTGCCCCGAGCCACCGACGCGTCCGCAGCGCTGGATGCCCTGCGCCGGCCGCCCGCCTCTTCTTCTTCTCCCTTGCCTCCTACCGCATCTCCTCAGGACGCCGACGCCGACGCCGACGCGCGGCCGCGCCCGAGCGAGCCCGCCCAGCGCGATCTATCCGCCGCGCATCTGGCATCGTCGTCGTCATCCGCAAAGGGCAAGGAGAGGGAGGGACCTGCTGGCGCGCACGCTCTTGCGCCGGCAGCCGCAGCCGCGCCCCCGTCGCCCCCGTCCAAGGAGGACGACCTCGAGTTCGGCATGGCCATCGGCCCGGCCCAGGACGAGATCAAGGCGACACCGGGCGGGCCCGGCTCCGGCCCCGTCTGCAACCTCACACTGCTCCTCGCGACGGGAGGGAGGCATCCGTACAGGATCGACGCCAAGTATCTGGGGAGGCGCAACGTCGCCATCCCCGATCTCGACCAGGACGGGAACCCGGATCCCTTCAGCATCAGCATCTACACGCTCAAGGAGCTGATCCTCCGCGAGTGGAGGTCCGACTGGGAGTCGAAGCCCGCGAGCCCGAGCAGCATACGCTTGATCTATTTTGGAAAACTTTTGGATGACAAGGAACAGTTGAAAAGTAAGGCCCTTCCTCCTCCTTCTCCTCCCCCAAGACCTCGTCCTGTTGTACGGCATCGAAGCCAGTTTCCCTCTCTCCCACTGTGCTTCCTCGAAATGGAAACCACGCTTACAAGTGTGACAGCCTACTCGTTCAGTTCCGAGAATCCCAACATCGTGCATATGAGCATCCGGCCTCAGGACTTCGACGACGAGGAGCCCAAGGCGGGGAGCAAGAGTCTCCCGTCGGGCCAGGGCAGCGGCACACGCGCAAGAGACGGACGATGTTGCGTCATTTTATGAGCTCGCGGCGACCGGCGTGCGTGGTGATCTCCACGAACGATGACCGCGCCGTCTTTCTTTCACCACTCTCTCCCTCGACTCCCCTGCCTCCCTAACTGGGGATCCAAGGCGGCAGGCTTCATATGGACATCGATTGGAGAGCTCGCAGGATCTCCAAGAAGAGCGGTCAAGCACAGCGACGTAAACGAAAGAGCACCACTCGACTGCCTGGAAGCGAGAAGTTCTTATTTCTTTTCTTTTTCTTTTTGCTTTTCGGGAATCGTTGGAGTCGAAGCCGGAATCAAATTTGGGTGCATCATCATGTTGATATTCTTCTCTCCTCTTTTTTTTTTTGGCTTGTTCTGTTCTTTTCCTCTTTGCTTTCCTCTTTCTTCCCCCTCTCCCCCCTCTGCTTCGTTCTGTTTCGCACCTCCTTCATTTCAGGATCATCAATACTGTACAATGGCAAGGCGGATCGTCTCTTTTCTGTTCCCTGGCTACTGGAACCCACTCTCCCGGCTCGCATGCCTGTCTGTTCTCCTTCGTCGTCTTCACTTCTTCGTCAAGCTTTTATTCTCGTCGTCGATGATCTCTGGGAAGTCTATGGCAGGATAGATTTTGCAATGGCAACCATACCTCCTGTGAACAGAAAAAGAGATGCCGCCATGAGTTGAGCCACACGGCATGTATACAAGTACGAAAAGACGGGCCCAGTGGTAGCTGGTAGCCTACTACATAAGCAATAGCCGTCGGGTTGCTATAGCCCCATGGCGACAGCCCCATCCCGCGACGAGTCCAGCCGCTGTGTGACTGACTGCACGTACAGCATCAATAGTTTCGACGGCGATGAATCTGGTGTTGTATTGATGACAATGCGCGATTGACGAAGAGTGTTCTCTCTATGTTGTCGCTTCACCCCCTACTTCTCCTTTTCCTTTATCCTATTCCCCCTTCCCCTTTGCCCTCATTTCTTCCCTGATTCGGCCTCCGCCTATCGAATCCTGAGCTTCCTCTCCATCTCGTCATGGAACCCCGCCAGCGGCCTCGTCTCATCCCCCGTGAACACATCCTCCCACGAGAGGCAGTCGTCCCTCCCGCGCAGGATATCCTCATGCACGCTGGGCAAGGCGGCCGCGCCGGACGCGGCGAGCAGCATGGGCCGCCACTCGGAGCCGCGGACGATCTTGAGCTCCATGGCGCGGCGGACGGGCTCTGCGATGCCGAAGGTGCGGCGGAGGGACTCCATCTTGAGGGCGTCCTGGGTGGCTTCCCAGTTCTTGAGGCGGGCCTCGAGGGGGTGGGCGGAGATGGGCTGGACGGGGGTGGTGGTGGAGGAGGAGGTGGAGGTGGTGACGGAGGAGTATGGGTCGGGACCGAGGCCGTGGCGGAGGGTGTCGTGGATGCCGGGGGCGGAGGGGGCGGAGGAGGTGTGGATGTGGGAGAAGGAGGAAGGGGCGGAGCGGGAGGGGACGATGCGGAGG
>NIGD01000003.1:4290395-4302162 GCA_003055185.1 Escovopsis sp. TC | reverse complement strand
GGGGCGTGGTTAGCAAGTGAGCGATGCGATGGAGATGAAGGGAAAAGGGGGGGGGATGGGAGAAGGCGAGCTCACCATGATGGATGGATGGGGGGTTGGTCGTCTTCTTTGTGTCTGAAGCTCTTGAATGTAGCTTTTGTGGATCGGCGATTGGGGTGGCCGGATGGAGGTTGAGGATGGAGCTCGCCGAGATAGATGGGGGAGCTGAGCGGGTGCCGATTGCTAATGGGACTCTGGACCCCGCGATGATGGATGGAGGATGGACATGGACTCTGGATCCCGCGATGATGATGACTTCCAGTTCAGGCTGCGAGCGGCTTCGCGTTCAAGCCCCGGTCTGTCGTCAGCCACATCCCAGTTGCCACACGGCTGGCTGCTGCGCCACAGGGGTCTTCTGTTCCAGGGTAGGCTTCAGTCCTCATGCGCACATGCATCCAGTCTTGATGATCAATATTTCAACCTCATCTGGAATGAATCATGACGCTTCATGTTCGAATCGCTGGACACGGTCATCATCCATTCCGATATCGGGTCCCTTTCCACACAGCAATGCCGGCGATGTGGTGCGGGTGACGGAGCTCTCGGCGACTCCTACTTCCTCTCTCTTTGTTTTGAATCCTTCCTTAGAACCCCCCACTGCTCATTCTGCCCACCCTCGCCATGGTCTCGCGCCCGTCGCTGCCCATCGTGCGCATCGCCAACGGCACCTTCTACCGCCACCACCCCGGCTCGCGCACGCTTCACCCCAACCCGGCGCTCTTCAAGGACCTTCACTTCGAGCTCCCCTCGTCCTCCTCCCCCTCGGTCCCGCACCACTGGTGCGTCGTCGGCCCCTCCCTCGCGGGCAAGACGACCCTGCTGCAGGCCCTGCGCGGGCGGCTGCTGTGCGAGCCCCCCACCGCGCGCTCGTTCCCGCACCTCTCCTCGGAGGGGGTGCCCGCGCGGCTGCGCAACCCGGAGCAGGCGATCCGGTATGTGGGCTTCGACGCGGAGCAGGCAGGCGCGGGGGGTCTGTCCAGCGCGGTGATGACGTCGTCGTACCTGTCTGCGCGGTATGAGTCGCGGCGGGAGGACACGGATTTCTCGCTGCGGGACTTCCTCAGGGGGAATACGGAGCTGAACCCGCCTACGGCGACGCAAGGCAAGAAAGGAAAGGGGGGCAAGGAGGGGGATGAAGACGATGATGATGATGGGGCTGTGGTCCCCCAGGAGCTGATGGATCGGGTGGTGAGGGACCTGAGGCTCGCGCACCTGCTCGACCTGCCCCTGACGTTCCTGAGCAACGGGCAGGGGAGAAGGGCGAGGATCGCGCGCGCGCTGCTCCTGAGGCCGGAGGTGCTGCTGCTGGACGAGCCGTTCATGGGGCTGGACCCGCCGACGGTGAGGAGCCTGAGCCCCTTGCTGAAGATGCTCGCGGACAAGGCGCAGCCGCGGCTGGTTCTGAGCGCAAGGCCGCAGGATCCGCTGCCGGAGTGGATCACGCACCTGATCTACCTGCGGACGGACTGCCAGGTCGAGTCGATGGGGCCGAAGGAGGAGGTGCTCGATGGGCTGAGGAAGTACGTCCAGGGCGTGAAGGTGGGCGGCATACTCGAGGACGAGAAGCTTCCCGTGCACGCGCTGGCCGATATCGGGCGGGTGCTGGACAGGGACGAGGCCAAGGGGCATGGCCGGGAGAGAGGCGAGGATACTCCAGGAAACGACGTGAGCCGATCCATCCATCCGGAGGGAGATTCCTTCACGCAGCGCCCCATTGACCCTGCCGCAGAGCCGCTAGTCGAGCTGGACGGATGCCAGGTGCGCTACGGGGACAAGATCGCGCTCGGGAACTGGACGCAGCCGGGGCCGGGGGGCGACGGCGACGGCGACGGCGATCGCGACGGCGCGGGCTCGGGATGGAAGGCCGGTCTGGTGTGGACGGTCCGCCGCGGCGAGCGGTGGGGCGTGTTCGGCCCCAACGGCTCCGGAAAGACGACCATCGTGTCGCTCCTCGGGTCGGACCACCCGCAGGCGTACTCCCTGCCGCTGCGGCTCTTCGGGCGCAGCCGCCTGCCGGAGCCGGGCTCGGGCGCGCGGCCGCTCACCCTGTGGGACATACAGTCGCGCATAGGCCACTCGAGCCCGGAGGTCCACCAGCACATGCCGCGGAGCCACACGATCCGGCAGGTGGTGGAGAATGCGTGGGCGGAGACGTTTGGGTCGAGGCCGAGGCTGGATGCGCAGGCCCGTGCCAAGGTGGATGCGGCGCTGCGGTGGTTCGAGCCCGAGTTGAAGCCCAACGCCGCCACGACCGCCACGACCATCGCCACGACCACGACCGACGACAACAACAACAACAACAACAACAACAACAACAACAACAACAACATATACAACAACAACAACACGAACGACATCATGAACCATCCCGCCGCCATCGACGACGACCTCCAATGGGCAGACGAGTACATGCTCCGCGAGGTCTCCTTCTCCGCCCAGCGCGTCGCGCTCTTCCTCCGCGCCGTGATCAAGGCCCCCGACGTCGTCGTCCTCGACGAGTCCTTCGGCGGCATGGACGACGCCGTGCGGGACAAGTGCACGCTCTTCCTGACGCACGGGCAGGCCAAGACGTACGCGCCCGGCGCGGGCCTCGAGGTGGTCGACAGCCCGCAGGCAAAACACGGCCGCGGCGGGGGCGTGCTGATCCCCGGGCTGTCGGACCGGCAGGCGCTCATCTGTATCGCGCACGTGAAGGAGGAGGTGCCGGACTGCGTGCGCGAGTGGATGTGCCTGCCGGAGGCGAACACGGGGGCGAGGGCGCGGTTCGGGAGGCTGGACGGGCCGCTGAGGGGGGATGAGCGGCGGTGGAGGCAGATTTGGGAGGTGTAGGCGCTGCGGGGAGGATGGTCCGGGACGAGGATATGCTGGGTGCTCTGTAGGGGATGGATGTTCGCACTAGAGTTAGAGAAGCTATGCGAAAGGGAGTGACCAAAGACTACATGTATATGTATCTACATCTAATGCATCTACATTGACACACATCTACATCTAATGCATCTACATTGATACACATGGATCTACATCTACATCCATCTATATCTACATCCATCTACATCTACATCCATCTACATCCACATCCATCTACCCCCACAGTCACATGCATCTATTTCTACAGACATCTACTTCTACACTGCATGTACACGTCTGCCTTTGCCTCTGTATCTACGTCTGCCTCTGCCTCTGCCTCTGCCTCTGCCTCTGCCTCTGCATCTACATTGCATCTTCATCTGCATCTGCCTCCGCCCCTGCATCTACATTGCTGCTGCATCCCGAGGAGGTCGAATCGCTAACATAATCGTGCTATAGGAAGACCTGCCTAATTAGAGCTCGGATCGGTCTAACATAAATCTAGACTAACCTTGTGTATTAAAGCTTACGATCTAGAATAAAGCTTTACAAGTCGGTACGCAAGGCGTGCTAAAGGACCCTCCCTGTAAGCGTTATAATCCTCTTTATAAGCCTTAGATCTTCCCTTAAGAGCTTTATAACAAGGGATCTAGAGCTTAATTACGTAAGCCTAAGCAGTATAAAGTAAGGGCTAAAGCGCCTTTTATAGATAAGAATAGTAAACAATTAATTACTATATTTTATGCTTACTAAGTAGCTCCTTATAACTATATAATAGTTATAAGCTTATATAGTTCTTAAACTAAGAACTTTAAGCTTTAAAAAGCACTATACTTATCCTTCTTCTCCTTATCTTTTCTTTAAATCTCTATCTCTAATTCTTAAGTCTCTATCTCTTTTACTAATCTTTATTCTACTACCTTTCGTTCTTAACTTAACCTTTCTAAGCTTTTAACATAGCTATCTAAGCTTAGCAAAGGGAACCTAAGCTTTACTTAATTATTAACTAAGTTATATAGTTCTAAGCCTTAGAAAATAAAGCTTAGACCTATAAGATCTAGGACGTTATTAACCCTTAGAAGGACCTTTGCTTAAACAGCTGCTAAGAGCTTAAGCAGCTAACCTTTAACAATATCTAACTAAAGCTTACCTTTAGAGCTATTAGGCTAAAAGCGTAGACCTTAGAAAGCGTTGCTTACTTATTAAAGGGAGTACTAAGGGCCTTGTCTAGAGCTTAAGGGCAAGACACCTAAAGGGATAATGTTTATAAGCTTACTCTATTAAATGCTTTTACTAGTATAACTAAAGCTTAAGGACGTATTACTAAGGCTTAACTTAATGCTATAGATCTTAGTATTATTACTATGCTCTATAACGTACGCTTTTATAAGTATATAACCTTAATAACGCTTATCTATAAAAAACAGCGTACTTACTAAGCTATACGTAAATAAATAACATAAACAGTTAAAACTAATATATACTATAATACTATTAAGAAGCTTAAAAAGATCTTTAGTCTTAAAGAATAATTTATAACCTAAGATATTATGCTTAATTTTAAGGAGCAATTTGCACTAAGCAACTAAGCTTAGATCTAAATAGTACGTACTAAATATAAGGCAGCTTTAGATAAAGCTTAACAGGCTAGTACTAAGCATAAAAGGTAGCAATAGACCTTTAAGGAAGTATATAATAATAAATGTATATACTTTATACCTAAGGTTAAGGGTATATCTACTGTTATAGACTTCCTTAGAGCTATAGGAGTACGATTTGCTTTATCTTAAGCTATAGCTAAGCTTACTACTGTTAATAAAGCTATTTCTAATAAGTGTTTAGACTAAATTAAGAGCCTTAATACCTATATTAAGCACTTTAACGCTTATATATAAGCTATAGGCTACTTAAGGATCTTAAGGATCTTTGCTACGCTTAAGGATAGGTTTAACTAAGCTTAGAAAAAGAAAAAAGGAAAGAAAAGGAAGGAATGCCCTTATAGTAATTACTATCCTTAAACCCCTTAGACCTATAAAAACGTTAAATTTACCTTTAAATAAGTCTTAACCCTAAGGAAATTATGCTTACTAAGCACTAAATATGCTATTCTAGACCGCATTAAAGAAAATAAGTAGTCCTTGCTATAAGAATCCTTAAAGAGCAGCGGATAAAACATAAGCGTACTTAAGACCTAAGAACTAAGCTTCTTAAGGAGTATTAACGTAGCACTAATTAACTTAGTAAAGTTTCTTAAGGAACCTAGGATTAAACTATACGCTACTATAGCTTACTAAGCTTAATACTTACTATCTTAGAGCACTGTCTTAAACAACTGCAAAGCAATCTATCTTATTAATAAACGCTCTTTTCTTAAGCTAAGCTTATTTATCCTTAGTAATAGCTATAACATCGTTAAAGCTAGGACTAGGACCTTTTAGGTACTTAGAAAAGGGACTTAGATTATTTGTAAGGTTCTAAACAAGGCTAAAGGAGCTTAGTCTAAGGATCTTAAGCTAAAGAACGTAGCTTTAATTAAAGGATTCTATATTAACATTATCTTAGAAGTAAAGCTTGCTTAAGCTAGTGTATAGTACTATAGCTATAATTGTACGCTCTATTATAGCAATATAAGCAGTAGCGTTGTTATAGCAAACCTTAGTTATAAGCATAACCTTACCTTCCTTAAATATAAGCTACTATCTTTTTACCTTAATCTTAACGTAATACTAATTAACTATAATACTATTTTTAAGCTTAAAGCGCTTAATTAAGCAGCTTTTATAAGCGTAGTACAAAGGAAACGTATAACTAAGGACCTATTAAGTCCTAGAGAAGATAAGAAGATACTATAGTACCTTTAAGCAAGGCATTTAAGACCTAAAGCTCTATAAGCTTTAGTCTATAACGTAAAAGGGGTTATTATTAAAGGCACTAAGCAGATTAGGTATAAGACCTACGCTTAAACCTATGCTTCTTAAGTTATCTTAAGGAGACCCTTAAAGAAAGGAAGCTTACGCCCCTTTTAGCGTATATATTAGGACCTCTAAGACTATAAGAAGAGGTATAATAGCTTTAACTAGCTATTAGTTATTAAAGATAAGTATAGTAAGTAGATTCTTACCTTACCCTTGCTTAATAAGTACGTAAATACCTTATTTAACGCGCTATTTAGCTTTAAGCGCTAGGTTAAGAAGCAATATAAGCTTACTATTTGCGTTATACGCTAAAACAACAAAGCAGCTATAATTAGCGTAAACAGTATTACTATTTATTAAGATTAGGTACGTACTAAAAGCATTAACTTAGAGCTTGCTCTTCCTTATACGTATAAGCTAAATAAGGCTATAGAACGCGTAAGGAAAGAGATTATAATAAAGCAGCTTAAGATAAGAGAAGGAGCTAGTCTCTTTGCCGAGCTCTAGCCTAAGACAGTACGTGCTATAGCTTATCTTTATAATATAAGCCTTAAAAAAGCAAATAGCATAGAATCCCTTATCTATAAGTTAGAATTATAGTTCTATAGCATACTAATCCTTATCTAAGAGCGTACAGCAGACTTCCTACTAAGCTAAGCTAGGATCTAAGCGTACAAGTATAAAGCCTACGTTCTAGATCGCGATTATAAAGCAAGAAGGTATATAAGGTTGTTTAAAACGACCCTTTAAGGGCTTATAGAATATCTAGTTAAGTATACTACCTTTAACTTATACTATATTTAGATCTTATACTTCTATAAAGTTATAACTACTTATAACGTTAAATTTAATAAGACTTAATTCTATAACAAAAAAGCTTACTAAGCTAAACCTAAGCTTAAGATACTTACTATAAACGAGCTATTCTTAGAATTAAGCTTTAAAAACAAAGTAAATAATATATAGTTTAGACTTTTACTTTAATATTAATAAACGTTTAGAAGACTTATTAAGGACCCTATAAGGCGTCTAAACTTAAGGGTAAGGGCGTTTATAAGCATAGCTATAGTTAATTTAACGCGTAAAACTACTAAAAAGACGCTTAAAAGCACTAAACACTATAATCTTTTAACGACTATAGGACTTTAAACGCCTTAAGAGACCCCTTTTTAATTATTAAGTCCTTTAAAGGAAAGCGTAGAATATATAGTTATATATAAGAAGGGGGGGGAGGAAGCTTAATAGAGCAGTAAGATAAGTAATAGGTAGGTAGGAACAGATATATACCTAGGTCCTAAAGCTACTTATCTTTGCAAATAAGAGTAGTTAATATAGCAAATAAAAGCTTAAGGAGCAGTAGATACGCTAGCTAAAGTCTTAACTACGAATACCTAAGCTTTATCCTTTGTATTAACAACGTAACTATAAAGAAGTATACGCCTACGTAAAGAACTAGCCCCTTATAACTTATAGGTATACCTACCTAATTAAGCTTAAAAGGGAAGTAAGGCGTAGCAAAAGACCTAAGATAAAGCGCAAAGAGACTATATCTACTCCTTAATCTTAGGATTTAGAGCTATAGGTACTAAAGGACAGAGACGTCTAAACTTACTTACAGAGACTAAGCTTTAGAACTACTATATAGTCTTTAACGTAATGCTTAGTGCTGTTAAACTAAAGCTTGCTAAGAGGCTAGGTACCTTACCTAAGGACTAAGCTAAGCATTTTTTAAGCTTACTACTGCTACCTATAAACTAAAAAGATATATAAAAGCATAAGTTTAAAGATCTATTTATAGAAGCTACTTACTTAAAATATAAAGCTCTTAAAGAGAAAGGAATATAAGAAGTTATTAACGTAAACAAGGCTTAGTCTAAGCCCTTGCCTATTAAATAGGTCTTTATATATAAACTTAATAAGAACAGCAATCTAGAACGATGTAAAGCTAGGTTTATAGTACGTAGTAACCTTTAAAAGAGCTCTACAATTAAAAGTATATATATAGTAATACTTATAGCACGCTCCTTTTATATTATAATTGCTCTAGCTATAAGATTTAATCTTAAACTTAAGAAATACAATATAAAAAACGCGTTTCTAAACGTACATAAGAACCTAAGCATAGTCCCTATTACGTATTAGCTCTTAAAGAGATTTAAAAAGCTTAACTAGTACTTAGAGCTAAAGAAGGCACTGTATAAGCTATAAGACTTACTAAAGCTATAGTTTAATAAGTTCTTATAACGCCTTCTAAAGCTTAGACTTAAAGCTAGCAACAAAGAGCTATACCTTTTCTTTGTACCTAATAAGAAACTTTTTGCGATCTTCTACGTAAATAATATCTTCTTTGCCTTCTATAAGAACAATTATAAAGAATTTAACTATATTACTTAAGCTCTAAAGGCTAAATACAAGCTTTACAATAAGGGAAACATAGAGTAGTTCCTTAGCATTAAGCTAGTAAAAGACTAAAAGCTTAGGAAGATATACCTATCCCTTAACTCTTACATTAAGCGCGTAGCTTTTTAATTTAAGCTTAAGGATAGTACTTAAACCTTATTAATCCCTATCCTTAAAGCTTATCTCCTTAAGAATAAGGGTATAGCAATAGCTACCTTTATTAAGAGCTACTAAGAGAAAATTAAGTCTATCTTATACGTAGCTATTATAGTACGCTTAAATATAAGCTTTAGAGCCTTATACCTTTCTTGTTTCCTTATAAACCTAAGCACCTAGCATTATTATGCTATAAATTAGCTTATTTAATACCTATTTGCTATACGTAGGAGCTTACTATGCTATAGAGGAGCTAAAGAAATGTAGGTCCTAAGCGCCTTAAGCAACGCTTCTTTTAGAGACAACATTAAGACCTAAAGGTCTTCTTAAGGGTATCTCGTTATGCTATTTAAAGGCCTTATTATCTAGAACGCTATAAGGTAAGAAATAGTAACAACTTTAAGTACTAAAGTAAAGCTTTTAGCGCTTAATTAGATTGCTAAAGAGATAATAGTAGTCTAGAGGCTCTTTTAAGAGATTTATTTTAACCTATAGGAGCCTTTTAAGCTTAGTTATAACAACCTATAAACTATTAAACTTATTATTAGAAACATAGGAAGAACGAATACACGCCTCTGTTACGTTAATATATAGCGTATATAAGTACGCTAAGAGCACTAAAAAGGCTCTTTTATTCTCTAATTCGTTCCTACGCTTAAGATGCTAGCTAATAAGCTTATAAAAGCCTTCTTAAAATAGAAATTTAAGAGATTTAAAGCTTTATTAAATATAGCAGAGCTCTTAGAGCAAGACGATCCTAAAGCTAAAGAAGTTAATTTAAATACGTAAACAATACTATCTTATAAAGCTTAACTATTATAACTTAAGCTATAAACCTATTACTCTACGCTTAAGGATATATGCTAGCTGCCTATAAAGCAGTATAGCAATCTTTTATATACTAAAGGTAGTTAAACTAAGCCTTTATACCTTTAATTTTAGCCTGCTAAGCAGTAGCAGTAGCTAAAGGAGCTCTAGGAGCAGCAGCAGCAGCAGCAGCAGTAGTAGTAGCAGCAGCAGCAGCAGCAGCAGTAGCACTGTTAGCAGTAGTACTAGTAAGAGCTTTGTTGCTAATAAGAGAGGTAGGCAGTAAGCTAGGATGCTTATCCTAGAACTAAAAGGCCTTCTTAAGCAAAGCCTTACCCTTTTAGACGCGCTATAGAGCTATTAATAAGCTGTTTAGAGCTTAATTTTAAAGAAAATATACCTTTTAATTACTATTAGTAAGTATAGCAATAAGCTAAAGAGAAATCTACTTTAGTATAAGGGTACTAAGCAGGGTTAGCTAGGACTTAAAGCTTAACATAAGCAGTAGAATAGCATATATATATATTGCTATAAAAGTATAAGCTTATATAGCAGGGCTTATAGCGCGTTAAGCGCCTTTCCTTTTATACGTACCTGTTAAAATTAGTACGCTTCTTAGCTATAAAAGACCGTAAGCAACGCTTATAAGGGTAAGGCAGAGCTATGTCCTTTGTATTTAGGACCCTAATATAAGCTAGATCGCGATAGTTAGCCTAAGGGTTAATAACCCTTTTATTAGCAGCAATATAAGCACTATAACAAGGCATTTTAGCTTGTTTCTTAGGATTAGTTTAAGGGGTTTTAGGCTTAGCTTTAAGTATAGCTATAAAGGGATTTAAGGTTTTTAGCATAAGGCGCTTTTAGGAAAGAGAGAGTAGCGTTTAAGGCTTAAAGGGCTTAGTAATAAGCTACTTTCCTTTCTTTTACGCTTTAAGGATAAAGGTTTTAGGCTTAGACTTAAAAGATAAGGGATTAAGAGGAAAAGGCTACTTCTTTTTATATAACTTTACCTACTTAGCAAAGGGGATATAGCTAAACAAAGAGAAAGCTTTAGGCATAGCAGTAAAGGCATAGTTCTTATACTCTTAAGAATTTATAATAGCTATTAGCGCTTACTTTATAAGTCTAAGAGGGGCTATAAGGCTATAAAGGACAATTTTAAGCACTAAGCATCCTTTTACAACAAAGGGCCCTTTATAGCTACTGTCTAGAGCTTAGATTAATATACCTTAGGGACGTATAGGCGATTTTAATAGGCTTAAGACTAAAAATAGAGCTTTAAAGGGGTTAAAGAGAAGAAGAAGACGAAGCATTATAAGCTATTACACTAACGATCTTAAGAAGCTAGATCTAAAGCTTAAGAAGGCATTATTAAGGTATTAAGACAGCTCTTTTATTTATATATCTATTTATATCCTATTGTCCCCTTAAATTATTTACTTTATCTACGCTCTTAGGACTACTACTAAGCACTATACATGCCTACTTAAAGCTTTAATAACAAAGAGGTAAAAGGGTTCTTAGCTTGTTAAGCTATTTATAAGCTTTACCTTCTTATTATTTCTACTGCAGTTAATAGGTTATAAATGCCCTTATAGGACCCTATTAACTAAGGGGTATATAAGAAGACCTGCTTAATTAAAGCTTAGATTAGTTTAACATAAATCTAGACTAACCTTATATATTAGAGCTTACGATCTAGAATAAAGCTTTACGAGTTAGTACGTAAGGCGTACTAAAGGACCCTTTCTATAAGCGTTACAATCCTCTCTATAAGCCTTAGATCCTCCCTTAAAAGCTTTATAACAAAGGATCTAAAGCTTAATTACGTAAGCCTAAGCAGTATAAAGTAAGGGCTAGAGCGCCCTTTATAGATAGGAATAGTAGATAATTAATTACTGTATTCTATGCTTACTAAGCGGCTCTTTGTGACTGTATAACACGTGCATCTGCTTCCCCGGATTCGATGACGTATGCAGATGCAGCCAGAATTGGGAGACGCAATTCCAGGCAAATGCACGTGCCTTTTCTCCACGTCCCCGAGTTCTCCACCACTGCATCTCCGCCAACTTCCACTCCAACTTCCACTCGATCCAACTTCCACTCTCCATCGAACTCATTCCACGCCCTTCCGCTCCTTACATGGGCTCTTGAGCCTCCTCCATCACGGCACTCGCATTCGAAGGGCTTGACTCATCTTCAAGCCCTGCCTCATCAGCCCCCATTGCAATCCGATCCCAAGGCCTCAAGTCCTCCCTCGATCCGAGTCCCCCATCGCAGTCTGTTCAGGGGTCTCTCCTACGACTACTACTTATCCCACTGCCCATACCTACTGCTCTCCCAGCTCATCCAGCCCAGCCTGCCATGCTCCCCCGAACGGCCCCCGGCGAGTACGACATCGACGACGAGAGCATCACGATCAAGTGCTGCGCGCCGCTGTCCCGCCTCACTGCCCCCGTCGAGGTCGGCGAGATAGGGTATTTCCTGACTCAGTCCTACTCCAGTCATCTCTCTCTTCCATCCGTGCTCCCGCCCCGCTCTTCAATCACACATTTTCGCCCACTGCTGCCCTCCCTCCCCCCCCTCCACTGCCCCCCCCCTCC
>NIGD01000003.1:4248143-4262760 GCA_003055185.1 Escovopsis sp. TC | reverse complement strand
GGGGGGAGGGGAGGTGGCCATTGAGGTGGAGGAGGAGGGGGGGGGGTGGAGAGAAGGAGCTCACTTGGGCTTGGGCGGCGCTGTTGTAGCCATGGTGGGCGAGGAGTTGGGACACTTGAAGTCGGGGACTGCTGCGCTGGATGAGGCTGCCGAGTCGAGATCGTGTTCGCGCAGGCGCAGGCTCGGCTGCCGGCTCTCGGTGGGTGGGTGGATGGGTGGATGGGGAGCGAGGAGTGTGTCGTTGGAGCGATGGGGGTGATCGTGTGTGGTGGTGACTCCCGACTTCTGCCAGGTATTGCGAGGAAATTCGCTTTTTTCGTGCGAAACACAAATTCGGTGCAGACAAGCTCAGCCACAGACGAGAGCGACCGGCAACTTCATGGCGTGGCGAGTGGCATCCAATTCACGTGACCCCTTCTCCTCTCTTTCTGTGGCGCAGTCCGCGCCGTAAGCCGAATCCGGCCAAGCCCGCCTGAAGGCATCTCGAGGGGAACGAGGAACATGCATCCACCCACGCCGACGCCAACGCCAACGCCAACGCCCACGCTCGCTCACGCCCGAGCTGGAGACGCTCAGCAAAAGCCCGCAATTGTCCATCCGTCCGCCTGAAGACGGCCGTGTCTCGGCTCTCCGTCGGCAGGCGTGGCGCAGTGGCCGCGTCAACGTCACCCTCAGCAATCGGGATCGCATGCCAACGGCCTGGACGAGGCATTGAAAAAGTCGCGAGCGCGCACGCCCTTTAGGCAGAAGGAAAACAATCTCCCCTTTTTCATCAATCAGTCCTTGCTGATTCACTTCCTTGTCCTTTGTCCTGTCGGTGTCTTCACAAAGTTCACCTTTTACAGATTATCAAAACCCCCCGGACCACGAATACGGAGGATTCCCATCTCCATCCCTATTCAACCGCAACCAGAAGAACACGTGAAGAGACAGCAGGACCTGAAGCCATGGCGAAGCAAGACTACGCTGCACCCCAGTCCCCGCCTCCATATCACGGAGAGCCAGAGGCGCCCCGGCCCACCCACCAGCAGTATCCGGGCCAGCAGCAGCACAACGATCCATCCTACATGCCGGGACCGCAGATGGGCTATTACCAGCAGCAGCAGCAGCAGCAGCAGGGCCAGTACCCGCCTGGTGCGGCTCAGCAGCAATACGGCCAGGGAGGAGGATACGGCGGCCAGCAGCAGCCGTACCCCGCGCAGGGCTACTACGGGCCCCCCGGACAGTACCAGTACCAGCAGTACCCACCGCATCAGCAGCAGCCATACGGCTACCAGGGCCAGCAGCAGGGCGGCACGTCGTCGGGGATGACAGGGCTTTTGAGCGGGTTGCTTGCGTGTACGGCGTGCTGCTGCTGTTTGGATTTCCTCATCTGATGGGCTTGGTGACAACAAGGGCGAGCTGCGTGCGAGGACGTACGTACTACGAGTACGAGTACGGAGTATGAACTTTGGAGCTGTCTCGATTGCTGGGCGGCTCGCATTTCGCGGTCGAGCCTTGCACAGGACGGGGCACGTTGTGAGCTGTGCGATCGATGATGGATTGGCGACAAGGCGTGTGGGATTCCCTTTTGTTTTTTTTTCTCCCTCGGGAGTGCTTTCGTTGCTATTTTGAAGGGGGGCCATTTGGTCCGTGGAAGCGAGCGGCGTTTTCGAAGGGTTAGGGTTTCAAGGTGGTTTGTCTCACTGCTCCTTGAAGTCCTCGCCCTGCTTGTTTTTTTTCTCTTCGTCCCTTTCCCTAGACTGCGACTTCTATTCTCTATTTTCCCGGCATTGATCATCTGCAGAGTTGCCCCGACATTTCTCGTTCCCTCATCATCATCGTGTTCCCTGTTCCCTGTTCCCTGAACTTGTCCGTGATGTGCGTCGTACCTATCCCACACCGTCCCAGTCCTACCGCTCGAGGGCATATCGCTAGCCGTGAGCGATTTCGATGCTTCAGATTTCAGGTACTCACTGCTTGCGTGTTGTCGAGTTCCTAGAGACCCTTTTTTTTTTTCCGAACGCTCACAGATGCTAATGGTCTCCAGGTCGACGATACCTCGGATTGGCTTGCTGCTGGTAGAGCAAACGAGACCCGCCTCCGTGTCCGATATATGGCTCTCTACTCCGTATTCTGTGCAGAGCCGCCCTGACATGAACTACAGTATGGCAACGGCTCTACGGAGTATGTACTCCGTCCAAGCGTTTGAATGGATCCAGAAGCAAGACGATCCATGTGCAGCGTGGCAACTCTCTGCTCCAAGCTTAGACGCCTTTGGCGCTCGTGTCTGGTCCTCGGCGCTTGAGCAGGTCAAGGCGCCACACGAGAATGTCGAGAGATCCATATGGAGTACGGAGTACCCTTTGCTCCATACTCCGAGAATTCGGAGGATTTATGTGTGTGGCTCGACCGACGTTCAGGGGCCGTTTCAGCTTAGAAGTGGGAGCTCCCGACGCGGGGGCAACGAGCCCAACGCGATCCATCCCAGCTACGCACCGCTCGAGCGCCGCGACAGGAACGGGCAGCTGTCAGCCTATGAAGCCCGGTCTGGACGGGTCGCTTTTTTAGCACGGCGTCAGCAGCCGAGCGGGAGCGGGTTTGATCGCCAGAGCTCGTTCTTCCCGCCAGGAGCTCCATGCCTGCCCACGTCTCTGTTTCAAGGTCGATTCAGGTACGGATGAATTTCTATCTTTGTCCTCGACCTCTCTCACAAATCATCGCTCGTGAAAGACAATCACTGACCTGGATGGAGTTGTCTTTGGAGGGGTCTAGATCGCTTGTCTCTCGATAATCGATCTAAGCTAGCAGCTCCTCGACTCGCCTTCTGGCGCCCCAGCCGCGGCACTACTACTCGTACACACCAGTTCCCTTTCGCAGTGGATGGTACTAAGATCAACTGATCCATGGATATCTTGTGAAAGGAGCCCGTCGACGGTGACCGAGGCCCTCCACTGGTACGGAGTAGCATCGACCGAGTCCCGCCCAAGTCCCTCCATCATGGCAGCCACTGCAAGCACTTCCACAAGCAGCCGCAGCGGATAGTCAGTTTCGACTGCCAACCCCCAGGGCTCCATCAGCACTCTTCCTCCCCTCCACAAAGACCTGCAGCTTCTCGCGGAGTACGGAGTAATGTCAGCTCGGAGACAGACGACGTGGAGGCTGCCCGAGGACGCAGCGATGGCTTGACCCAGTCCGCTTCAGGCAAGCCCGAGGTCACCGCAGTCGTCATCCACTGCGCGCGCGCGTACCTGCAGGAGCCACGAGGTACAGGCGAGGTACAGGTACCAACACAGGCACCCCCGGCCCGCCTCCTCTCGCTGCCTCCCGCCTCTTCCCGCCTCGTCAGTCCTCGGTCGCCCCGCCAAAAAAACCCGCATTCACCATCCGGGCCGCCAAGCGCCGGTACCGCTACCTCCAGAGCGACATGGAGATGGACGCGCGGTACCTCGAGCTTAGTACGGAGTACTTAGTACCTAGTACTACCTGGCAGAACCAGGCCCGGCATGTTGATTCATCAAGATCACCGACAAAGAACAAAACGGGAGCAGCTCGATCTTCGACTGCCAAAAGCGCTTCACCGTATTCCCTACGAGTACTGGATACGAAGTGACCTAGAGGTATTCCTCTTCTTCACCCTCTTCACCATCCCCTCTTCATCATCAACTCTTCTTCTTTCTTCTCCTCCCCCCTTCTCCTCCTGGCTGGTCCAGACCTCCTGACCTCCTTCATACTACATTCGGCCTATCCTTTCTTCCTCTTCCCCTTCCTCTTCTTCTGTCTTCCTCTCTTTCTTCCATCTTTCTTCGGCCCTCTCTTCTCTGCGCCAAGACGACTCGACACGCTTCATCACCCCTCTTCCAACCCCTCTCCCCATCCATCCATCGGCATCACCTGAACGCCCCTCGTGGGCCTCACGCCTGCTCTCTCTATCCTTTTCTCGACCGCTCGATCGCCTACAAAACACGCCTTCTTTCCTCCCAACGCGCCCGTCCTACCCCCGACCTATTCCTCGACCCGCGAACCTATGATTCACCCTCGATATTCGTCATCCCTTGTACCAGCAGCGACAGCTTACCCCTCGCTCTTACATACAGTCCGGCTCTTGCCGTGAGCCGCCAATTTTGCGAAGATGGGGGCGGAAAGCCTTCATTTCCTCGCAAAGCGCGAGGCTCCCTCGCCAGGGTCAGGGCAGCTCAGTCAGGGCATAGGAATCGTGACTTTCCTGACCTCCATCGTCACCTCCGTCGTCGTCTTCTCCGCACAGCTTCTCCTCTTCATCCTCCTCAGAAACAAGCTAGCTCGCATCTTGTAAGTCTTGTCCTCCCCCCCACATCCCTTTTCTGCGCATGGAACAGTCGCGCGCGACACTTCCTGTCTTGCTACTCGCGGTTCGATTATCGTCTGACCCCAACCCAAACCCCTGACAGCAAGCCAAAGACATACCTCGTCCCCGAACGCGAGCGCACCGACTCGCCCCCGCGCCATTTCATCTTCATGCTCAAGACCCTCCTCAACTATAGCGATCGCGCAGTCATCAACAAGTGCGGCCTCGATGCCTACTTCTTCCTCCGATACCTCAAAACCCTCCTCATCATCTTCATCCCCATATGCTGCATCGTCATGCCCATCCTGATCCCAATCAACTACATCGGCGGCAAGGGGCACAGCATCGACGTCAAGACCAATTCCACGACCACCAGCGGCAGCGTCATCCCAAAGGGCCTCGATACCCTCGCCTGGGGAAACGTCAGCGAGAAGCACACCGGCAGATACGGCGCGCACCTGCTCATGGCCCTCCTCGTTATCATCTGGGTCTGCACCGTCTTCTTCTTCGAGCTCCGCACCTACATCAAGATCCGCCAGGACTACCTCACCAGCGCCGAGCACCGCCTGCGCGCCTCCGCCACCACCGTCCTCGTCAACTCCATACCGTCCAAGTGGCTCAGCGAGGAGGCGCTCAGGGGTCTCTTCGACGTCTTTCCCGGTGGCATCAGGAACGTGTGGATCAACAAGGACCTGACTCAGCTCCTCGACAAGATCTCGCTCCGTGACAAGATACACCTGCAGCTCGAGCAGGCTGAGACCGATCTCATCCGGGCCGCCAAGACGGCCCAGCTGAAGAAGAAGGACATCGATGAGCGGAAGCAGCGAAAGGAGATGCGAGCCAAGAAGATAACCAGGAAGGAAAAGGCCGATCGCAAGGCCGAGATGGATGCCGAGGCGAAGCGACTTGCCCAGAGCGGCGAAGGAGAAAACGTGGGCGACATCTCGCCCACCGCTCTCGCCGCCGAAGGCATGCCGGCATCCCCGCTTGACGTGCCGCCCCACATCGGCCGTGACCCGAGATTCGAAAGGTCTCTCGGCCCGCGGCCGGATTCTCCTAATGCAGCCAGCAGAACGGTGCAGAAGCTGGGCAAGGGTGTCAAGGGGGCCTTCGAGAAGGCTGGGAACCAGGTCGACACGCTCGGGACGAACAACGGCTTCATCGCGACCATTCCCACCATCAAGCACACAGACGCCGCCGCGTCGAGGTGTGACGAAGACGGACCCTCTGTGCGGACGTTTCCATCCCTGGACATCCAAAGGACCGCCTCTGCCGTGCCCTCGGTCCTCTCCGGCGGCTCCACGCAAGCTATTCGCTCGGATGGACCCGGAGCGCTAGTCGGCAACACGGTACGAAAGCTGGACCACATCGACGATATGTACATCCACGAGGAGGCTCGATTCTGGCAATTCTGGAAGACACCGGCCGGTGGCTACGCCTCCCCCGTACCTCAGGGCTCCGAGGCCGCCGAGTTCATGGCGAAACAGGCTAAGGATCCTCGGACCCTCTGGCAGAAGATCAAGAGCTCGCTCCCCTTCATTGGGGACAGCGGGCCTGAGCACGAGTATGAGATGTCCTTCAACCCGGGCTACAGGGAGGAGGCCGAGGAGACGGAGGCCGAGTGGGCGAAATACCTGAAGAAGACGGACCGTCCGACCCATTACCTCAGCCCCTGGGACATCGCCTGGCTGCCCGGCCTGCCTTTCATCACGAAGAAGGTCGACACGATCTTTTGGTGCCGAGCCGAGCTCGCGCGCCTGAACCTCGAGATCGAGGAGGACCAGCGGCATCCCGAGCGGTTCCCGCACATGAACTCCGCCTTCATCCAGTTCAACCACCAGGTCGCCGCGCACATGGCCTGCCAGAGCATCATCCACCACATCCCTCGCCACATGGCGCCCCGGCTGAACGAGATCTCGCCGCGGGACGTCATCTGGGACAACATGGCCCTGACGTGGTGGAATGAATGGCTCCGGACGGGCATCGTCATCCTGGTCGTGCTCGGCATGTGCATCCTGTGGGCCGTGCCCGTGGCCTGGACGGCCGCCCTGAGCCAGCTCGATACGCTAATCCAGCAGCAGTCCTGGCTGTCGTTCTTGAAGAGCTCGCAGCAGGTCGAGAACCTCGCCAAGGGCATTGCCGGCGTGCTGCCCGCCATCGTGCTCGCGCTGCTGCTCGTCCTGGTGCCCATCATCCTCAACTTCCTGGCGGGCATCAAGGGCGCCAAGACGGGCGCACAGAAGAGCGAGTTCGTCCAGATCTTCTTCTTCGTCTTCCTCTTCATCCAGGTCTTCCTAGTCGTGTCGATCGCATCCTTCTTCGCGGCGTCGATCAACGGGCTCTTCGAGCACCTCTCGGAGCTCGACACAGTGCCCAAGATCCTGGACCTCCTGGCCACCAACCTCCCCAAGGCCGCCAACTACTTCTTCTCCTACATGATCCTCCAGGCGCTGTCGACCAGCTCCGGCACGCTGCTCCAGATCGGCGCGCTCTTCATCTGGTTCATCCTAGCCCGCATGTTCGACAGCACGGCCAGGAGCAAGTGGGCGCGCAACACGTCGCTCAGCAACATCAGCTGGGGCTCCTTCTTCCCCGTGTACACCAACTTCGCGTGCATCGCGCTCATCTACAGCGTCATCGCGCCGCTCATCTCCATCTTCGCCATCATCACCTTCAGCCTCCTCTGGATCGCGCAGCGCTACGCCATGCTCTACGTCAACCGCTTCCAGATCGACACCGGCGGCGTCCTGTACCCGCGCGCCATCAACCAGACCTTCACGGGCCTCTACGTCATGGAGCTCTGCATGGCCGGGCTCTTCTTCATCGTGGTCGACGATCAGGGCACGCGCACGTGCACCCCGCACGGGACCGTCATGATAGTATCATTCGGCCTCACCATCCTCTACCAGATCCTGCTCAATAAGTCGTTCTCGCCGCTCTTCCGCTATCTTCCCATAACGATCGAAGACGAGGCCATCCTGCGCGACGCCGAGTTCCAGCGCGCCCAGGACCGCCGCTTCGGCCTCACCAACGGCGACTCCGACGAAGACGACCACCCCGCCGCCCCCGCCTCCGAGCACGACCGCCTCCATGCCTCGCACGGCGAAAAGCCCCCCCACAGCACCGCCAACAGGAACTCCAACTCCACCGACCCCCAGGACGGCGTCGAGCTCGGCCGCGTCTCCTGGGGCCCCGGCCAGGAGCGCCGCGACTCCACCAAGTCCAAGAACGCCGTCCGCCGCATGGGCACCTGGGCCAAGGAGGGCGGCACGCAGCTCAAGCGCCTCGCCATGCTCGACCGCAACGCGCGCGACGCCCAGGCCGCCGAGTACCGCCTCGCCCAGCGCCGCAGGGACCTCGAGTCCCAGCGCGCCATCGGCGAGGCCCTCTACGGCGGCATCCCCGACGAAATCGAGGACCTCACCCCCGAGGAAAGGGACATGCTCACGCGCCACGCCTTCCTGCACTCCGCCCTGCGGGCCCGCCGCCCCGCCGTGTGGATTCCCCGCGACGACTTGGGCGTCAGCGACGACGAGGTCCGCAGGACGAGGGACTACAGCGATCACATCCGCATTAGCAACGAGGGCACCGCGTTGGACGGCAAGGTGCGCGTCGTGTACGGCCGCCATCCCCCGGACTTCTCCGAAGTCGACCTGATCAACCTGTGATTCGGTCATCATCATCCATCTCCCTCCGTTAGGATCCCCGCTATTCGATCTTCGTTTTCCCCTTTCCTCATTTCCTACCTCGACACTTACTCATCTCATTTTTCCTTCCTTCCTTGGCATTTTCCCTTTTTGCGGAACGAGACTCGCGTACTACATATTCTGCTTTGCATGAGCTCATGACCCGCGGCGTTGGAAAAGGGCGGTTTCCGCGTCTCCTCGCGGGAAACGCGCCTCCCGACGATGAAACGGATGGATAACGTGCTTCGGAAAAGACGACGACATTGATATGAAAGCATAGATGGCGCTGGCTGCTGTCTCCTTATTACATCTTTCTCTTTAATAGCAGACCTTGTGCATCTTTAGATAGAACAGCATAGTAGCATCTAGCCTGGGGGTTTGATTGTCCTTTCACTCATGCGGTTATGCATGCATTCATACGGAGTACATATAATCCAAGTTTGGACCTGATTTTCTTCATCCGCCCATTCACTCATGGACCTGCTCACCCTCGGATCCCCAATGTATACTTCGTTCACCACTACACAAGGATGAATTCCCGCTCCTTATCCGCAAGATCCAGCGCCTGCCCCTCCATCATCCCATCGCAGTACGCCTCCCCGACCAGCTCAAACCTCTCCTCCGGGCGCGATGTCGCCACCCCGCGGAGCACATGCGCGGCCGCGCAGCCCCGAAAGACAACAACCCTATCCCCCGCCCGCATCCCCCACGGGCCCATCCCCACGAATCCGCTTTCTGTGCGGAACACCCTCCGGCCTTGATTCCTAAGCAGCCCTGTCGTGAAGGCACTCGTGTCCTGCCCGTACGCGACGTCCGGATCCACGCCGATGTTGGCGAGGTACTCCCTCGACGGCCTGAGATTGACCTTGCGGAAGCGCCGGCGGAAGCGGATCCAGAGCGCGGCGAAGGTGACGCGCGCAGAGGCCACGAGCCGCTCGCAGACCTCTTTTGCGGCGGCGAGGCAGGCCAGCGGTGCGCCGATGATACTGCGGGGGGAGAGGCTCTTGAGTCTAGTGGTGCTTATGTTCGAGGAGAAGATGCGGGAGATGCGGTGCGCGTTGATGGTCTCGTCGGAGGCGATGAGGCGCTGGCCGAGGGTGTCGATGGAGGCGTGGACGTAGGAGAGGCGAGCGAGGGCCGCAGTGCCGAGGGTGTTTGTAAGTTGGGAAAGGCAAAATCCGGAGTCGCAGACGCGCAGACACATGGCATGAGCCTCGTCGATGGTGCTGATCTGGTCTCCTTTGCTGCTGTCGATGACTACCGCCTCGTCCTCGTCACCAATGGCCTGATCGCCTTCACTGCTTTCACTGTCTGCTGCCTCGTCGTTCGCGTTGGTAGCCTGATTGCTGATGCTACTGACCAGGCTCAAAATATTGCTGCTGTCATCGTCGGGTCGGGCGTCGACCTTCGTGGTCTTGGTGTCGGTCGAATCCCGATCCGAAGAATGTGTGATTTTGCCGTCTGCCTTGCCGCGAGCGACACGGACAAACTGGGCTATCTCGTCAAACATGCGCTTGGCAGAGCGATAGTCCACCTGGGGCATGACCTGTGGTCCTGTAGCCTGTTCGTAGGTTTGCAGACCAACGTCCACGACGGTGTCGACGAGAATCCCATTGATGGAGAGCTCACGAGTGCTCAAGTCGACGGCGAAGCTCGCCGCGACCTGTTGAGGGCCGATTCCTGCGCTGAACATTGGGGTTTTGAGCGCAGAGTAGGAGATCGGGATGGTGAGATCCGTGGCCCAGTCGGGGACCCAGGAGGGCAGATTCTCCGTCTTCTTCGGAAACTGCGAGAAGAGAAGCGCGTCGGCTGTGTGCTCCAGCATCAGAGCTGCGACCTCAGTATATGTCCGGACGACGTCCCGGTAGCTGACGCTGAGTCTGCGGGCGGAACAGTCGTTCTCGTCGACGAGGCCCAGGAGCCCGAAGATGCGGTCTTGGGACAAGGTCGCGCCGAGCTTGGGCTTACCATCGTTGACATTGTACTTGAGAACGAGCTCGTAGAACGACTGGCGGACGGCACGAGTGTGGATGGCCTTGCGCTCTTGGAAGATGCGGGTGAAGCCGGCCTGCTTGCCAAAGATGTCGTTGCGTGCCTGCAGTTCGGCGCGGGAGCAAGGCCCGTCGAGGTTCCTAATCCAATGGGTGTTGTAGATGCTGTAGAAGAGGGCGCCAGCGCGAAAATCGTCGAAGGAGAGAGTCTTGGTGCCGCAGAGGAAGATGACGGCGGGTGCGAGACAGACCTCCTGAATGGTCCAGAGGCGATTGAACCAGCGCCTGTCGAGGACGTCGGCGAAGCCGGCGAGTGGGAAGGATGGGCCGAAGCGCTTCACTAGTCTGAGGAGGTCGTCGCGGTCTTTGCGCTGGTCCGGGGTGACTTCGAGGTTTGGACTCATGACAGCGTCAAAGACGGTGCCGAAGTCGGCTTTGCGGGGGCCCATGACCCTGCTGAGAACGCCCTCGAGATTGATCTCATTGACGTAATCGAAATAACGATCTGAGGCGCGCGTGGAAGGCCCGAGGCAGACGACGGTGCGGACACATCGCGAGTAAATCACTTTCATGAGCTGCACCTGGGAGCCCTTCTCAGCTGCGTTGGACTGATTGATGGATATCTGGTCGGCGAAGATGGGGCGCGTGGTGCCCCCTGAAGCGAAAAGACGGTGGAGAGCCAGCTCGAGGGAGGGATAGATGCGCAGGTCGAAGGATCCAGCCGTCGTCTCCACGATGATCCTGCGGTCGGGTCCCGAATCGTCAATTGGCGTGTTCCAAACGTAGGAAAGGGCATCGTAGCCTGTCTCGGAGTCGGCGGCAATGGGGAAGACTTCGATGCGGATAGTCCCGAGACAGCCCGGGATCACGGACGGTCTGGGAGGCAGCAGACGGAAGACACGAAAGGACTGCTGATAAGGGTTGAGGTCGGGATACTGGTATGGCTTCAGGGGTCGGGACCGGAAGAGGTCCAGGAGAGGCATGATGCAGGTCGCATGAAGCCACGGGAAGGCCTTCAGTCGTGGAGAAACAGCAATCGAGTCTTGGCACTTCAGAAGTTTGAAGTGTGAAGTGAGACCGTCGAGGAGGACCTGGAGCGTCACAAGGTCGGGGTGGTATCAGGTTCAGCCGCACTGTAGGATGAGGCTCGTTGAGGTTCAACCACCACAAAGCCCCAGGAGAGTGCTGGGCTGGTCAACGCACAGATGACCCGTGAATTAGCCCGAACGTCGGAGGCCGAGGCTCGAAAGATGCGGCAAGACGGCCACATGTATGAGGTGGCATGAGAAAGAGGCGATAGGAGCAATAGAGGCGTGGAGTCGAGTCGGGGCTTGACGAAGCGCTATATGATGCCAACGCATTCCGATCCTGCCATTGTGCCCTCAGCAGCCATCATGCCGGCGGTCGATTCGTGCTAGCCAACGTAGCAGACAGGTCTTCGAGCAGTCATTGCATTTCGATCGCGACTTGTGACGCTCCGATCCTGATGATGAAGATATTACTAGTTGGTCACTTCCGAGATGGGTTCATCGCAAAGGCATCGCGGAGAGGGAAACACACCCCGTCAGTATGTCTGCCGCGTTCTCTGTACTCCGTAGCAAACGGCACAGGGAGTCAAGTCGAGGGGATCATCCATGGCCTGAGAAACCCATCAGGAGAGATGAGTTGTCCACGGGAGAGCGTGAAAGAAGACCTGATGTAGACGGAAAAGGGAGAGGAAGAAGAGGAAGAAGGGGAAGAAGAAATGGAGAATACCTTAGAGTTGAAGTTGAAGTTGAAGTTGTCTGAGGCAACATCGCCCCTTCCCTGGGAAAGGAGAGTCGCGTCTCGGGCAGGCGCGGAGGACGCTCCTGCCCTCGGCAAGTTGCAAGGTCAAAAGATCAGGGTTAGGGTATGATAAGGGTTAGGGTAAGATCAACGGTTTGGGTAAGTCTTGTCCATTGGCTGTAGGACGGGAAAAGGGGGGCAGTAGTACGGAGGACTACCTACTCGTATATGCCCCGATAATCGGCACTTCAGGGACAGAATCCATCCAATTCCAAGCATGGGATGATTGACTCCCTGTGTGCAATTTTCCACAAGCCATCGTACTCGTCTCGAGAAAAGGAGTCCTCTAAGCATAGATCCATGGTGTTTCTTAGAGTTTCCAGTGATAGCCCCTGAAGGATCTCCCGAATGTCAACAACGAAGCTCACATGATACGCAACCTGTGGCGAGTCATACTACAACTCATCCCTAGCATTGACTAATTGTGATGAATGCATTCGACATCCCAAAATCTACATCTACATCCTCGCCTGCAACGTCCCTTCGATGGACGCCCTAGCTCCAATTTAGATCTTCTAAACCCACACTTTCTCATATCGACACGATGAACTGGCAGCGCATGGGCCGTCTCCATGGTATGAGAAGCAGGTCATTTACTGCCCATCCCAGGGAAGCCCACCATCCAGGGGTCCCCAGAGGCGAGGTTGAGGTTGGGCTGATCAGGGGCATGCAGCGTAGGGCGTGATGATGCAGAGCAGCGGAGTCCGATCGAATCTTGTCTCCCGAAAGAGTCCCTGATCGCCGGGCGAGACGCCGGCACCTGCACCCCAGCCAGGATAGTTGATAATACAGGTACTCCGTACGGAGTACTGGTACGAGCACTGGCCGGCTCGCAGGAGTTGGCACGCGAATTTCACAAGGTTGGTCGAGCGAGCCAGGGTTCCCCACTAAGCTGAAGGTATCGAAAGCTGACCCGCATGACGATATCGTCATGCGTTCCCACGACATCTCTGCGAACACGAGAGACCTCATACTCGTACGAGTACGAGGGCGGTCACTGCGACCACTTCGGCTGATTGAGTAGTGCTAAAAGGGAGAAATTGCCATCTTCTCCGGCGGGAAGAAGCAAAGGAACGTCGGGATCGTAGGAGGTCTTCACGGGTGATGACGAGCATAGGTGAGCGGCAGCTTATCGTCCTTGGCTCTCCCCCTAAAAATACCAGCTAGTCAGGAGTGAAGCCTCTCTACTCCGTACAGCGTTTTATCTCGTTATCGACCAGCAACAATGAGCAGAGCGGTAGCTTGGCCCCCCCCCTTTCGTCGCTCCGATTCCTTGGCTGAGATATAATGTCTCCTGGCTTAGGCGGTCCGTTTCCATTTCGTCCACCCAGGGGCATGGCAAGAGAGCGCGCCTACGCTCATGATTTGAGCCAGCCTGAAACCCAAAGGGTTTCCCCAGAGAGAACACATTCGAAGAGGAACCCAGCCGTTCATGTATATGCGCCAGTCCGTGATTTCCGTGAGACTGACGCAAAACATGGATTGAGGCTTGTCAAAAATGACGAGGGTGTGGATGTCTAAGGGAAACCTTTTGTGGGCGATGACCTGCCGCCCGCAGAGGCAATCACTCGGTTAGTTCATCCACTTGAGGACACGTCAGGCGAGGAAGATTGGGTCCCTTCTGCAAATATTCAGCCAAGGCATCCTGACACCCCCTTTCCGTAGGTGATTGTCCAAGGAGACAATTGGGAAGCTATTTGGAGTCGAGGGCCTCATGATCATCATCTTTAATGAGCGGCCGTCAATGTGCACCAACATGTGGATGGATTGAGGATCAAAGGATTGATGGATGAATGAGAGCCTCTGCGAAGGCCCGAGAGATATCAGGCAGTTGGACTCAACGGGCACCAGCCACGTGCGCTGCCTCGCCTGCACTGCTGCATTTGTGAGCCGGCATGCAGGCTGGCGGGGTAGGGCAGAGAGAAAGGGGGGTGGGGCGCCAGAGAAGAAAGGGAAACGATGCCGGAGCTGAATGATGGGTCCTGCATGCGCAGTGAGGCGAAGACCTCATTATGGATCTCGTACTCATACTCATATGTGTATGGAGTACTCCGTATTCCGCACTCTTACGAGACATCAACTCGTACAAGTACGAGTAAGATTTACTCCGTACGAGTGCCGGCAAAGGATCTGCCGTGATCGTCGAGCCCCGCTAAGAGTTCCTCTGTATTCTTTCCCCCCTCTCCCCTCGTCCGACGTTCTATTATGGGTCAATTGTAGATATTCAGCAAGACCTGAGTAGTGCCCTTTCGCCAATATCACAGACCCAATGAAGTCTGGCAGAAGCAAACACTTGTTGCCCAGGTGTACCACTTCTTTTCCCCACTGAAACGATGATCACTTCTTGTGTGTCAGGGCCAGACCCCTGCTCTCTCAACATGGAACCTACGCACAAGGGCTGAAAGCTCTCGAATTCAAGGGAGACATGTCCGACACAGAGTGATGGGATGATTGGCTGATTCTGCCTTACTACGAGGTTGTTGCATGAAGATCAGGCAAGACGGCGACAATAATGGGACCGCTCGGCCATCCCCGACCGCCATCGCTTACGGTACTCGTACTCGTGCTCCTGCTCGATCATGTGTTTGACCCGTTGCGTACATGCAGTCCTCTCCGCATCCGTCCATCGGGAGACGCTGAAGAAGACCTGCAGCTTGTTAAGGGTCCCCCAAAATCCATGTTTCTCCTCAGCCCCGCGCAAAGAAACAAACTTGCCTCAATCAGGGGTGAGGTTGAGCTTCATGCATGAGAGACCATGCATTCCCATGCCGTCATCTGTCTTTGAAGCGCTCCCCGTCTCCTCCCCC
>NIGD01000003.1:4170045-4242918 GCA_003055185.1 Escovopsis sp. TC | reverse complement strand
CCCCCCCCCCCCCCCCCCCCAAAAAAAAAAAAAAAAAAACAAGAAAAATGCACATCAAAGCCCACCTCCTCTCGGCCCTCGGCCTCGCCTCCCTCGTCTCCTCCGCCAACATCCCCCGCGGCTCCGACATCGTCGGCGGCCAGAACGCCGACATCAACAGCTTCTTCTTCCAAGTCAGCCTCTCCATCGGCGGCATCTTCAACTGCGGCGGCACCATCATCGCCGACTCCTGGATCCTCACCGCCGCGCACTGCCTCGACACCCGCCCCGTCCCTGGGCTCATCACCATCCGCGCCGGCAGCAACTTCACCTCCGAGGGCGGCCAGGTGCGCCGCGTGGCCGGCTACATCGTGCACCCGCAGTACAACCCCGCCACGCTGGTCAGCGACGTCGCGCTCATCCGGCTCGTGGGGGATGGGTTCGCGCCAACGACCCTAGGGGGCGCCATCATCGGGCCGGCCCCGTTGGTCCCCTGGGGACAGGCGTATCCGGTGGCCAACACGCCCGTCGTGGCGGCGGGGTGGGGACGCGTGCTGCACCTTGGGGAGGCCGCGGCGAGCTTGCAGGCGGTGCAGCTGGTGGTCACGCCGCAGCCGTTCTGCGTACAGGCGTACAAGACGAATCTGAATCCGTTGCTCAGGATCAGCGAGGATATGTTCTGCGCGGGGGTGCCGCAGGGCGGCAAGGGGACGTGTAATGGCGATAGTGGCGGCCCGCTGATCGACCTGGCGAGGAGGGCTGTCACGGGCATCGTCTCGTGGGGCGGGGAGTGCGCGCATGCGCAGCAGCCAGGGGTGTTTGCGAACGTCGCCATCTACCGGAACTGGATTTGGCAGGTCTCGGGTGTGTGAGGAGCATATGGGCAGACAAAAATGAACCTGAGTCTGTTGCGCAGGTAGTAGTTCATGTTCATGACCTTTCCAAGCATGGAATGCGATGCCTTCGTCTATGATGCCCGCAGATCCCAGCGTCGATTGTGGCATTCCTCTCTCCAGCACTCCAGCACTTCTCCCGGCGCTTCTGAGGTCGATACCGTACCTGCGGGGTCTAGAGCGGGCTATCTCTGAACATGACCGTGGACACTGTCGATGATCAAATGGAGAAAAAAATCTGCACCACGAACAACGATGTTCCATCAGTTCGATCGCCAAAAGGTCGAGGACCACGTTGGGAAACAGCCCTCCGCCTGATAGATCACGGAGGCTTCCATTGATTCAGGAGAGGTGCCTTCGTAGGAATACCATGCTCAAGGAACCCCTGGCCTCGATCAACATCGTCTATTGCTGCATCTTTGTCTCCAGGCTCTGAGATCTATACTGTACAACAAGCTCTCATCTATGTAGAGAGTATTCTTCTGAAATTGGGCATGCCCAAGATATGACTGGACTGATTCGAAGGTTCCCCGATCGAAAGTCTCTCGCCACTGTAGTGAATTATAAAGTCAAGAGGCCCTTAGCTTCTCCTCTCCTTCGAGCTTCTCCACCTGAAATCTGTAGATGCCGTGATCGCCAGAACGCCAAGAAAAAGAAGAGACGAACACACTCCCGAATAAGAAGGAAAGAAACATCAGATAGATAGAGGGCAAGGATGGGAAGACAAAGGAGAGGGAAGGAAGGGAGATATGAAATAAAAGTGTAATGGTGTAGTGTAGGATAGACAAGAAGAAGAGATTTTATGCCCCCGCTGAATTATGCTGTTGCCTCCCCCGAGAGCGAAAGTAAATATGGTCTTGGAGGTCCTGAGAAAAGGAAGGAAAGAATTGATGTGTTTTTTTTTTTCACGAAGATGCATCTCGCCTGCGTTTCTCATCTGCCTTGTTCTCCTCCATCTCCTTGATCATGACCTCGTTGAAGAACTCCGGGTTGTCGAGGTAGAGATGGTGGCCCGCCTTGGGCACGGTGATGACCTTGCAGCTGCCGTTCTCGTTGAGCTTCTCGTGGTCGGAGCCGTGCAGCAGGGCCCTGATCTTGGCCTGCTTGAGCTTCTCCTCGGCGGCGAGCCCGCCCGCGGCGTCCATCCAGTCGTTCTCGCCGTACATGAAGACGATGGGAATGCCCGTCTCCTTGCGGGGCGGGGCGCCGTCGGGCTGCGGGATGGGCTGGCGGCCGACGTCGCTGATCCTGTTGATGGCGGGCCGGCGGGCGTAGGCGCCCGGGGCGAGCAGGTAGGCGAGCGCGTACTCGCCGCTGCCCTTCTGCTTGAAGATGGAGAAGGAGTACTCGTGGAGGGTCTGGGCCTCGTCGGCGGGGAGGTGGCTGAAGCGGCGGGAGCTCCAGCCGGAGACGAAGCGTGGGCCGAGGGGCCCGGTCATGCGGACGATGCTGAAGGGGGAGACGTTGGCGTCCCAGAGCCAGACGAGCCAGCTGGGGAGGGTGCGGCGGGGGACGGGGGTGGTGGCGTTGGAGGGGGTCTTGGCGGCATCGGGACGGGCGCGGAGCATTTCGGCCGTGGTGAGGGGCGACGAGGTTGGGGGGTGAGAGGGGAAGGAGGAGGGGGAGGAGGAGACGGACTGGTTCTGGTCCTGGGTGAACTCGGCCTGCATGGTCGAGGAGTCTGGCTCCGGCAGGGAGGCGTTGACGGCGTAGGGGTCCTCGGGGATGCCGGCGGGGGAGGCGAGGATGAGCTTCTGCAGGTGACCCGGGTACTTGAGGGCGTAGGAGATGGCGAGGTAGCCGCCGAGGGAGTGACCGAGGAGGGTGAAGCGCTCGATCTTGCGGGCCTTGCGCCACTCCTCGAGGGCGTCGATGAACCAGTTCTCGGCCTCGGTGATCTTGCCCTCCTTGTCCTTGGCGTGGATCTTGAAGGTGGGGCGGGAGGAGTTGCCCATGCCGAGCATGTCGAGGGCGTAGAGCTTGAGGCCCTTTACGCGGCTGATGGGCTCGAAGTTCTTGTAGAAGAAGCCGAGGCCGGCGCCGTAGCCGTGGACCATGACGAGGGTCTGCTCGTGGTCCTCGCCCTCGCGCTCGACGGAGAACTCGTTGAGGGCGCGGTTTTTGCCGGAGAGCTGGACCATGGAGCGGCGCCATGTGCGGAGGCCGAATGGGTCTGCTGGCTGGTCGGAGGGGGAGCTAGAGGCAGAGGCGGTGGTGGGGGTGGGCACCAGGGAGGCTAAGCTGGAGGAGCTGGAGGACGCCTCTCGAAGGAAGGGGATCTGCCTGAGGAGGTTGCGCTCGACGATGGGTGGTGTAACGCTTGACCACTGGAGAAGAGTCAGCGAGGTTCACCCACGGTTGCATCCCATTTTTGCGTCCCGGGCTGCTGCCCTCCCGCGCCGTCGCCTGCCATCCATCTTCATCGGTCTCATCGGCACGCTGGATCTCACTCATACTCACCCACTGATAGGCTGCCTCCTTGTATCCCATGGGGAAGAAGACGGTCGGGGGCGCCTGGGCTGGTGTCGGCGTCGGTGTCGGGCTCGGGGTGGGCATGGACGCCGGGGGCGTCACGACGTCGTGCGCAGAGCCGATGGAGCCCCTGGAGGGCGGCTGTGCGCGGACGGCGTCCTCGGCGGTCGTCATGTTGGAGTGTGTGGCGGGGAGAAAGGAGGTCCAAGAGAAACGCGATCGGTGCAGAAACACCGTGGCAGCATGTGTCCTGAGCATACCGGGAGGAGGAGGAGGAGGAAGAAGAGGTTCAGGACGGCGTGGGGGGGGAAGCTAGGCGGTCATATACTCCGTAGTACTACTCCGTACTACTCCGTACCTATCGATGCCGCATCACCGAACGGGAAAGGCGAGAAAGAAAATGCTAGGTGAGAAGTATGGAGTACGCGGCACTCGGTGGTGGTTGGCGGTGTTGAGGAGGTATCCTGTACCCCGTACTTGGTAGGGCGGTCGAGGAAGCTGGAGGGACTTGATGGGAGTTGAAGATGAGTAACGTGGTCATCCGACGGGAGCGCGACTCAGGCACTGGAGGGATGACGAGGCGGCGGGCGGAGATAAGACGCCTAAATGCCGTTGTGCCGGTTGTCGCTGGATCGACGGCTCCAGAACGGGGCGTAGGGGGCGATGCAGTGGATTGATGCTTGTGAGTTTGGAGTATCCGATGCCAGGGGAGCAGAGTTGGGCGTGATAGAAGCTGGTGGAAGAGAGCAGTGACGCCGTACGAGGAAGTGGAGGTGGAAGAGAGCTGGAGAGGATCCATGGAAGTTGGACATCGTCTGCCCTTATGATGGCCTCGGTGCTCTCCAGGACCAGGACCAGGACCAGGACCAGGACCAGGACCCGGCCCACGCCACGCTTCGCCTGGAGGGGTGGTGACGACGATGGACTCGATCAGACAAGAACATCCACAGAGACATGCGTCCAACGACTCTCCTCTACGAGTACGGAGAGTACGGAGTATGACATCCATGGATCCAAGCTGCTGTTGAACCCCGCCACGTGAGGCGCCGAGGCGACGACACGATGCTGGATGATTTTGTTGAGGCGCTACCGGGGTACCCACGGAGTACATGCATTCTCGAAGTCTGTCGTACTCCTCCAGATGTTCAGCACGGTGCGATACACCCAGCCTCGTCGTGTCTCGTACTTCCACTACCCGTACTAACTCTGGGCCTGCAGGCAGTGGGACGGGAGCGGTGTTGCGGGTGCAGGGTAGGCATGGACGGGGGGCTGATGCGTGCGATGGTCCATCCAGCTGTGGGGAGACCCGGGCCCGCATCCAGACACGATACATATGGCCTTTTGCTCAGATGCTCGTTGGCAAAAAGTCGGTCATGATCAGCCAGAGACAATCGAGCTGCCGTCAGATCCAAGGGTCCGCATCTTGGCTGGCGGGGGGCATGCCTGCGACTGAGTGTGGGATCCGCCATCTCGACCCCTGATTATGTAATGACCTCGATGGTTCGCAGTGTCGACTTCAATGGATGTGCCATGATCCACGTGCACACCGCGGGGTGGGGGCTACCCTAGAGCCACACTACCTCCTAGTAGTATGTATATTTCTACTCCGTACTCCGTAGCATCACTCGAGGTACTCCATAAAACGTAGGAGGCTAAAGTAGTGTAGTATTGTAGGATAGAGAGGACAAGATCCCTCTCCTAATTAGGTCCCTTAGACTAAGCTATCTATGTATCGTCTCTAGATAAACGTTTATTTGCTCCTTTAACATCTCCTCTACTAAACAAAAGCAGTGTCGAGTAGGGGAGGTCGTCGGAGACGACCGGCGGAGTGCAGCTAAGACGAACAGAGATTACTAACCGGCCTCTACAGTTAACGCCTTCTTAATTAAGCTTAAAGGATCCCTTAGCTAAAGATAAACTTAAGAAAAGAGCTTAACTTCTTATATCCCTTTTACTATATATCTTCCCTTTATATAAAGCTTAAGTAAACGCTTATTTTTCTTTTATAAAATTAAGCTTTTTACTTTAACTTTTTTTTATGCTTTACTTTAGACCCTTATATACTATTTAATAGTTATAAGCTTATATAGTTTAACCTTTTTACTAGTATCTTTTTAAAAAAAAAGCTATTATTCTTTCTTTTTTAACTTTAAGCTATTGTTATGCTTAATTTAAGGCTTTAACTTATTCTTTATCGCTAAACCTTCTTTCTTAAAATATGCCTTAAGCACTTATGTACCTTAAAAAAGCTTAAAATAGTAGCTATATAGAACAATTAAAGCAATCTAAGCTTAAATATTAGCAAAGATTAAGGTACGTAGTATAAAGCGCTTAAAAACGTTACTACTAACTACTTTATATAGCATAATCTTAATCTACTATGCTTTAAGCTTAATTGTAATAAACAGCTATATATTAAGCGTTTAACACTTAAAAGCGTATAAAAGATACTAGCTAAGCAGGCCGTAAAAGCTTAGTAAAAAGCTTAGTAAGCTATAATCTAAGCTACTGCTTTACCTTTTAGGCTATAAACGCTAAAACTAAACACTTAGCTTTCTATAGTTTATCTTATACCTTTAATTTAAGCTCTTTTATAGCTAACGTTTCTTTAGATCTCCTTTTCCTTTTATACTTAATCTTTATCTTAAGCTTTAAAGCTAGCCCTAGAACCTATAGGTTTAGCCTTAGTAGTATCTTTAACTTAATCTTCCCCTTAAGCTTAAGCTTAAATCTATTAAGGACCTTTATAAATAGTATAAGTATACTTAAACTTTACTATGCTTAGCGTAAGACTTAGTTAATAAGCTAGTTAAGTACTACTAAAAGCTTTCTTAAAAAAATAGCTAGCTAAAAACGCTTTACTAAGTATCTTAGCATTGCTAGTCTAGTAAGTAAGCTTAGCATTAAGCTAAGCTTAACTAGCTTAGCTAGTCCTAAGCTTAGGTTTACTAGCTATAGTTTATATAACTTAAAGATAAGCGTTTTATAGCTATCCTTTAGTTCTTTGTTTTATATAAAATCTTAGTTTTTAACTTTCTTTTTTCTTATACTTTTATTAATAAAGCTTTCTTTTACTAATCTAACCTTATCTAAGCTTAAGGCTTCCTTTAGTTACCTTTTAAGATCTAAAAAAAGTTAATATATATAAAGCAAAAATATATTATAATATCTTAATAATAAAGTTTAAATTAATCTTAAAGGAAACTAAGGCTTAAGCTAATGCTTTCTTATAAGTTAAAATATAAATTATATAAACTATTAATATAAGCTTATACTATAACTACGTGTAAGAAGGTACAGATCGCAGGACCTCTTCTAGACCTCTAGATAAGTGTTGCTAACGGCTATATAGGGCACTTAAGGACTAGAAGGTCTAAGTACAGAGGTAGCGTTACTGTAAACACTAACGTATAAAGACAGAGTCTAAAGGGTATACTAAAGGTTGCCTACTCTTAAAAGAAGGAAGAGAAAGTAAAGTTTATATAATATATACACTTACTTTTATGTTATTTAAGTCCTTAAGTCTAGCTTATATAATTTATAACTATATAATAGTTATAAGCTTATATAGTTTAAAAAGGAAACTAGAAACTTTTAATAGACTAAGCTTTGCAATTACTAATTTAAAAACTTATATTTAACAAAAAAGAGATTACAATAGCTCCTTAAAAGGACTTAAAAAAGCTTTACTTAAAGTTTAATAAGGACTAGTTCTAATAGATCTAAGTACTTAAAAACACTGCTTTTACGCTTAAGATCTAGTCTAAAGTTAATCTAAGAGTAGACCTACTTAAATATAACCCTTATAAAGCTCTAGAGATGCTAACTATTAATAACACTTACTATTAAATAGCTGCTATAGCTACCTTTGCTTAAATTTAACCTTAAAGGCGTAGAAACCTTTGTTTAAGGGGAAGATTAAGCCTTTAGGAAAGAAAGGAAAAAATAAACTACTCCTTAACTACTATAGATCTTAATAATATAGACCTAAGAGCTCTTAAGATTATACACTGTCTTTATATAAGTAAATATAATGCTAAACTTAAAAAACAGAAAAGCAAGCTATAGGCTTATAGCTAACTTAAGCTATAGATAACAAAGACAGTTAACGATAATATATATAATAATATTATATAAAGACTTGCTAAAGGCAAAATTGCAGTTATAACTTAAATAATAACTAAGGAGTTAATAGCAGCATTTGCCTTAAGTAAGCACGCTTAAAAGAAGATAGCTTAAGATAAGTATAAGAAGGTGCTTACTAAAGGCTTAAAAGTAAGAAATAATATAGAGAAGTAGATTAAAAAATTCTAGCATAAATATAACGTAATGCTTACACTTAATCTGCTTAAAGCTAAAAAGCTTATAGCAATTAAGAACTTCCTTTATACTACTAAACAAAAATTTAAGCTTAACTAGTTAATAAGAAAGCTTTTTAAACTTAATAAGGTAATTGTAAAAGACAACGTCTTAAGCATTCTAAAGCTTAATAAGTATATTAAGTTCTTTAAAGCTAAGATTTAAGCAAAAAGAAAGCGTTCTTAAATCTTAATAGCTATTATTAGCAAGAAAAGCAAGGAAACTGCTACTTTATCTATAACTATATTAACCCCTTAACCTTAGGTTAAGAAAGAAAAGAAAGCTTAGTCCTTATCCCTTTAGCAAGGAAAAGGAAAGTTAAGTTATAGTAACTTTTAAAGCTATAGAAGAGACTAAAGCAAGAAGGAAAAAAAGGCTTATAGAAAAGGATATAGAAGCTTATACTTAGCTAAAGCAACGAAGAGTTTCTATTATACGTACCCTTATAGAATCTTATATTAGTAAAAGCTTAAAGGGTATAAAGACGTTAAGTACGCCTTTAGAAGAGTGCTTTATCTAAAGAACTTTAAGCGTATAAGTATAGTGCTTAAGAACATTAAAGGAGATAAGTAAGCTAACCTTTAAGTAACCCTTAAGAAAGCAAACTAAGATATAAAAAGGATAAAAGCTTTTAACTTAAAAAAGAAGAAAGTAAAGCTTCTTAGATTGCTTACAGTAACCCTTATTAACCTTATAGATCTTTTTTGTTTACTTAATATAAGTATGTTTATAACTATAAGAAAGCGCCCTTATTACCTACTCTTAAAGAGCACTGTCTTTAATAATTATAGTATAACTTACTTTATTAACAATTAAGCCCTACTAATACCTAACTCCTTTATCTTATATAACTTAAATAAGGTTGTTTAAGTAAGCTTAACTAATTTCCTTGTCCTTAGAAGAGGGAAACGAGTACTCTAAGGGGTACTAAATAGAGACTATAAGGAAAGGACTAAGGATCTTAAACTTAAGAATGTTATAGTTATAGAGGGCTTCTATGTAAATATCGTCTTAAAAGCTAAGCTATCTAAGGCTAGAGTATAATATAATAGCTTTAACTATACTCTACGCTTTAAAGACCTAGAAGTAAGTATAGTAATTGCCTAGCTTACTTACGCCTATAGCCTCGTTTTTATTAAATATAAGCTTTATTCTTTTTATCCTTAGTATCCTTATAATCCTTATTTTAATAAATACGTAGCTTTTAAGCTTAGATTAAGCATTTTTACAGTTTAAAGAAAACTATTAAAAGACTTAGCAACCTTAAGGAAAGATAAAGAAAAGCTTTAGCATTTACGCTTAAGATATCTTAGCCCTAAGGTACTAAAGGCGCTTGTCTAAAACGCTTATAACGTTAAAATTAAGGGCACTAAACGCCTTAAGTATAAGATTTACGTAAAGACTTATACTACTTAGGTAGTATCCTAAAAGGCCTTAGAAAGGCAAAGTATAAGGCCTTACTAAAGGATCTACTAGGACCTTTAAGAGTATAAGGAAAGGTATAATAATGCTTAATAGCTTATAATAATTAAAGATAAGTATAGTAGAATAATTAATATAAAACTACTCTTTAATAAGACTTATAATATAGTCTTTAACTTACTTTTCTAATTTAAAAAGAAGGTTAAGAAGTAATATAAACTTACAATTTATAAGATCTATTAAAACAATAAAAAGGCAGTAATTACAATTAAAAGGCTTACCTAATACTAAGAATAAGTAAACTTAAAAAGCATTAATCTTAAGCTTATACTACTATATACGTATAAACTAAATAGTATAGTAAAGTAAGTAAGGCAAAAGATTACACTTAAGCAGATTAAAATGCAAAAAGGAGCTTATCTGCTTAAGGAGCTATAGCTTAAGACTATAAAGGCAGCTGCTTATCTCTATAACATTAGTCCCTCTTAAAGCAATAAAATAAAAGCCTTAATTAATAAGCTTAAACAGTAGTTCTAAGATAACGCTTTAAACTTAATTTATAATTACTTCGTAGACTTAAGGCCTAGCTAAGATAGCATTTACGCCTATAGCTATAAAGCATATTGCTTTAATAAAGATTATAAAGCAAAGAAAAATTAAAGGTTCTTTAAGACAAGCTTAAAAGCATATATTAGCTATCTTATAAGCTACGTCTCCTTAAATATATATTAAGTATAGCTCCTTAATAAAGAATAAGTTATAGAATTAAAGAATATAAAGTTTAATAAACGCTATTTCTTTAACTTATATAACAAAGATAAGCTAAAGCTTAAGATCTTTAAACTTAATTAAAAAAGATATAAGATTAAAGAAAATAAGGAAGAAGACTATATATAGTATAGAACCTTTCTTTAAAAGCAGCTAAAAAGGCTCTTGTTTAAGATCTAGGTATAGCAAGCTGTACCTAAGGGAGCAAGAGAAGTAAAAACAAAGGTTTTAGCCTTAAATAAGGAACTCTTAAAAGAAGGTAAATTATTATAAAATAATAATAAGATAAAAGATTCTTAAAACTGTACTTTAGTGCGTAAGAAAGGAGCTCCTATAGGACTTTAGACACCTTAAGAGACTCTAAGAATTAAAGCAGGAGCTAGATTAAACACTTACACAAAGACTATAATAAGTCTAGTAAGGAGTTCTAACTAAGCTTAAGAGGATATAGACTAAACATAAGAAGTGCTAAGCCTAATACCTTAGCTAAAAAGAAGTAATAGGATTCGTAAGCAATATATATACTTAATAATCTTAAGGATAAGTATAGCTACGTTTAAATACTTCTATTATATATAACCCTTAAAGACAAAGGATATAAAGTACTTTAAGACCTTCTTTATAGTAGTAACAAATTCGCTTTAGCTAAACTTAGCATTAAGGTAAAGCGCAGTTCCTATAGCCTTTATAGAGAGCTTTAAGGACTTCTTAAGGCTACTAAATAACTAAAGAAAGCTTAAAAAATATAAATTTAAGGACTTGTTTAAGGTAGTAGCTAATAAAGAGTTTAGATCCCTTTAAAATAAGGAAACGTAGGAGGAAATAGACTAAGCTAATGCTTTAGTTAGACTTTTACTAATAAGATAGGTATTTACCTATAAGCTTAATTAAGATAAAAACCTTAAGAGATATAAAGCTTGTTTTATTGTTAAAGGAGACCTTTAAGATGCCTTAACTATTAAAGGGACGTACGCTATAACTCTTGCTATATAATTATTTTACGTACTAATAGCGATTATAGTAAGGTTTAACTATAAGTTAAAGAAGTTTAACGTTAAGAACGCGTTTTTAAACGTAAAAAGAAATAAAGATACAATTTTAGTTATATATAACCTTCCTAAGAGATATTATAAGAATAGAAAGTGCTTAAAGCTTATTAAGGCCCTTTATAAGCTTAAAGACTTACCTAAGCTATAGTTTAAGGAGTTCTTTAGGATACTTAAGAGCCTTAGACTAAAGGGAAGTAAAGAAGAACTATACTTCTTTTTTACTCTAGAATAAGATCTCTTTGTTATCTTTTACATAGACGATATTATAGTTACGTATTATAAAGACAATAAAACTTTCTATTAAAAGAAAATTAAGGGTTTCTAAGCTAAATATAAGATATATAATAAAGGAAACGTAGAATAGTTCCTTAGAATTAGGCTTATAAGAGTATAAAAAGAACAGAAGATTTACCTCTTGCTTAACTTATATATTAAAAAAGTAGCTATAAGGTTTAACCTTGTAGATAAGAAACGTTAACCTTCTGTGCTAATCTTATTATCTTTAATACTTAAAAAGATAAAAGTTAAGGCTATAAAAGAGTTAGTTAAGCTTTATTAAGAGAAAATAGGGTTTATCTTCTATGCTACTATTATAGCAAGACTAGATATCTTATACGTAGCCTTATTGTTATTACGCTTTCTTATTAATCTAGGAGATAAGTATTATAAGGTAGCTAATTAGACAATTAAATACTTTTATACGTAGAGGAGAACCTTACTTGTTTATAAAAAGATTAGAGATATAAGAGTCCTTACAGCAAGCAGTAATACCTCCTTTACTAATAATAAAAAGACTAAGAAGTCTTTATAAGGATATATTATAACCTTTTATAAAGGCCTAATACTTTAAAATGCTACTCGTTAAAAGACAGTAATAACATTAAGCACTAAGGCTAAGTTACTTGCTTTAAACTAAGTTATAAAAGAAACTTATACAATTAAGCGTTTCTTTAATAAGATAAGATTTAACCTATAAAAAAGGTTTACTATTGCGTATAACAATCTCTAGACTATACGCCTTATTATTAAAAACTCTAGAAAAGTAAATATAAGATTAAGGCATATAGAAATCTAAGTAATATAAGCTTAGTAAGAGTATAAAAGGGATGCTATAGATATTTAGTTTATGCTATCGTAAGATATACTAGCAGATAAGCTTATAAAGCTACTTATAAAGCAGAGGTTTAAGTATTTCTAAGTACTCTTAAACATAAGAGAATTACTAAGCAAGAATATATTAAAAAGAAAGGCCTAAGCTAGCTTAAAAGCAGGAGATTGTATAAGACAGAGGTTATACGTAGCTAATCTTAACCTTAAAAATAAAAAAAATAGAGCAATATAGCTTAGTAAAAAGGCAATAAAAGGCTTATTAAAGAAACAAAAGAGCGTATCCTTTACTCTATCTTGCTAATAGCATAATACTTTATAATCTTTTCTTATATACCTTTAGTATAAGCAGCGTAGCCCTTAGCTATAGCAAGATCTTTAGCCTTAGGATCCTTATAATTAAAAGGACTAAAAAGCACTAGATTATTAATCTTAAACTAGACGATGTCCTTAAGCTAACCTATAAAAGCCTTTGCTCCTTAGAAAATAGAGTTAAACTTGTTTTTATAAAAAGCAAAAGGACAAAGAGCTTACTAAAAGATTGTTATTACTAAGCTTCTTAACTACTATATTAAAGATAAAGTAGTACATTAAAAGACTAAGAATAAGGTTAACGCTTAATATATAGCAAAGCAAAGAAAAGATATATATATATATTATAGCAAGAGTTGCCTAAGGCGTAGTTATAGCAGTAAAGCAAGCTAACGCTTAAGACACAGCAATAAAAAAAGTTAAATTTTTAGCTAGTAGCAAGAGCTTAAACGTAGCTAATGTAAAGGTATTAAAAGGCGTTACTAACTGCTTACCTAGCTTGCTTTATAGCTTTCTTTTTATTATATATAAAGTTCTTTTAATTGTTAATAAGCTAAGGAGGTATCTTATTTATAGATTCCTTAAAAACTAAGATTAAAGGAAAATAATAAACCTAAGAAATAAAACCTTAACTTCCTAAGGCTTAGCGTTTATAAGAAGATCGTAAAGTAGCTAAGGGGGCTAGACGCTTTAAAGGAGTTGTTTTTAAGACTAGCTTAAAGGAGGTATTCTTCTTTGTTTAAGTTAGTAGCAATTTTTAAAGAGCAGAGGTAAGCCTTTTAGCCTTAGGTTTTAACGTAGCTTTTAACTTAAGCAAAGACTTAACCTAAGCAGCGTTTAAGACTAAAGGATTAAATAACGTAAAAAATTGCTAAAGTTAAGGAAAAAAAAAAAAACTATTTAAATAAGTAACTACTTAAGGAACGCTAAAGAGTAAAGCTTTTAATATTACTTATTTAAGATATTTATACTACTAAATAAAGAAGCTTTCTTTATCCTTAGTTTAGTTTAAAATTAGTTTATAAACTCTTAAACATAAAGAATAAGGAAATATACCTTAATACTTATACGATTCCCCTTTAATTTATTAATACGTTTTATAATCTAAACTTTTATATCTTCTATCTCCTTTTTACTAAAAAGAATAAAGCTTTTATTGCTTATATTATAAGCCTTAGCCTAAACAAAGGCTTTACCTTTAAGAAGGGGCAGTAAAGCAAGAAAGCACAAATCTAGCTCTTTATAAGTATAATCGTAGATCTAGCTTAAAGGGCAATTTAATTTCTTAGTAAGCAGTAACCTTAAACAAAGGGACCTATAAGAATAGGAATTAAAGGGGTAAAGCACTTACCTTACTAGCTTTTTAGCTATATAAGAATCCCTCTGCTTAAAGGAAACACTTAGTAAGATAAGAAAGGAAAACAAAAGAAGAAAGGATATACTTAAAGGGGAAACTTAAGGGGTATAAAGCTTTTACTAGTACTATTACTGTCCTTATTAGATTCTTTACTTAAGGAAGAAGAGGTCTCTGCCTTACTCTTTTCTTCCTCTTCTTTATCTTTTATTTCCTTATCCTTATACAACTTAAGGACCTTGTCTTTAGCTTTAAGGGCTAAACTCTTAATCTAGTTATTAACTAAGTTTATAATATCTTAATCTTAAACTTGTTTAAGGGAAAGATAAAGAAAAGAAAAATAATTATTTTATAAAGACTTAATATTAGAATAAACCTAATTGCTAAAATTAAAGCTAGCTAGATTTAGCGATTTAAAGCGTTAAGTAAGCTATACTAAAGAAAGAGAAATAAGATCTCTTAAAGCTATAGAACGCTATATAGCTTTATAAAACTTCCCTTTAAAAGCAAGTAAGGAGATAGATCGCGAAAAGGAAGAAAGAGCGTTTTAAGCTAGTACGCTTAACCTTTAACAAATATAAGAAAGAAACAGCTAAGGGGTTTTATAGACTACTTAAGAAAGAAACAAATATAAAGCTTTATAAATCTTAAGAAAAAGAAAGTATAAACCCCTTTGCTTTTTAAACAAAAGTAGAAGACTTATAATAAGGAAAAGGCTTAGAATACAAGAATTAGCTAACAACCTACTAAATTAAACAGCAATATAACCTTTTAATTAAACACTACTATAAGACCTACTTTAATTAATAAGATAATAGATAAGGCAGGGTATAGTTATATAAATAAGCTTAAAGATAAGTATAAAGGTACCCTTAGAGATAATAAAGAATAAAGGAAAAGGAAGGGCTAGAGAAAGCTTTATAACAATAATACTTAAACGCTTAAACAGGCTAAGGGCATATGCTTATACGCATAAGAGGATTAATTTACTTAATTAAGGCTAAAAGGAGAGTTGTTTAAGGAGAGCCCTTAAAAGGAGGTTAAACTAACTAATTAAAAGAAAGGGATCTTAAAGGAAGTAAATTATACTAAAGAGTAAGCTTTAATATATAGAAAATTAAGGTCTTAAAAGAAAAAGAACTTTAATACTAGCGATTTAAAGTATATAAGCAGTTAACGGAGTACAAATACCCTTATTAACTAAGGGGGTATATAAGAAGGTATAGATCGTAGAACCTCTTCTAGACCTCCGGATAAGTATTACTAACAGCTATATAAGGCACTTAAGGACTAGAAGGTCTAAGTACAGAGGTAGCGTTACTATAAGCACCGACGTACAGAAATAGAGTCTAAAGGGTATACTAAAGGTTGCTTACTCTTAAAAGAAGGAAGAGAGAGTAGAGTCTATATAATACATATACTTACCCCTACGTTATTCGAGTCCCTAAGTCTAGCTTATGTAATCTATAACTGTATAACACTACGTTTAAAAGATTAAGTAACTCTTTAAAGTAGTTACTACTTAAAAGATAGTTCTTAAGCTTACTTTTAAATTTATACTAAGCAAAGATACTTAATATAAAGCAGTAAAAAATAAGCTTAACTTTATTTATAATCTAGTAAAGTATAGTAATATAAAAGTTAAGAAATAAGTCTAGCTTTATAAAGAGGCTTATAATAATATATACTGTTTTTAAATTATAGAAATTTAAAGCTAAAAAAAAGCAAAAGCTTTCTTTATAGCTATAAAGAAGAAATACGTAATTAACTAAAGCTAGTAAAAGCGCTAAGTTATAGAGGAGCTAATTGTAAATAGCTAAGCTAATAAGGTACTAACTCTTAATACTTATATTTAATACTTTTATACTAAGATTAAGCAAAATAAGTAATATAACTTATAGCTTACTGTTTTTATAACTATAACTAAAAATAAACTGCTACTAAGCTTAACTTAAATAACTAAAACAGTTATAAGAAATAGATATTAACTATACTTATATATATATAAGCTAACCTATAACTACTTAGCAATAGCTTATAAAATAGTACTCTTTGCCCTTAAGCTAAAGAAAGCCCTTAAGCAAAAAGCCTTATATAATAAGCAGTAGGTTCTTAAATAACTTTATGCTCTTAAGTTTTTAAGATAGCGCTGCTACTAAAAAGAAAAAGGGTAAGATCTAAGTACGCTTAGCTTTATTAATAAAGAACTAAAATAGTAGATATACTAGAAATTAAAAGTAAACTAAACCTAAGCTTACTTACTAAATAATAAAAAAGTAAGCTTTTTAAGCAGCATTAACGCTACCTTAATTAACTTTAAAGTACTTAAGTAAATTCTTAAGATTAGTATGTTTACTATAAAGCAACGCTTTATATACCTTTTATCCTTAAGCATAGTCTTTAATAACTATAAAGCTATTTACTTTATTAATAATAAGGACCTTCTTAAGCTAAGCTCTTTTATCTTAAGCAGCTTAAAGGAATTTATTAAGGCTAAAAATACTACTTTTAAGATTATTAGTAGAAGCATAAAGCTATTCTTAAGGATTTTAAACAATAAAAATAAAGCTTAAATAAAAGATCTATAACTTAGTAATATAGTAGTAGTTAAGTACTTTTATATAAATATTATTTTAAAAGTAAAGCTTACTTAAGTTAGAATCTAGTATAATAAGTTTAACTATACTTTTTATTATAAGGACCTTACGATAAGCGTTACCTTTACTAAACTTTACTAAGCTTATAACCTAGTGTTCCTTAAATATAAACCTTTTTTCTTTTACTTTAGCTTAATTTATATAGTACTTAATTTATACTTAATCTTTAAAATAATACTATAAAGGATTATTGCTACTACGTTATACTACTTAAGTTAAGATCCTTTAAAACCTTAAGCAAATAAAAAATTAATATAGTATTTATAATTAAAGTACTTAAACTTAAAAGCTTTATAAGCTTTAGTTAAAAGCGCTTATAACGTTATTATTAAAAGTATAAAGTAGCTTAAGTATAAGACCTATGCTTTTATATACGCTAAAGAAGTAGTCTTACGCTAAGCTTCTAAATACTATAGCCTTAAGCCTTTTTAGCAAATATACTAAGATTTATAAAACTTTAAGCAAAGATATAATAGCGCTAACTAGCTCTTAATTATTAAAGAAGAATATAGTAAGTAAATTTATACGCTCTTATTACTTAATAAATACTATAATACTATCTTTAAGGCTTTTTTTAAGCTTAAAAGATAAGTTAAGTAATAATATAAACTTATAATTTATAAAATATAATAAGATAATAAGAAAGCTATAATTATAATCTAAGGACTTACGTGCTATTAGCAATAAGCAACTATAAAAGGTATTAATCTAAAGTTAACCCCTTTTTATACTTATAAGCTAAACAGCGCTACTAAGCAAGCTAAATAAAAGATTATAATAAAGTTAATTAAAATATATAAAAAGGCTTATCTTTTAGTTAAGCTTTAGCTTAAAGTTACTTAAACAGCTACTTATTTATATAATATTAGTCTATAATAAGCTTAAGGCATAAAATCCTTTATTAAGATACTAAAGCATTAGTTCTATACCTATACCTTTCTTAACGTAAAGGAAAAAGGTATAAACCTTTAGCTAAACTAGAATAGTATATATATATATAGCTATTAAGCTTACTACGTTAACTATAATAAAGAAGCTAAGAAAAATAAAAGATTCTTTAAAATAAAGCTATAAAAGGTAATTAGTTTCTTAGTTAAATACATTGCTTTAAACATTTACTATATTTAAATCTTTTGCTTTAATTAAATTATAATAATAAAGAACGCTTAATTTAATAAAACTTAGTTTTATAATATATATATAAAAAAAAAAAAAAGCTAATATCTTAAGAACTTAAGTTAGCTTTCCTTTAGTAAGATAAGATCTTTAATTTAAGTAACCTTAGCTATATTATAATACCTTACTTACTAAAAGTAGCGCTTAGGTTTAAGATCTTAATTCTATAAGTAAGCTTAAGGGTAAGAGTATAAAAAGGTATAGCTATTAAGCTTATAAAAGTAAGCTCTTTAATAAACCTTTAATCGTTAAGAACAATAAAAAAGAACGTTACGTTAAGCTAAGCTTTTATAAGAAAAGAGCTTAAACGTAAGATTAGCCCTTAAGTAGATAAGCTATAAACAAGTCTATAAATACTAAATTTAATAATAGAAAGAACGTTATAATTTTTAAAGATAAGTAAGTATATTTAAGATTAGTTTACTTAAAAGAGTATAAATCCCTTAGAAGTTAATAGCTTAGATATAAAAGATATATACTCTAAGGCACTAAGCATAACTTTATTAAAACAGTTAGCCCTTAAGCAAAACAAGAGCTAGGCCCTTAAGAAAAACAAGAGCTTAACTTAATACTTAGATCTGTTAATAAGCTATGTTTCTATAGATAAAAGGTCTTTAATTTATAATATTAAGCTTTAATAATAATAGTAATAGTAACCTAATTAGGTACTTATATTATAAAGGAGTACTTATTTATATAGAGAAGTAGCTTTAAGAGACGTTTACAACTACTTACTAATACATTTAAGATTAAAAAAGGTTTATATAATTATAAGTAGTCTTAAGAAGCTTAATTAAAAAGAGGTTAACTTAATAAGCAATAAAATACTTAACTATACTATATTCTTTATAGTACTACTTTAATTGTTTAAGCTAAAGCTTATAACACAAGAAGAAGTACTCTTATAAAATTAAGCTTAGTACTACTTTAATAAGCTTTTACTACTACTAAATAGCTAAATAGCTATGCTTAAATACCTTTATAAAGATTAGTTCTAAAAAGCTACTAATAAAAAGATTAAAGCAATTAAAGTAAAAGGAACCTAGAAAGTAATCTTATGTAAAAACATAAAATCTAAACTACTTTTAATAAGATAGGTATTTATATATAAGCTTAATAAAGATAGCAACTTAGAATAATATAAAGCATAGCTAGTTATAAAAAGAAACCTTTAGAACAATAATACAATTAATAGTATATACGCTATAATACTTATAGCTTAGTCGTTCTAAGTTATTATAGCTTTAGCTATAAATTTTAATATAAAGCTTAAGAAATTTAATGTTAAGAACGTATTCCTTAACGCTAATTAAGTAAAGAATATAGTTTTAGTTACTTATAAATTTTCTAAGGGGTACTAAGAACTTAAAAAGTGCCTAAAGTTAGTCTAAGCTTTATATAAGCTTTAAGACTTTTTATAGCTATAGTTTAAGGAGCTTTTATATACGCTCTAAGGGGTTAGCTTAATCTTAAGTAAAAAAGAGCCTTGCTTATTCTTTATAGTAAACTAATAAATCTTTATTATATTTTATATTAATAATATTATCTTTATATACTAAAAAGATAGTAAAAAAAATATAAGTAAATCGTTAAAGCTTTAAAAGAGAAATATAAAATATATAATAAAAAGAAAGCGTAGTAGTTCCTTAGAATTAAGATTATCTAAGAACAAAAGAAAAAGAAGATCTATCTTTTACTTAACTTTTATATTAAGAAAATCGTAGACTGTTTTAATATAACTAAAAGAGCTTAGTAACCGTTAGTTCTATTACTAACGTCTAAGCTTATAAGGTATACTAGTATAGCAACTAAAGTTAAGATTAAGTAATATTAAAAGAAGATTAGATCTATTCTCTATGCTATAGTTATAGCGCGCCTTAATATTTCTTATATAGCTTCTTTTTTCTTAAGATTCTTTACTAACCTAAGTAAAGAGCACTACTAAGCTATAAACTAAGTAATATAGTACCTCTATGTATTAAAGAAAAGCTTAATATACTATAAAGGAAAAGAAGAGATATAAATTCTTAGCGCATTAAGCAACGCCTTATTTATAGACAATAAAAAAATAAAACAATTATTATAAAGCTATATTATTATGCTTTATAGCAGCTTAATCCTATAAAACTTAATAAGATAAGATATAGTAATAATATTAAGCACTAAAGCTAAGCTTTTAGCTTTTAACTAAGTTATAAAAAAGATATATATAATTTCTTAACTATTTAAAAAGCTAAAATTTAAACTAAGCTAAGGCTTTATAATAGGCTATAACAATCTTTAAACTATACGCTTAATTATTAGTTATAATAGCAAAATTTATACTTATTTATACTATATTAAAATATAAAGCATATAAGCATAGTAGGAATATTAAAAAGGTACTATTAATATTTAGTTTATACCTTTAAAGGAGATGCTAGCTAATAAACTAACTAAAGCGTTACTACATTAAAAATATAAGCATTTTAAAGCTTTATTAAACATAGTAAAGATCTTAGAAAAAGCTAAGCATAAACTAAAGGAAAAGATAATATTATTAGTAAAGCTATACCTTAAAAAAACAAAAAAAATAAAACTTTAAAGCACCTATATATACTTAAAATCTATCCTTACTTCTTTAATTTCTAAGTAAAATTCCTCTAATTCTAAGCAAAAATCCTTTATATTCCTCCTAATCTTAATAAAATTAATAATATAATCCCTTTAACCTTTCTTTACTTTTATCTAAACCTTAACCTAAGCTTAAAGCTACCCTTAAAAGGCCTAAACCTAAGCTTTCTTTTACTACTTTTATAACTTTTAACTACGTATAGCAGCTAGCTTAGTAATTATACCTTAAAGAAGCTACGTATTCTACTAAGCAGTAGTAAGCTACTGCTACGCTTACTAAAGCACTACTATTTAATAGCTAAGCTAGACCTAAATTATAGCTTTACTTACTACTACGTTAGCTTTTACTACTTATATAGCTTATACTTAAGTAACCTTGCTTACTACTTAAGCTTAAAGCTAAGTAACATTTTATTGCTTAAGGGTAAGATTTTACTATAACTACTAAATCTAAGCAGTAGCAGTAGTAGCAGTAGCAGTAGTAGTAGTAGTAGTAGCAGTAGCAGCAGCAGTAGTAGCTAAGGCAATAGTAAAAGTAGTAGTAAAAGTAGCAGTAGTAATAGTAGTAAAGGTTAGCTACTGCTCCTTAAAGGTAGTTATTTCTAAGGCTTACTATAAATATAAGAACTAAGCTTAAGCTTAAGTATAAGTAAAATTGCTAATAGTAATATTAGTAAAGATTATATTAACCTTTTAATATAAGAAAAAAAGGCTACTTAATATTAGTCTTTATGCTTAAAAATTAAAAGGCTTAAGATATATAAATTAATATAAAAGTACCTTTACTTATAGCGTATATAGCGCTAGCTATGTTTCTTATTTACTAGCTATATATACTTATTAAAGCTAGTATTTATTATACTTATTAATAAAGTTATAAAAATATATATATACTTAACGTAAAGGTAAAGGTAAGTAGTACTAAGCTATATAGCTATATACTAAACTAGATCCTGCTATTTAAACTAAGGTAAGCTTAAGTTAGTAATCTTAAAAAATAATATCTTAAAGTTATTAATAAGCTTTTTTCTTTTTTTATAATAAAAAAAAATAAACTAAGCTTAAAGCGTAAACTAAAAAGTAAATAATAACGTAAAGCAAAAAAGATCTTTTTATTAAAGCTTATAAGTTAGCAAAAGGTTTAAAGCACTAAGCGTAAAAAAAACAGCTAAGCTTAAAAAAACTAGTAAAGCTTAAGAGGTAATAAGGGTAAGATTATGCTTTTGTTTATTATAAGTAACTTTACTTTCTTAGATAATAAGCTTTTCCTTAAGAACCTAGCTTAAGAAAAGAAGTATATTAAGTATAGCATAAGATTTAGCTAAAGCATAGTTGCTTAATAGAAGCTAAGTATAAAGAGCAAAATTAATAGTTTAAAGATAAAAAAGTATAAGATTATTATATATAATAAGATGCTTTTTATAATATAAAGTTAATACTAAGTCTAAAGGAAAAAAGATTAAGCTATTTACTTAAGGTAGCTTTAGTAGATTATATTATAAAAGGCGTAAAGTAGGAAGCTTAATAGCAAAGTAAACCTAAGACAAAGACAAAGTTTAAGGCAAAGCGTAAAGCAAAGGGTAAAGCATTATAAGAATTAAGACAATAGAGTTGCTTAAAGAACAATAGTAAAGCTTATTAAGAGCTATCTTAGGTAAATAAAACAATAAAATATATACGTTTTTGTTTCTTTTATTAGCTAGCTGTTAACTATATATAAGAATAAGCACTATAACGTATCTTTATTTACTTAAGTCCTTTACTAATTTAGTATAAAAGAAATAACTACTTTATTTACTTAAGCTTTACTACTTACTAAGATAAGCACTAAAGCAATTCTTTATTTACTTAAGACTAGTATAAAAAGACTAAGAATAAAGCTATAAGTTTAAGCTTTAGTTATCTTATTGTTAAAGGAAAGAGTAAAAGCTAGCGTAAGCTATAGTAAGAAGCGTAACTAGCTGCTTATAATATATAAAGGCGTCTTAAGATTAAGGAGATTAATATACTAAATATAATAGATAGATTAAAAGATTAAGAACGTATACAATTAAAGCACTAAGCTAAAGAATATACGTAGAACGTACGTAATTAAGGATAAAAGGGTTAGGTATATATATAATTAAAGGTATAAAAGAAGAAGAAAATTAAAATTAAAAGAAAAGAAAGTATTATAAAAAGAAGATTAAAGGAAAAGCTAGAGTAGATTTTTTAATTAGCTAAAAGAAGCTTTGTTTATTAACGCTAATTACTATGTACTACCTTAAGAGCTATAACCTACTATAGAGCATAGCCCTAAAGGCGCTATAGCTACGCTATAGATTAAGATTAGACTAACTAATTATAAGGTAAAAAAGAACTATAAACCTTTAAAGCCTTAAAACACTAAAGATTTTATACTTTAAAGTATCTAAGGAAGCGTAAATAGCTTTATTAGATAAGGGGTATATTAAGTAAGGGAAGTTATTAAAGACAACTAGTAGAGTATAGCTAAGATAAATAAAGATTACTAACTAGCTTCTATAGTTAACGCTTTCTTAATTAAGCTTAAAGGATCCCTTAGCTAAAGATAAGCCTAAGAAAGAAGCTTAACTTCCTATATCCTTTTTACTATATATCTTCCTTCTATATAAAGCTTAAGCAAACGCTTATTTTTCTTTTATAGAATTAAGCTTCTTACTTTAACTCTTTTCTATGCTCTACTTCAGACCCTTATATACTATCTAACAAGCAGCTTTTACAATAAACCTTCCCTCTATCTTCTTATAGGTAGCCCTTAATTACGCCTCTTAGGCGTTTCCTCTACTAAACAAAACTTTCTTCCTACGTCTTTAGCAAAAGACAAAGAGCAAATTAGCAAAATAAATAGGCAGAAACACATAAGCAACGTTAAATATAAAAATAGATAGTTGCTAAACAAAATAAATAAACAACAAATAGATAACAAATAGATAAACAGAAACAGTAAACAATAAGTAGGCCCCCTTATAAACCCTTTACTATTATCTAGCCTTTATCCTTCTTTCCTTTCCCTTTAATAGTTGCTTTTACAGTAGTAGCTTTTCCTAGCTTCCCTATAGGTATCCCTTCTATATAATAAAATGCTTTAGCGTATCCTTATAAATATTAATTTTACTCCCCCCTTTTATCTTTAACCTATTTAAGTTCTCTAGCCTAAATAATATATACCCTTCTCTTTTTATAACCTTAAAAGGTCCTCTCTACCGTAAAGTAAGCTTATTTAGCTTTCTTTCCTAGACTACTATTACTAAGTCCTTAGGCCTAAAGGCGTTACCTGTCTATTAGTAGTATTAATCGCGCCTTACCTTAGACAAATAGAAGTTCTACTCTATAATTTCTTTGCGTCTTAACTCTTAGTAGCTAAGGTATTTAGTAATAAGGTAAGCTAAGTAGTTATATCCTACTAATACTCCTTCTATCTTTTCCCTTTATAAAGTTTTTTATAGACTTAAGCTATCTTATTTAGCAAAGAAGGACTATAGCGTTCTGCGGTTATAAGTCCTATATAAGATTTCGTAAAGCAAGTAGCTAAATCTTTATATTACTTTATTATTAACGTCTTAAGTAATCTTCCCTATGTCTTTGTTTTAGCAGCAAGGGACTATAACTGTTTTATTTACTACGCTTTATAGGATCTAGCTAGTAACCTCTACTATATTAACGCTTTTATAAGACTAAGATAAGACGTAGAAGAGCTTAACGCTATGCTCCTTTAATAAGAATAAGTAGAATTCTTTTAATATAAACGACAACCTAGGATTAGCGTAGAAGGCAAGGGGGGAAATTATAAAGGACTTAAGCTATTTCTTAACCTTTTTTACTGCTTTTATTACGCTTATCGTCTAGCATAAGAATGTTTAGCAGAAGCAAGAAAAGTAGTTAACAATAATTAGTATATATTTTACGCTGTTATTTATCTCTAAGAAAGGTTTAATATAGTTTATTCCTATTAATAAGAATAGATAGTTTACTATAATAGGCTAGTTAGGTACTTGTTAGGTGACTAAACGACTAGGGGAAAGTTACGTAGGGAAAACCTAGCTATTAAACCTACTTTAACCCTTCTTTAAGGTTACAGCGAACAGTATATAAGGAAGGATAGGTCTACTAAAAGTATAAAAGGGCTTAAAGATTAATGCTTTATTAATAATACCTTTACCTTAAGGCGTACTATACCTACTATAGTAAAGCTTTTATAACTTGCTAATAAACAACCTTTAAGCTTGCTTTATACCTTATTACTTTTTTTACTACTTAGTCTTTAATAGTTTAATCTTTCTTTATCTTTTTTATAAAGGTAAAGTAAACTAGTAAAAAGCAATATAAGTAATAAAAAGTTTATCTTAAGTAACTACTATTTCTTATAACAATAACTTAAAGATAGTTTAAAGCTAAACTACTAAAGGTTTATAGGACCTATAAAGCAATAACCCTTATAATAGACCTAAGGATACCTTAACCTAAGACATTATCCTTAAAACTTAGGACTAAGTAACTGTTAACTTTAGTAGCTTTACTAAAGAAGAGCTAAATATATATATTTAAGTTATAGCAAAGGAGCTATGCTTTTAATAAAAAAAAGATTACTTAGCTACCTTTAAAAGAAAAAAAGCGCTTATTTTAAATGCTTCCTTAAGCATTACCTCCCTTTTTCTTATCCTTATAAATAATAAGTAACCTTATAAAGAGTTAGCAGTAAAACTAAACCTTTCTTTAATCCTATAGTATAAAAAAGAAATATATACTAATTTTTAGTCTTTTTTTATAATCCTAAGAACTTACTTTTATATTTAACCTAATACCTTTAAAAAAGAAACAATAAAAGTCTTTTATATAGTTATATGTAACGACTAACACCAGATTAACCCGAGGTTACGTGTACAGTACAGCATATATCTTAGACCGATTATATCTAACGTAATCGGGCTAAGTCTTAGTTCTTACATATAAAGACCCTTACCTTTTTATACAATTATTATACAATAACCTTACAACTGTTTTACTTAATAACCTAGTGTATTACTGTTATTGTTATAAATCCTAAGACTTTTACTATTATTACCTAAGAAGTTGTAATAGTAAATATACAATTACATTAAGAAACCTTAGCAATATTAACTAATCTAATTGCTATAAAAGAAGATAGTAAATCTTTTTTTAGTAGCAAATTTCGTTTACGAACCTGCTAAGACTTCTTATCCTATACTAGCAGAGGACAAAGAGAGTCTTATAACCTTAAGAATTCCTTGCGTAACTAAATACGCTAATTAAAAGAGTAAATTTAGAATCTTTATAAGCAGTTAGTATAAATAACTTAAGGAAATTAAAGGGATTTTAAGGATAAATTAAACAATAATAAGATTAAAGTAGAGAAATTTACTAAGTTTACTTTAAATACCTTATTCTATAAGCAAGATAATTAGCTTAATAATCTATAAAAAGCATTTAAAGGGGCTAAGAGAAAATATTAAAAAGATTCTTAAAAGATCTTATTAGCTTTAGATTATATAGATACTAATTATTAAGTAAGATAAGATTGTTTCTTTAACGAATAACCTAAGGAAGAAGCATGCTTTACATTAAAGAATAATTAGATCTAGTTTAAAGCATAAACTACTATACTACTTTAAGATATAGAGATTTAAAAGCTATTAATTATAAGCTAAATTAAGAGTATAAAACAGCAAGACAATTAATCTTTAAGGGATTTTTATATCTACTTAAACTCTTTAGAGAAGAACTTTCTTTAAAAGGACAAAAAAGAAAAAGCTTTTTTCTTCTTTGCTAAACTATAACCTAAGCTTAAGAATCGAATGTTAACCTAAGGTCTATACCTACTAGTAGAAAGGGAAAAAATAGTTGCTTTTACTACTTAATTTTAAGATACTATAATAAAAAAAAGAAAGGACCTAAATCTTTATAAAAGGTAATTAAAAAGGCTATAAAGAGGATATAGGTCTAGAGGAGGAGGTTAACTATAAGGCGCTTATTAGCAAGTGTAGTTAAGCAATAAGGATACTAAGACAACTCTTTAACGAAATCTAGTTAGACTAGATAAGAAGGTTTTAACTTGCTATACCTATAAAAGCGAATTTTACTTTTAACCTTAATATCCTTAAAAACTTAAAAGTAATAACTTAAAAGGAAAAAGAAAAAAGTTAAACTAATAACCTTTAGTTTAGCTTAATCCTTTAAGGTTACTTTATAATTTTTTATACTTATTTCTATACATAGGATAAAGGATATAAGAACAACTGCTAATTTTAATAGTAGAGCTAAACTAGACGCAATTAGTATTTAATTTACGTAAGAATAAAGATTAAAAAAATTAAATAAAACAGTACTTTACCTTAATAACGTATTATAAAGGAAAATTAATACTTTTAGAGTATAAAGTATACTAATAACCTTAATAGATTTAAGAAGAATATCTTATACTATTACGCGTAAATATGTAGGTATTAAGAAAGGAGAAAATTTAAGTCTTATTTTGCTTTTAATAAAGATAATAAAAAATAAACTTATTTACTTATATCTATATAATAAAAGTTAGTAGTTTAAATAAGATTTTACAAAGACTACCTTAATTTTAGTTTAATAATTTAAAAAAGAAAAAAGAGAATCTTAAGCAACTATAGTAGCAATTGTAGTAGATCTAAACCTAATTCTACTTTTAAACAAAGAAAAGGTTAATACTAATAAACAGGGAAAACCTAAAGAATTAAAGGTATTTAACGATGTCTTTTTAATAAAGAATTCTTATCTCTTACTATATATTAAAGGAACAGATTATATAATTAATCTTATAGAAGAAGAAAATCTACTATATAGACCTATCTATCCTTTATTACTAGCTAAACTAGAGTTACTCTAAAAATACTTAGACAAAAACCTTATAAACTAACGTATTAGACTATCTAAGAGTCCTGCTAAAGCACCTATTCTTTTTATGCTAAAGAAAGATAAGAGCTTACGCTTAGTAGTTAATTATTAAGGATTAAACAAAGTTATAATTAAGAATCGATATTTATTACTACTTATTACTAAATTAATAGATTAAATCTAAGGATGCTAATAGTTTACTAAAATTAATATTAAGGATATATATTACTAAATACGTATAAAAAAAAGCAATAAATAAAAGACTACGTTTTATACGTAATATAGTTACTATAAATTTATAGTTCTTCTTATAGGATTAACTAATACGCCTACTACGTTCTAAAATTATATTTATTTAGCACTTAGTAATTTACTTAATACTATTTATATTGCCTACTTAAATAATATTTTAATATTCTTTAAGACTTAAGAAGAATACATAAACTATATACAATAAGTACTTTAAAAGCTTTAAGAAAGTAAGCTTTATGCTTATTTAAACAAATGCTTATTTTTTAAGAAAGAAGTTACTTTTTTAAGCTTTATTATTTTAAACAAAGGACTAAGAATAACGTAAAAAAATATTAAAGAAATCTAAAATTAAAAAGAACCTATATTATATTATAACATCTAAGTATTCTTAGGATTCTATAACTTTTACTATAGGTTTATTATAGGATATACTAAATTAGTAAGACCTTTGTATATATTGCTTTAAGGATTAGTAGGTAGTAAGAAACTAAGATAAGTATGTTTAAATAATAAAAAGAAATAAGCGTTTTACGCCTTTATTAATGCCTTTTAATATATACCTTTACTTTAATACTATAAACTAGATTAGCTAATACAAATTAAGATAGACGCGTTAAGGTTTATATTAGTAGCTGTTTTATCTTAACTAGATTTATAAGGGAAATAGCATTTAGTTATATTCTTTTTAAAAGCATTTTATAATCTAAAATTAAACTATAGTACTCCTAATTAAAAGATGTTAGCTATAGTAAAAGCATTTAAACATTAAAAACATTATATTAAAGGAGCTTACAAATTAGTAAAGGTTCTTAGTAACTACTAAAATCTTTAGAGCTTTATAAAACAATCTAAGCTTAGTAGTCGATAAGCTTATTAGTATATGTTTTTAATACTATACGATTTTACTATTAAGCATTAATCTAGAAAAACAAATCTAGCAGATAGTTTATTAAGACAACCTAACTATAAGTTAGATCGTCCTAATATAGTAGAATTTTCTATAGAACTACAAAAACAACTCTAAGCAGTATTAAAAAGGAGACAGAAAGGTTACGATTCCTTTACGTTTCTATATAGTTAATGTATAAATATATATAACAAAATGTCTAATTAAGGACCTAGATATATATAAGTAATTACCTAGAACAAAGCAAAAGAATCGCTTACTTATTAGAGCGTATATAAACTAGTATAAGATTCCTTGCTTTAGCTTATTAAAGACAGTTAATATATAGATTCTAAGATTAAGCAATTAAAGCAAAAAGCTTTAAATAAGTAAAGCGTTAATTATAATCTATTATTGTTTAAAGGCAAAATAATAATTCTAAACGAGAATTGCTTTTAAAACAAGCTATTATAGCTATACTATAATAATCTATTAGTAAGTTATTTTATAAAAGCAAAGACAAATAAGCTTTTGTTTAGAAGATTCTTCTAGAAAAATATATAGTAAGATGTTAAAGAATACATTAAGTATTGCTAAGTTTACTAAGGATAGATAGTAAAAAGGCATCGACCTTTTAGTAAACTTAAATTGCTACTAATTCTATTATAACCTATAAAAGAATTAATAATAGATTTTATTATAGGACTACTAAAAGTTATTTTTTAAAACAAAGAGGTTAATAGAATTTTAGTTATTGTTAACCGTTTTATAAAATTTGCTTTATATTTTACGATTTTATTATATATTACTGCTATTAAACTAGCAAAGCTTTTTTATAATAAGGTAGAACTTTAATATATAGGTTTACTAGATAGTATAGTAATAAACAAAGGATCTTTGTTTACTAGTAGATTTTAGTTATCTCTTTGTTACTATTTAAGGGTACAAAGACGTCTTTTAATAGCTTTTTATCCTTAAACTAATAAATAAACAAAAAGAATAAACTAAACTATAGAACAGTACCTAAGATACTTTATAAATAAAAATTAAAAAAACTAGCTAAAACTGTTAAGAATAGCACAATTTACTACTAATAATACTAAATTAAAGATAATAAAGATCTTTCTTTTTAAAGCCCTTATAAGGTATTCGCTAGATTTTTATGTTAACGTTAAAGACAATATTCCTTAAGAAAGGGTCTTAGATATAAAAATTTGTATTAAAAGACTTTAAGAAACCTAAGAAAAAATAAAAAAGAATTAGAAGATTATATACAAAAAGTAGGCAAAATACTTTAATTAATAGCATTAAGAAATAGAATTTAATATAAGAAATCTTATAGCATTGTTTATAAAGAATTTTTAATTCTTTAAAGAATCTATAAAGCTTATACTAAAACGCATTAAGCCCTTAAGGATATTAAAAAAGATTAAAAAGTAGGCGTATCGTTTTATAATGCTAATACTATATAAAGATATATATAATGTGTTTTATATAAGCTTACTAAAACTATAGAATAAAACTATAGACAAAAAAGATAAATTATTACTAATGCTTTTACTAAAAAAGAATAATAAATAGTAAGAAATTAAATCTATTAAAGATTATAAGAAGCAAAAGAAGTAAATGCTTTATTTAGTTAAGTAAAAAGGATAGCTTACTAAATATAATAAGTAAGTATCTAAAAGCAATATAAATATACTTTAAATCTTTAACAAATATACTAAGCAAAACAATGCTTAAAAGCAAAAAAGCAAAGCAAAAAGAAGATCTTAATAAGCAATAGAAGATAAGCAAAAATGCTACAAATACTATAAAATTAAGATCCTTTAACTAATAGGATAACTATATATTATATTGTTATAAAAGGCTTGCTATAATAAAGTAGCTTAGGTTATATTGTTAGCGTTAAAGGGGCCTATACCCTAAGGCTTATTAACTAACGCCTCTAAAAAGGTAGCGTAAAACAATAAAAACGTGCTAGATAAGGCAACGAAATTCTTATTAAAAGAGTTAAGATAAAGAACTATTAGAGATTACTAATAAGCAATCTAAGCAGTAGTCTACTAAAAAGTTAGCAAATGTATTATAAAAAGGACCTAAATATATACTATAAAAGGCAAGAGTAGCTTTAATAAGGTATTTTATAGCATCCTCCTAGATATAATATAAGCTAAATATATGTTTATTTTCTAGGACTAGAAGTTAGTAAGCATTTATATAAAAGAAAGAACAATTTACTTACGTTACATAAACAACAAGGACCTATTTACTGCTAATAAGAAGTATACTACTTATGTACCTACTTAAAACACTTTATTAGATTACTAAGCGCTTTAAACTAAATTAATAAGGTAGCAGTATTAAAAAAATAAGGATCTATAGCAACGTTATAGGTCTAAGTAAATCTGTAAACGTTAATAAGCAGATTTATAGTATTAACGCCTATATTAAACAACGTATATATAAATAAAATGCAATTAGTTAGATTATTGCAGTTGCTATACATTATAGCTATAATCTAAGGAAGTTAGCACAAAAACGTAAAGGAAACGTAGACATATACTTAGTTATATAAATACTTTCTATGCTAATAAAACACATATTATATACGTCTTTTATTAAAACATTTAATACTAAGAGGAGTAGTTTAAGTAGTAAAACTCTATAGATTCCTTTAATAAGTATAACTTATACATTTATAACACTAAAGAAGATTAAGAACACCTTCCTTACTAAGCTTAATATTAAAAAATAGTATAAGAGGTAGAAAAGGACCTAAAGGAAAAGATAGTAAAGGACTAAGAGGTAGAAGTAGAGGTAGAGGTATAAGGGAAGAAGAAGAAGAAGAGGATAAACCTTTATTATTTCTATTAAGTAAAAGAGGTACTAAAAGAAAAGGTATACTATTGTTTAGATTAACAAAAGGAGGAGCATTAATAAGTAGAATAATAATAAAGGGATTAGTAGCTAGACTAGCACTATCTTTATTAGCAAACCCTAAAACACTAAAAAAGGAAGTTAGGTTTATTACCTTGTTATTGTTATTATTATTGTTATCCTTATTATTAATGTTTATAAGGAAATTATTAAGATTATAAGACAATTTTCCTATAGGTTTTAGACGTTAAGTATTTGCTATTTATAAAGGAAAGAGCTAACGCTGCTTTTTTAAAGCAAAAAGGGAATATATAAATAATATTATACGCTTATTTTAGGTAAGACTTAGCTAATCTTTTATAGAAAGGATAGCAATGTTTAACGAAACAATATACAACGCTATCTAATATAATTAAAGACATTCTACGTATAAAAAGGATACGAAAACATACTAAAGCACATAGGAAAGGTAACAGCTACAGCGAAGGCAAAACATAGTATAAGACAGTACCTACCTATAAAAAAGGATAAGCATTTAGCTTTAATAAGGAAGAAAAAAGAGCAGGATTCCTTAACTGCTTAGGTGTTTTAGCTATAAGCTAAGGAGGTACTAATATAATAATAATAAAGTATTTATAAAACGCTTAAATAAATATTATAAAAGAATTATAATAAAAAATAAGGATAAAGAAGATATAGACAAAAATGTTAATAATAAAAAGAAAAAAAACAAAAACAAAAAGCAACAAAAGGTAGCTTAATTTATGCTATAGAGCTAATTAGTAAATAAAGCGTAATTACCTAGGAAACGCAACTAGCAATGCATAAAAATAGGTATATACTAATTGCTACCTATTTTCTTTGTTTAATCTAAAAGGAAAAGAATAACTTGTTCTAAGGAAAGAGCATTACAATAGAAACTACGTTATAGATAACGCGCTTAAGGAAAGGATAGCTATAACAACTAACACTAGATTAACCTAAGGTTATATGTATAGTATAGCATATATCTTAGACTAATTATATCTAACGTAATTAGGCTAAGTCTTAGTTCTTATATATAAAGACCCCTACCTTTTTGTACAATTATTGTACAATAACCTTACGACTGTCTTACTTAACAACCTAGTGCATTACCGTTATTGTTACATTATAGCTCTTTTGCTAAAGGTTTACTAAAAGTAAAAGATATACTTTACTACTAGTTATAATAGTAAGATTATAAAGGTTACGTTTAATAAGTTTAAACAATAGCTTAAAAATAGTATTAATAATAGTTTAATACGCTACTTTAATATTAGCATAAAGCTTACTAACTGCTTATAGTAAGCTTACTAAAAGTTTATATTATTCTTAGAGTTTTATAAAAACATTAAAGCAAAGCTCTTAAAACCTATACTACCTTTTTACTAAGTTTATAACTTCTTCCTTTACCTTTACCTTAAGCTATATAACTAAATACTTTATAGTAAGGTTTTAGCGAATTAGGTAAAAATAAAGAAAGCTAAGATTATTACTAAAACTTTCTTTAATAAAGAAACTAACCTAAAGCTAGTAGTAATATATAGTTAGTAATAATAGTAAGTAATACTTTTTATAAATACTAATTAAGAACTTTATATTAATAACGCTAGCTTTTTATAAAAACCTTATAATACCTTTTATAAACTAATCGTTTACTTTAAGTACTAAGGACTAAGCTACTATAAGTTAAAATGCTTTACCCTTAACTATAAAAAGTATTTGTTTCTTTTATATACTATAAAGTTTTATAGTTAGCTATCTTATTAGCAACTTAAAGAAGTAGTCTTTATAAACTTCTTTTAAATTTATAGTAGTATTAATAAAAAGCTATTAAAGGAGCCTAGCTAAGGATAAGAGTACGCTAGCCTTAAAGCTATTATACTTAGGCTAGCGCGTATCTAGTTTAACAGTAAATAAGTTACCTTAAAAGCACTCTTTAACTTAAGAAGTAAAGTTAACTTAGTTAGTAAAAAGGTTATAAAGAATACGCCTTTGCTTTTAAGACCTAAGGTTCTTACTATAGTAAAGGACTCCTTTCTTAAGGTTTTTAGAAAAACTATAAAGCTATTTAAAATAACTAATAACTAAAAAGTTATAAAGAAGTATTTACTTCTTTATATAGTAGTAAAGATTAAGGAAAACGTAATTTTAAAGATACCTTAGTTTAAAGCAATAGATCTTTATATTCGTTAAGTAAATAATAAATAAAACTACCTTTTATTAAAAGAAAGTCTTTCTTTAGTTCTTATATCTTTATAGTTAGCTTATTCTATAAAATTCTATAAGTCTTTAAAGATTATTGCTTTTCTTTAGCTATATAACTATAAGACTTAAGATTAAGCTCTTAAGGAAGTTATAGTAACCTTACCCCTTAAGTATTATAACTATACTAAGGTTTTTAATAAAAAAAAAGCAGCTAAGCTAAAACGTTTAGCTAAATAAACATATACTATTAACCTTATTAAAAACCCTTTAATACCTTAAGGACCTATCTACTTACTTATAGAAAAAGAACTTTAAGTTTTATAAGACTACTTAAATAATACTATAGCAAAAGGTTAGATCTAAAGGTTAATAAGCCTTTATAGCGCTTTAGTATTATTTATTCTTAAGAAGAGAAGTAAGCTATAACTTTACGTTAACTACTATATACTAAACTAGATAACCTATAAAAATAAAGCACTACTCTTTTTAATTTTAGAAATCTTTAATTAACTATAAGAAGCAATAGTATTTATAAAGCTAGATTTAAAGGATACGTACTACTAGATACGTATCTATAAAAGTAATAAGTAAAAGATAGCCTTTTAATATAAATATAGCTACTTTAAGTGCTATATAATGCCCTTTAGACTTATAAATGCCTTAGTAACCTTCTAAGAATACATTAACGATATCCTATAAGGGTTAATTAACTACGTTTATATTATTTACTTTAATAATATCCTTATCTATAGCTAAGACCTTACTACGTATATATAGTACGTTTACTAAGTCCTTAAAAAACTATAAAGAAAAAAGCTTTTTACTAACCTCTTAAAGTATAAGTTTAAGGTTAATATAGTCTTATACCTAAGATTTATTGTTTTTTTAAAAGGGATTTATATAAAAAAGGATTAAGTTAAAGCTATTATAGACTAGCTATAACCTTAAAGCGTATATAACATAATATTATTCCTTAGCTTTATAGGATTTTATTAATAATTTATTAAGAACTATAATAAGATTATAGTTTTTTTAATAAATATTCTTTAAGGGAAATAAAAAAAGAACTTTAAGCTAAGCTTTAGCGAATTTATAGCATTTAATAGGTTAAAGTAAGCTTTCTTAGAAGAACTTATCTTAACCTACTTTAACTTAATATAACTAATTTAAGTTTAGACTAACGTATTATAATTTATAATTAACGTAATCTTATCTTAAGAAACGTAAAAAGGTTATTAGTACCTTATAGCTTACCTCTTAAGGAAGCTAATAAGGCTAGAAATCTAATACTTAATACTAAACGTAGAGATATTAGCTATAGTTAAGGCGTTTACTATATAGTAATACTACTTTATATATACTAATAAAAAGATCTAAGTTATTACTAACTACCTTAACTATAGTTACTTTATAAAGAAGTTAAAACTAGCTACTAGGTAGGTTATAGCTATAAAAAAGCTATCTTTTTTTAGCTTTTAAATTAAATACTAACTAAAGAAAGTTAATTTAGTAAATAGCTTATTAAGAAGAGTAGACTATAAAGATAAAAGAGTAATATAAATAGAATATAAAAGTATACTTTTTATATTCTTTTAGCGATTTATAAGCAAAGTAAGATATACTATAGATAAAAAGACTAAGCTAAAGGGTAATACTATATATAAAGTAAGGTTTCTGCTACTACTATAAAGCAAAAAGGTTACTATAAGCTTATATAGTTTATAACTATTAAACGCCTTACTTATTAAATAAGGCGTACTTATAGTATAGGTAGCTTATCTTAGGCAAAGGCTTTAAAAGGAAAGGACTAAGGATAGTAAAGAGTTAAACTTAAGGTTACTTTAACCTTATTAAGAGCTTGCTATAACGTTAAAGGTAAACTTAGTCTCTTTTAAAGAAGTATTTTATTAAGCGTAAAAGAAAGATACCTTTTTTGCCTTAAATAAAGTAGTAAAAGAAGCTTAAGATAGTTTAAAAAAAAGTTAAAGTTAGTTTAAAAGGGTTAACTAGCTTATTTAGTTTAAAAGAAAGATTTATATACCTTTTAAAGTAAGACTAAAAATACTAATATTATTTTATAATAACTTAATAAGTAAGTATTAAAGGGTTAGCTATATACTTGCTAAGATAGTAAGGACGTACTACTAGCATAGCTTAAGAAAGGACGTTAAAAAGTATATCTTTATATATATTAAGTACTAACTTATAAAGCTAAAGTATTATTAACTTTATAGTAAACTTACTTTGCTATTTATACTAGCTAAGCTATAAGAAGAAATCTTTATAAACTTTATAATAAACCTTCTTAAGGCAAAAGAATAGTACTAATCTTATAACTTAATTTTAGTAGTAGTTAATAGATATATGTATTATACCTTTTATATACTAACCTATAAGCAAATTACTAGTAATAAGCTAGTAAACCTTTTCTTTAACTATATCTTTAAGTTCTTTAGTATATCTATAAGAATTATTATAAATAAAAGCTTTATTTTTATAAGCTAGTTTTAGCAAAGCTTTTGCTACCTTTTTACAATTAAGCAGTAACTTAGTACTATATTCTACCTATAAACTAATAGCTAAATAAAATACTAAAATTAACTTATTAAACATTACCTTTAAACCTTTTATACTAAGAACTAAGCTAACTAAGCTAATAACCTTTTACTAATATAATTTGCTTATAATAATACCGTTTACTTAGCTACTAGTAAAACACCTATATACTTGCTTTTAGGTCTATACCTATAAGCCCTAAGGAATATACCTAAGCAGTTAATCCTATTAAAGGACGCTTAAACCTAGCTTAACGACTTATAAGCTTTCTATAAGCTTATAGTAACCTTAATAAATAAAGCTAAAAAAAGCTATAAAAAATAGTATAACTAAAAAAGGGAAAAAGTAAACTTTAAAGTAAAAGACTAAGTCTTACTTTCTATAAAGTACTTAAACCTTTAGTAACCTAGCTAAAAGCTTATATAAAGGTATATAAAACTTTACTAGATTAAGAGATAGGTTAAGACTAGTAGCCTAGCTTTTTAACTCTAATTACCTTTATTTATTAAAATCTATAACGTATTTAATGCTATAAATTTAAAACTGTTTAATAGTAAGAAAGGTAAACTAACTAAGCTAATAGATTACCTTTTTTCTACTAATAAAACCTTTAAGATTAAACGTATACTTAACTATAGGTATAAAGGCTATTGCTATAAATACTTAGTTAAGTAAAAGGATTACTTTAATAAGGATAACTTATAGTATACTAAGGGTAACTTTATAGTAACTAACCTACTAGCTAACTATAAAGCAGTATTACTAAAGGAGGAACGTATAAAAGTACTAAAAGAAAGCAAAAAGAAAAAGAAGTAAAAAAAAAGAGTTAATTTCTTACTACTAAAGTAGCTGCTTATTAACTTAATAGTAAACTACTATTAAATAACTAGCATAGTATTATCCTCCCTTATACTATTAGCTACGTATAAAATAAATTTTTTTTTTAACTACTTTTCTCTTTTTTATCTATACCTTTGCCTTAAAGCTAAGAAAATAGCAAGCTTTTAGTAAACCTATTATAAAGCTTAGTTAGTATTAGTATTATCTTTATAGTTATTAAAGAATTTTAAAACGCTAGCTAAAAACGTAAAACTAGCATAAGCTAATATATAGATCTTATCTTGCTTTAGAGTTATACTATTAAGGGCTAGCTTTACGTTATACGCTTTATTAATAGCTTATAAACTATTAGTAAAAAAGTAGCAAAGCTTATAGTAAGTAAGAACTTACGTTCTACTTCTTAACCTTAATTAACGCTACTATAGTAAAGATATTAGCTATATTAACTTATACGCTTAAGAGCACCTTCTATATAGCGTTTCTATAGTAAACTACTTGCTTTACTAAGCTATTACTTTTTAACGTATAATAAAAGCTTTTATAGTAGTAAACTTAGTAAGCATAGATAAGGTTCTATAAAAAATTAGCTTAGTAAACGCTTAGCAAAAGAGCTATAACTTACTAAGCGTAGCTTAGCTTTTTTATAGAAGCAATAAAGCTTAAGGGTATCTTTATAAAAGCTGCTATAGTATAGATTATATAGCTTATTACTACTAATATAATAAACGTACTTAATGCTTTTGCTTATTTAAATTATTAGTAAAAGCTTTATAAAGAAAAGGTAAGTACTTATACTTTAGTTGTTAATGTAAAGCAATAAAGCATTACTATAAACAAAGTCTTAGTTATAATAATAAGAAAAGCAGTAATAGCAAAGGACGTAATAGCTATACAAATTAGCTTTAAGCCCTTAAAAAAAAAGAAAAAGGTATATATAGCTTATATATTAATAAAAGGTTAATATTATTATTACTATTAACGTTAAAACTAAAGCAGTTAAAATTGTTAAAAACATTAAAAAACTTAAGGGAACTATATAGTAGCTTACTACTAAGCTCCTTAAGGGTTAAAGGGAGAGTATTATTGCTAGCAAAGGTAGCAGTAATAGCAGCAGCGTAAGCTACTATAGCTACTTAGCTTACCTTTATAACTTTCTTTTTTAAAGGTATTATAGTAATCTATAAAATAATAAAAACAAAGTTAAATAAATCTTATAAGAGTTAGTATATATAGTAAAGCAGTAGTAAAAGAAAAGATAATATATAAAGAAGTTAATAAAAGCTTAAAAGAAGCTAAATAAAGTAATAGTAATAATAAAAAAAAAAAAAAAAAGAAAAAAAAAAGAAAAAGAAAAGGAAATAGGTAGCTTAAAAAGGTAGGCGTTTATAAAAGGGCTCTAAAGGATAAAGGAAGTAGCTTAGGCCCTTAACGCGTTACGCTACCTAAAGTAAATAAGAAGTAAAAGCATCTAGATATATTAAAAAAAGAACAAAGAAATAGTACCTTATAGCTTACTTACCCTTAACTATAACAAAGGGTTATAGTAAGGTTGCTATAGGGTTATAAGACAAAGCAGCTTTAGCTATTTAAGCATTAACCTTAAGGATAAGGTTACTAAAAGGAAGGTATCTTATTAAGTAACTAAACAACTAAGGGAAAGTTACGTAGAAAAAACCTAGCTATTAAACCTACTTTAACCCCTTTTTAAGGTTATAGTAAACAGTATATAAAGGAGGATAGGTTTACTAAGAGCATAAAAGGGCTTAGAGATTAATGCTTTATTAATAATACCTTTACCTTAAGGCGTGCTATACCTACTATAGTAAAGCCCTCGTAACCTGCTAGTAAACGACCCTTAAGCTTGCTTCGTACCCTATTACTCTCCTTACTACCTAGTCTTTAACAGTACTTTAGGTTTATTTAGCGCGTATCGTAAGCATGTTTAGCAGCTACCTACGTACTTAACTATATCCTTTGCTATCCTAAGCTACTATACCTTTCGTAAAAGCGCTTATTAAGTTATATTAAGCCTAAAGTAGCTATTATTGTTATACACTGCCCTTAAGGCCCCTGCTACCTCTTTTCTTGTTAGGCACCGTAGTTAGATTCCTTAGTGTATCTTTTATAGTTGCTATTAGTCCTAGCTAAAGCCCCTTAATACGTTAATTATCTATCTCCTCTTATGCTTATCTTTAATTAACTTAAAGCTATTAATTAAAATTTTTATTATTAACGCGTACTAATTATTATCTATCTACTTATCTATTTTAGAGTTATTATTAGCAATTCCTAGCTAAGACACTAGCGCTTTTACTAGCAGAAAAAAAGCTTATAGTTTGCTATTCTGCTAAACAGGTTTAGATAGCAGCGCCTTAAACAGCTAAGGGCTTAAAGCATTACCCCTAAGGTATATATTATCTTTGTATTAGCGCTATAACGTCTTTATAAGCAGCTCTTTAGCATAGGCTAGCTACGCTCTACGTCTAGATTCTAAATTAATCTAGCTTAAGAGTTCTTTATACCCTTTTTTACTGTCTTTCTATACCTAGAGCCTATCCTTAGACATAGTCTTTAATAATATAATAGCATTGTTAAATTAATAGTTATTAAAAAGGAATATAGTACATAAAAGTATATTAGCAATAAAGTTATAACGTCCCTTAATATATCTAATCTTAACGTTTAAGAGTTAGAGTTCTATTACTTACTTTATAAACACTCCTTTATAATCATAAGAATTAAGGAACTATACTAAGGAATAATAGTTAGTATAAATAATTAAAGCTTCTTAAGCGTAAAAGAAGTAGCTATACTTATAGTAGAATTTAACGATTATATATAGCTCCCTCTTATATATACTATAGTTTCGCTAAGCTTTTATAAATAAAAATAAGTTATATAAGACAAGGTATTATACCTTGTCCTTAGTTTAGATAATAATATATCTTACCTTAAAGCTAAAAGCGTTAAAGTATAGCTTATAAAAGACGTTAAACACTACTTTATACGTATCTATAGCTTTATATACTTTTTGCTTTAAGATTAAGAAGGCTATTGCTTTAGATAGACCCTACGTCTACTTAACGTCCCCCGTTAAGTAACTTAGCGGTTGTAAGATTTTTAAGCAATTTTTAATCTATTAGTAATATAGTCTTAGCAGCTTAAGGAACCTTTATATACTAGTTTAGTCTTAAGGTATAAAAAAATCTTAAAGACGTACTATTTACTTTAGCTTTAAGATAATCTTCCCTTTAACTTAGTAATTCTATCCTACTACAAAGATTTCCTCTATGCTTAAAAAAACCTTATAGAAATTTAAACAAAAGAAGGCCTATAGCAGTTAAGGAATAAAGTAGTCTTAGCACTACCTCTATAAAGCCTAGGTATTATCTACTAATTAAAAGATATTATTAATATATATATTAAGTAATAAGATGTTTAAGCTTATGCTTTCTACTACTATAAATAGTAAAGGTTTAAGGAATAAAGGTAAGATTAAACTAAATGTAATTTTGCTTAACTTTAAAAACAAAAAACTAGCTGTTTAAGTACCCTAAGGTATATAGGTATATTATAGCTAAGGAAAGTTTAAGGCAGTAAAAGAAAGAATATAGCGTAGTAATTTTTCTACTAGTATTGCTTAATACCTATGCTTTAAGTTAAATTTGTTATAATACTTAATTTAAAGATTAGCTAGCTTTTCGTAGATATTAGCTAATAAAAGAATATTAAACAGCAAGAGTTCCTCCTTAACGTAAAAAAAATTAATAGTAAGGCGCTGCTTAGCCTATAGATTAGACTTGTCTTTTAGGACTATAACAAGCTTAGCATTCTAAGGCAATATTAATCTATTAGCTATAAACGTTAGCTTATACATCTTACTAATAATACTTTCTTAAATAAGTTTATTTATTTAATAAGTTTAAGGGGCTATCTACTTCTTCCTTAATGTTATACTCTAGGGCCTTATGCTAAGCCTAAGGTTAAGGCAGTAGGTATATAGGTCTATTAGCAGTATATCTATTATTAACGTACCCTTTAGGTTATAGTATATAAAGAACGTTTTTATAATGTTAACTCGTAGCGCTAAGTTATTACTAATTAAAGGGCTTAGTATAATCCTTATAGCCTTAAACTATTCCTTAACTACCTTAAGTAGTATCCTATAATTAATAGGTTAACAGATAACTTTCTTTCTTATTAAAAAAGGCATAGGGCATTCTCCTTTAGCTGCTATTAGGCTAGGCTAATTATTAGCGTCTAGCTAAAGAAGTTTAGGCTAGCGTAGAGGCAGGGGTAATAGCGTAAGCAAGGGAAAAGGCATAAGGCTTAACTTTAGCGCTAAAGGTAACAATAAGTATAGCTTGTTTAGCAGTAGTAGTAGCAGTAATAAGTCTAGCCCCTCTAGCTTAGTGCTTATATATAAGAGGCTTAAGGAGTATATAGTATTAAAGTAGCGATTTATCTTCTTATTCCTAAACAGTAAAAGAGTATAACTAGCAAGCTAGATAAGCAGGTTAGTAGCAAAGTATAAGAACAAGAGCTCCTTTATACCTCTAAGAATAAATAGTTTATAGATATGTTTAGGTTAATACTAATAGCTTAGTTTCTTAAATCCTTAAACTTTAATCTTAACTCCTTAAACAATAAGTCTTATTCTAAATCTAAGTCTTCCTCTTTGCTATCCTTACTTTTACTATTATTTGTATCGTTTAAGCTATTGTTCTTATAAGGCTAACTTAATAGAGGCCTCTTAGTTAGTTAAGACTTATTAAGAGTTATAAACACGCTAAATATACCCTTTAAGGTTAAGGTAAGCTTTTAACTGTTAATAAGCAACATAGCTAGTCTAACGATAAACTTTCTTAGCTCCCCTAAAGCGTTTACTTTAAACTTTAAAGCCCTTTTTATAATGTTAAACGTTGCCTTTACCTTATATAACTATAAGAGACTAAGGAGTAATATTAGTCCTTCTTTCTCTAAGGGTAAGCAAGGGTTTACTATAGCCTATACTTTACGTTTAATGCTTTTATAAACTAGATTAAAGATAGTAAAGTAAGTAACTAAAGTTTTACGTCTATCTACGTTTATTATTATAAGGCTATAAAAGCTAAGGTTAAACAATTCTTAAACAAGAACGTTATAGTTACTAATAAACCTACTATAAATAAAGCTTAACTTAGCGCCTTAATTAGCTTAAGCGTATTCCTTAGGGATAAAAATAGATTATGTTTACGACAAAGATAAGGATTAGATAACAATAGATACTAAGAAGTAGAATTGCTTTAGGTTATACTTATAGCTCTTAATTAAGGATATATTATAAGAGTTAGTGCAATAGGACTATAATAGTTTAGTAGCAACTAATATAGACATTGCTTTAACGGTAGCTAACCTAGACTTATTGCTATAGGTAGATTTATAAGTAAAGAGGTACTAGAACTACTTTGCCCTTTCTAAGCTATATTGCTAAAAGGTAACTAAATTAATTAAGATAATAATTTTTTGCGTAAGTTCTAACTAGTTAACGTTACTTATACCTTCTCTAGCTTAAATTTTAATAAAGCTCTTTTACTAGCTTTGCTTCTGTTAAGTTAAAAGGGGTTTAGATTTTCTGCTTACGTTTAACTTTATCTTTTCCTTAACTAAGATTGCTAACCTACTATAGGATTTCTTCTTCTTAGATAAAGGGTTAGCGCTAAGGGTTATAACGTTTATAATCTTTTAAGTTACGTCCTACTATAATACTTTTTTGCTAAAGATTTTTCTTAATCTATTTACTAGTTATAATAAAACAGTTAGCTTATCTTTTTTTATCTTTTTCTTCTTCCTTAATATCGTAGATATCCTTTAAGCTTTAACAGCAGCGTCTTCCTTAGTTAAAGCAGTCTTTAACGCGTCTTACTTTATCGCTAATAGGTTAACTTTATTGTTAAAATCTAGCAATATAAAGTTAATAGACACTAAGGCCTCCTTATAGTTAACTAATAAACTATAGACGTTATAGCAGTACCTCTAAGAGTTATAAATAATTTCTTAGTAATATAGCTAAGCAATGTACATATTAAGCGTACTAAGCAAAGGTACGTCCTTAGTTTTATTATAGGATAAGAAGCATAAGGACTTTAGTATAGCTTGTTCTTAAGGTTAAAGACTTACTCTAAGCAAAGATAAGCAGTAATTAGCAAAGTAGCTTTAGATTCTATACTTAAAGCAAATAAAGCTTTTTTCTAGAATTAAAGTAGATCTATTAATAAATATATTAGTAGATTAGGTATAATTGTAAAAAAGTAGTAAGATGCTTAGGTTAAGGCGTCCTTAGTTACGTATTAGATTTAACTGTTAATAGCGTCTACCTTATTATTAGCTATACTAGCTTAATATTAAGTCTTAGAAATTAGTATATAATAGATGTTAAGAGTTTAAGTACTAGTGTCTATGCTATCCTAGCTTAGTTTACGCGCCCCCTTAAACTTAACTTCTAAGCATTGCTTATAGGACTATAGAATGTAGCTAAGGCTAAGGCGTAAGGTTCTACTAACCCTTAATCTATATAGTTATAAACAAGCTAGAGCTTAAGGCTAAGACGTTGTAGGCAGGTATACTCTTTTTTCTAGCTTCGTTAGTTTAGCTATCCTTTATTTAACTATAGTTTAGCTTTAGATCTATAATGCTTTTATTAATGCTATAGTTTAACACTAGTATTTACTAAAGGTTTATCTTAGTATAGTCTAAGATAATTTTAGCGTATATTCTTATTAACGCTTTTGCTATATTTACTTATTTAACTCTTTTTCTTAACTTAAGCACTTGCTATGCCTTCTTAACTGCTTAAAGAGCTTCCTTTATGCTTTTTAATGCTATAGCTAACTAGCTTACCGCCTCCTATAGCAGTTCTTAGTTTATTAGTCCTTTAATTGTCTTAATAATTATTCTTTTAAGATAGTTTTCCTTTAATACTAAGAAGGTAAGGACATTAGCGTGTTAGTAAGGTCTATCCTAGGCTCTAGCTTAGTTAAGGGCTATAAAGAACTAATTAAAATATACTTTAACTAATTCTACTAAGTTTTATAAAATCTTTTATTATTTACTATAAAAGGCATTGTCTTAGACTACAAATATAAGGAATTTTACGCTTAAGGCGTCTTAGTAAGCCTTTAAGTCTTCTTTAGTTACCTTATTAAACTTTATCTTAGCAATTACATTAATAAGGTAGCTAGTGCTATTAATAAATATTACTGCTAATCCTTTTAGCATAGAGTTAATCGTTTTAATAATAAAGTTAAGATCCTTGCCTTTTAGTAAGCTAGAAATAGCTAAGAGGACGTAGTTTAACTAACGATTAATAAGGCTACTGCTTTAAAAGGCGCTTACTAAAGAGAATATATAAGAAGCTAATATGTTTATTATAGTTCTTTTTTCTTCCCCTAAGAGCTTTAGTTTTAAGCTCTTTTACTTTTGTTTCTGCTAATAGTTAATAAAAGGCGTTATAAACGCTCCTTCTTTGTTTAATCGTTGCTAAGCTAAGAATTTCTATTGCTATAGGCTAAGCAGCTTTTGCTTTATAAAAGAGTTATCTTCTACCTTTTGCTACTGTATAGCTTTCTTAGCTTTTTAATAAAAGAAATTAATTAAAAGTTATTACGCTGCCTTAATTAACTTTAGCAGGAACTTTCTGTCTATAAGATATATAAATTAAAAGTTAAATATAAAGTTAAAGTTAAATAAAGATATTAACGTAGGGATTCCTTTTAACGTTAAGATTCTTTTTAACGTTAATTTAATTGTTTAAGAAGCTAGATTGCTTATTAGTGTAACGCAGATTAATTACTTACTTAAGCTATTATAAGCGTTAACACTAAGCATTAAAGAAACTAAAGACTAAAAACTAAAGACTATAGACTAAAGACTAATATACTAAAGATTTTTTTCTATTTTTCTTTCTATTGTACTAAAGATAATGTTTAGTAACGCTAATTACTAAAAAACAAAGGGCCCTTAAGGTTTTTAATTCTTAGCAGGCTCGTACTATAAAACGTAAGAGGCTAAAGTAGTATAGTATTATAGGATAGAGAGGACAAGATCCCTTTCCTAATTAGGTCCCCTAGACTAAGCTATCTATGTGTCGTCTCCGGATAAACGTTTGTCCGCTCCTCTAACAACTCCGTAGGTACGGAGTACATGCCTCTTCTGCTTGCTGGATCGAATCGACGTCCAAGCTTGCACAGCTTCCGTCGTCAACATGAACACCACGATCTCACGAGGCCCAGCAGCAGCAACAGCAGCAGCAGCAACAGCAGCAGCAGCAGCAGCAGCAGCAGCAGCATCGAAGCTGGACACATGCAGCCAGACTCCATCTGCTCCTCCAAAAACTCAGACCCGATCTCGCATCGCAGGTCGCATCACTCCATCCCGGGTCTCGATCCCCTCCAGCCCTTCGCCTCGCCTCGCTTCATGTTCTCCACCACGAGGGAGAGTGCGGTCCGACTGCGGTCCCCTGCCGCTGCGTCTCCTTGAGCCTCTTTCCTGCCCTCGGCCCTTTCGTTGGTCATTGCAACGGATTTCGTTTTCTTCTTCTTCTTCTTCTTCTTCTTCTTCTTCTTCTTCTTCTTCACATCCATTGTTCTTGATTCTTCTTCTCTGACTCTTTTTTTCTCTTCTCCCTTTCTTCCTTCTTTTCTCTTGTCTTTCTTTTTTCGACCCCTCGTCTATCGATCGATATCCCCTCCTGACGACGACGACATTCTACTACCAGTACGACCCACCCTCTACCACGCCTCATCGCCAGACAGCCTCGGGAGCTTGGGGGTCTCCATCTTCGCATGGAAGCTGTCTCCCTCTCCGCCTGACAGGCTGTGCGCCCTCAGCCTTATCGATCCAGCCTGATCGACCTCCAGATCGACTTCCAAATCGACTTCCATCGTGCGATTCAACGAGGGGAAAAAAAAAAAGACGCCCTTCGAGTTCGTGGCCAGAGGTGTGCAACAAGGAAGCAAGCAGCAGGAGAAGGAGGAAGAAGACAAGAGGAAGAAGAACGAACACCATAAACCCTCAAAGCCATGCCAGACGACATCGACTCCCTCGTCAAGGGCGCCTCGGTCAGCCCCTACAATGTCAAGCTCGGCACCACCCCGATCCTCTCCGGCGCAGCCTCCCTCAAGGCCGGCGACCCCCTCAACCACGCGCCCAGCTCCCCCTCCATGATCTACCTCAACCTCCTCATCCTCGAGGCCTCCCTCCGCGCCCAGTTCCTCGAGCTGCGCGCCCGCCGCCGCCACCACACCTTCTTCCTCGCCCTCCTCACCCTCTGGGTCGCCTTCTTCGGCTACAAGCTCTTCTTCGCCACCCGCGAGGACGGCCGCGGCGTCGGCGGCTCCATCTACTGGGCCGTCGAGGGCGCGCAAAAGGTCTGCTTCATGGGGGGGATCATCACCGCCGTCCTCGTATGGGCCACCGGCATCTGGGACCGCGGCATCCGCTGGCCCCGTCGCTGGTTCGCCATCTCCAACCGCGGCCTGCGCGCCTTCAACTGCAAGCTCGTCGTCGTCCGGCAGACCTGGTGGGCAGAGGCCCTCTCCACCGTCGCCTTCTTCCTCACCTACGGCCTCTTCTCCCACACCGCTAGCTCCTCCTACCGCCACGTCGACGCCGCCCTCCTGCGCCAGGTCGAGCGCGAGCTCCAGCTCTCCTCCGATAACCACCCGACCCTCGTGGTCCCTTCCAACGACGACGACGAGCGCGGCGGAGGCGGAGGAGGAGGAGGCGGCAGCGGCGGCCACGAGGAGGACCTCGCCCCCGGCGGCGACTACGTTAAGCTGCTCCTCCTCCCGAAGCCCTTCTCCCCGACCTTTCGCGAAAACTGGGAGCTCTACCGCACAGAGTACTGGGAGCGCGAGAACGAGCGCCGCGCCCTCCTCCGCAGAAAAGTCAAGGACCACGACACCCGGCTCGCCAAGGAACTCCACGGCTGGCTCTGGTGGCTGCCCTGGCTGCACACTCCCCCGCAGACCTCCTCGCGCCGCTCTTCCCACCACCACCACAGCAGCAGCAGCAGTGGCCATCACCACTCCCACCAAAGCGACCTGCAAAAGGCCCAGCACCACCGTCTCGCCAGCGTCGAGCGCGAGCGCAGGCGCCGCAATAGTAGTGTCCGCCGGTCATCGTTCAGCTCGTCCCGCAGCCAGACGCCCATGCTCGACCAGGACGCCACTCCGTCCGCCCGCAAACCCGCCAGCAGCGCGTCCACCACCGGTAGCCCTGCAGGAGGGACGGGGATGGGATCAGGAATAGGAGGAGGAGTAGGAACAGGGGGAGGAGGATCAGGGTCTCCCAGCAGTAGCTCCGAGAAACTCCGCAAAAAACCCTCCGCGTCGAAGAGGAGAGCCGGCGCAGCAGCAGCAGCAGCAGCAGCAGCAGCAGCAGGAGGAGGAGGAGGGGGAGTAGTAGTAGGAGGAGGCAGCAGCATCCCCAGCGCAGATCCTCGGGCCTCCACACCCACGCCAGACATACCCTCCAAGCTGGCCCGAGAGAGCGCCCGGGAGAGAGGCGGCAGCAGCAGTCCTGTCGCTCCGAAGGACAGCGTCGAGTCGGAGGGGAGCACGCGGGTGTTAAGGAGCGCTACGGAGAGGGCATCCAAGGAGGTGTCCCCGGCTGAGTGAAGGAGGAAAGGAAAAGGGGTGGGGAAAAGGTCATTTTCTCGCACACACACACACACACACACACACACACACACAAGACATCACGGATCATACGACTCATGAGCCACGGGCATGTACTCTTATCCTCAATCTCAGGACGCATAGCTACCAACAGGTACATCACGGATAAAATGACACGGCCGCATGGTGGTGATGATGATGATGATAGTGATGATGATGATGATAGTGATGATGATGACGATGATGATGAGGAGGAGGAAGAGGAGGAGGAAGAGGAAGCTTCGCCATGCAATTGCACAAGGGAAACTTCCATACAAGAAGTCATCCATATCTTGTCTTATTTTCAAAGAGTGATAGACGACAAGAAACACCCATTCTATGGCAGACAGTATTGACCTGCATCTCCCTCTCCGCTAGGTATCATTCGGCAACATTATCAACGACATTAAGGGGTACAGATTACTATACTCCATAGGGCAGCATGATCGATTCCTTCGCTCCCGCTAAGCTTCTGGTATCATGCGACGAGATATTGAAAGGATGACCGCTTCTGACAGGAAAAGATGGTGGGGAGAGAACAAAAGATTGATAAAGGGGTGCGAAATGCTTGAGATGGCCCGCAAAAGGGGCAGATATGGAGACTTATCGCAGAACGAGGGACGGGGATGGGGGGGGGGGGTTGTACAGGAACCGGGGTGCCTGTCTGAGTGCTAGGGGGGGCCATTCAATCCATCGTTTTACGGTTGGTTGAGTGTCAAGGGGCGGCATTCAATCAAGCGTGATGCTACCGACGGCCCTGAACGTGATGGGCACCTCGCGGGGCCTGCGCCCGCTCTCCAGCCCCAGCCGCTCCCCCTCCTCCAAGAGCCCGAGCACCCTGTCGCGTTCCTCCCGACTGAGCCAACCTCTAAGCAGCCCCGGCGGGACCGGCATCTCCAGAGGGGGGGTGGGCGGCGGCACGGGGGCCGTGTACGCGGCGGGCATGTTGGCGAGGATGGTCTTCCTGGCGTTCTGGAAACGCTCGAAGCACTCGGCGATGACCTGCAAGGCGTCGCGTTTGGCGTGCACGATGCCGGACTCGAGGATCTCCTTGATGTGGTCCTCGAGGGCCTCGAAGCCGGCCTTGTCGTTCAGGTAGCGCTCGGGGAGGCCGCTGTTGTGGAGCAGGGCGAGGACTCCCGCGATGACGGTGTTGGTGGCGCCGAGGACGGTGACGGAGATCCTGTCGTGGATGGGGAGGGAGCCGATGGCCGTGAGGGTCGCGCCCATAGCGAGCTGCAGGAGCACGAGAAAGAGTCGGATCCACTTGAGCAGGCGGTAGGCCCAGGTGTACTTGATGCGCTCCGCAACGACGGCCCTGTACAGGCCTCCGGGCATCCCGCGGGATGGCCAGAGGAAACCGCTGGGACGGATCGGTCTCTGCGCCTCCCGGTCGTGGACGCCGCCGAGGGCTCGGGCGACGAGGGACCATTCCTCGGGGGAGAGGACCCGGAAGTGACCGATCTTGTGTTTCGAGGGGGCTGCGGGAGCTGCTGGGGCAGGGGGTGGAGCAGGAGCTGGCGCGGCGCAAGGTGGGCAAAGGGGTGGAGCAGGGGGAGCAGGAGCAGGACACAGGGGAGGGCAAGCAGGGGCCGGAGCGGGAGGCTCTGGGGACCAGTGGTGACGATGGTGTTCCGGCAGAGGCGCCGGTGCTGGAGCCGGTGGCATACAAATCTCGGGGATCAGAGGGAACAGCGGGGCAGGCGCTGGAGGGGCGGGGGACCAGTGGTGACGATGGTGTTCCGGCAGAGGCGCCGGTGCTGGAGCCGGTGGCATACAAATCTCAGGGATCAGAGGGAACACCGGGGCCGGCGCTGGAGGGGCGGGTCCTGGATGATGGTCTCTATGTCCGTCGCGGTGCTCCTCGTGGTGATCCTCGTGCCGCTCATGCTCCTTGCGCCGCTCGTGATTCTCGTGATTCTTCTCGTGCCGCTCATGGTCGGGCGCGTGCTGGGCATGGTACGCCTGGAAGGTGCGTGCGTAGTCCTCATGGGCAGCGTCTTCTCCCTTGGCATGATCTCTGTGGCCCGAACCGGCGTGGCTCCCGGAGCCATGCTCTGTCTCTGAGGAGTCTGGCTCGTGATGATGTTCGACCATGGCTGAGGAGCAAGAGAGGAGCAAGTTGGAAGGCCAAGAAGAGGGAGATGGGGTGAAAGACTGGGAGAAAGGGGGAGGCCTATCGCCGATGCGAGGGAGCAGAGAAGAGGTTGCGGGGTATGACTGTCTTGGGCGAGGAGTGGAGGAAAAGGAGGGCGAGGGTCTCGCGAAGATATCATTGATCGTTGCCTTGCTCGGACCCGGATCGATCGTGAAGTCACAGTGCCCACGCGAGGCTGATCGACCGGACGGTAAGGCGGCCCGGCGTTCGGAGAAAAACGGCCGCGATGACGCAGGAGCCCGAGATGTCCCCCGTCGACCGCCTCTGGGAGAGGAAAAGTCTGGGAGACGGGGACAAGTGGGAGAGCAAAGAAACAAAGATGAGAGGAAAGGGAAGAGAGAGGAGGCCACGATGGGCCTGAAGTCCTACTGATTCCCTCTTTTTTTTTTTTTTTTTTTTATATGAATATTTCTCGAAAAAGGAGAAACCCCGGAAAAGACGGCGGCGATGCGGCATGACGATGCGGGAAGGAGCAGGCCGTTCGCTCCTGCCCTCGGTGCTAAGCGACATCGACTCGGCTCGTCCGCGATCGCGCCTGCCTTCCATGTCTTGCCGTGCTACCCCGTACTCCGTACTCCGTATGGAGACTCCAGCTGTCTTCTTAGGGGGAAGGAGCGCCGAGTTGCGTGTCCCGTCTCGGCTGCCTGCCGGGTTTCCGCGTGTGGGGTTGCCTTCCACCACGATGGCGAGGAGGCAGGAGCGAAGGGGTTGACGAAGGGAAAGAGGGCAGGAGCACTCCGTGCCAGTAAGAGCAGGAGCAAGGCAGACGCCAGAGCAGAAGAGAAGGCAGGAAGCTCGATCGCGACCCGGTCATGGTGGGTGGATCCCGGTGACGGCGAGGAAGGCGCGCCCGAAACCTTGTTGATCTGAGATGCAGGAGGCATCGACCTGCTCCTGCTTATTCGCTTTCGGATCAGCCCTCCTCCTCTTCCTCCTCCGTCCAGCTTCACTGTCCAGCTTCACTGTCCAGCTTCACTGTCCAGCTTCACTGTCCAGCTTCACTGTCCAGCTTCACCGTCCAGCTTCACTGTCCTCCTTGACTGTCTGCCTCGACTGTCCTGATGCTCCATCCCCTTCGTGCTAAGTAAACAATAATTAGCCTCTGGTTCGACGGCATCCAGAGAGAGCATAAGATATTGCTGATGGACCAACGAAATGCTCCGTGGGGTGGGGGAGAAGTCACCAGACTCGTCATCATCAGCCAGAGTGAGGTAGGTAACCTCAAGAAAGCCCCGTCTTATCGTCCTCGAGGACCCGATGCCGTGTTGCCGCCTGGATTCCAAATTCACACAATGCTCCGCGGACCATGCAAGACATACTGCGTGCTGCGTGCCGCGTACTGCGTATTCTGGGCTTCATACGAGTACGCAGCATTCCTTACTCCCCAAGGAGTTCCGTATGGAGTTCGGAACCGGGGCATACAATCTTGGCGTGGTAAGACCCTATTCGAGCGATGATGATGCTTGCCTGCTTCTCGCGATGCTGACCTGCCGGTAGTCCCTACCCTCTGCCACGAAGCGTGCGGCCGTTTGCGGCCTTTGCGGATTATGACAGTTCTGGCCCTGCTGCCGGGGCTCCGAGAACATCTTGAGAACATCCAACACCCAACTCACAGTGCTGCCTACCAGTAGCACTCGCCCTCGTAGTCCGTACCCCGAACTCGATGATACGAATACGGAGAGGTATGGACCCTTGCCCACGGCATGTTCGCATAAGCTCCAGCATGGGTGGGATTCTCCGCTCTCGCTCCGAGCTTGACGCCACGCAACGGGCTCCGCAGATCCGGCCCGGCCATGACGGGCGAGCGCGCTGGAAACGAAGCGGCATGACCCGTCCAAACCAGCACTGTACGGGGCACTGGTGTGGACGCGGTCGCGAGAGGGCGCAGGCAGCCATAACACTCGCGTGAGCAAGTCGACACTCTTCGCCTGAGTCAACACGAATCTGGCTAGAGGTAGGCAAAAGGAGGGGGGGGGAGAAGAAAAGGGGTGGGAGGAAAGAGGAGGGGGGGGGGGAAGCTCTGTCGTGGAGGGGAAGAAAAGGGGAGAGAAAAGGGGAGGGAAGAGGGCCGAAGCGCTTGCTCCCTGACCCTGACCCTAACCCTAACCCTGGATATCGAGCTAAGATTTTCACCTTCAACGTCATCCTCTCACCGCCTTGGCAATGAGTGGCAGAATTTCGTGAGGGGAGAAAAAAAAAGATGACGGAATTGAAGAGAACGATTGAAGAGGCAGACCCGGCATTGCCACATTACGGCATTCCAGCATCCTATTTTTGACCACGAGGCCTGGAGGATCGATTTTTGCATGTCCTGTCTGAGCATTCTCCTGCGAAGAGCACGATTTCCAGGCTCCCTTCGCCCACCTCCCACTGCCTCTCGATTCCTCGCCGCGCACGAGATCCTCGGACGCTCTGCGACACTGCGGACACGCGACCCTGCCCGCCTCGCCTCGTCTGCTCCAATGGCCAGCATTGCTCCGGCAAGCGACTTTCTCGAGCTAGATGGCAAGACGTTCCGCGTCGTAAGCGAGGGGAAGGCGACCATCCTGGTGCCGCAGGGCGCCAAGATCGGCGAGGACCGCGGCGAGGTCCAGCAGGTCTTCTACAACCCAATCCAGCAGTACAATCGCGATCTGTCGGTCCTTGCGATCAAGACCTACGGCGAGGAGGTTCTCGAGAAGAAGAAGAAGAAGGAGAAATTGGCGGGCGAGTCGGGCAAGCATGGCAGGAAACGAAAGCGAGACGACAAGGACGAGGGCGGCAAGGCCAGGGAGGGGGGCAAGCGGGGCCAGAATGGGCAGGACGGTCAGGACGGCAATGATGGTCAGGATGGCACCAGCGAGGAGCCTGTGAAAAACGGCGCAGAGCAGACGACAGAGACTCAGGCCGAGGACACCTCCCCCCCCCACAGGCCGCAGTTCAAGATCCTCGACGCTCTCTCAGCGTCGGGCCTCCGCGCGCTACGGTACGCCCACGAGATTCCCTTCGTCACGTCCATTAAGGCCAACGACCTGTCGCCGTCGGCGGCGGACTCAATCCGGCAGAACGTCCGCCACAACGGCCTGGACGACATCATCACGGTGACCAACGAGGACGCGCTGGCCCACATGTACCGCGCCATCGCCGACGACCTGTCCCGTCGAGACCGCCACGGCAACCCGGCGACGGCCAACAAGTTCGACGTCATCGACCTAGATCCCTACGGGACGGCGGCGCCCTTCTTCGACGCGGCGGTGCAGGCCGTGCGCAACGACGGAGGCCTGCTCTGCATCACCTGCACGGACAGCGCCGTCTGGGCCGGCCACAGCTACTGCGAGAAGACGTTTGCGCTCTACGGCGGCACGCCCGTCAAGGGCATGCACTCCCACGAGGTCGGCCTGCGGCTGATCCTCCACGCGGTCGCCTCGTCCGCGGCCCGCTACGGTCTGGCCATCGAGCCCCTGCTGTCCCTCTCCATCGACTTCTACACCAAGCATTTCATCCGGGTGAGCAGGTCGCCACAGGCCGTCAAGTTCCTCGGCGCCAGGACCATGCTCCTCTACAGCTGCGACGCCGGGTGCCAGGCGTGGGAGACGCAATTCCTCATGCGGAGCAAGCCCGCGCCCAACAAGAAGGGCAACGGCGCCTTCTACAAGCACGGCCCGGCCCTGGGCCCCACGTCCGACCGCCTCTGCCGGCACTGCGGCAGCAAGATGCACGTCAACGGGCCCATGTACGGCGGCCACATCCACTCGCCCGACTTCGTCCGGAAGCTCCTCGCGCAGATCCCCGACGCCTTGCCGGACGTGTACGGCACGCTGCCCCGGCTGGAGGGCATGCTGAGGAACGTGCTCGAGGAGCACATCCCCGAGCCGGAGGAGACGGAGCCCGTCGACCCCAAGGAGGCGAGGCTTGCGACCGTCGACCGCTTTCCCTTCTTCGTCATTCCCACAAAGCTCGCCAGCATCGTCGGCTGCCAGTCGCCGACTGACGACATGTTTCGCGGCGCGCTGCTCCACCTCGGGTACCGCGTCGGCCGCAGCCACTGCCGCGCAGGGAGCATCAAGACGGACGCGCCCTGGACGACCATTTGGTGGATCATGACGGAGTGGATCCGGCAGAGATCGCCCATCAAGGCGGACAAGTTCAAGCCCTCCATGCCGGGGTGGAAGATCCTCCACGATGCCGGGCTCGTTGGGATACCTCCCGATGCAGCCGACAAGACAGCCGCTGCTGCTCCTGCAAATACTACTATTACTCCTCCTCCCCCTCCTCATGATGATGTCGATGATGATGGCGCGGCGAAGATGGAGGGGCTCGAGCTACAAAACAGCGGCTCAAAAGAAGGTGCGCCTGGATCGAAAGAGGCCGCTCCCGCGGAGGGTGGAGAGCGACCAGAGATAGAAGCAGAGGGAGAAGAGGCACGTCGCAAAACGCTCGTCTTCAACGACGATTTGGCGAGACTGGGCCGTCAGCGAGACGCAGAACGGCTCGTCAGATACCAGATGAACCCACGCGCCGACTGGGGTCCCCTCGGCAAGGCGAAGGCCCGCTAATCAGCGAGATGTCATCACTGATTTCTCTGTGCCGAATACACTTTGGCACACAAATCCAGAAGATCTCAGGAACTTGAAGAGATTCACCAGCGTTTGGACACCAGTCATACATACATACCTTCCATATCATCGAGCGAACGAAATTCAGTCCAAAGAATGCACAATGGTGAATCAGCCATCCTTCATTATCGTCATTCTCTTCCTCAAGACGCTCTTCCTATCTCGTGCTTGAACTATCCTTTCGCGAAATGGTTCTCGTGTTTTATCCCCATGTGTCCCTGTGTGTCTATCTCTCCCCCACTCTTTTTGTGTGTGTGTCTGCCACTGGGTGCTGCGTGCATCTTTTCAAGGGGGTCCCATGCGAGAATAATTTCGCAGGGTTTCCATGCATGAACTGCTCGATGGCGATCTAGACCCCGGCATATGCAACAAAATGGATCCAATCTGGGCACCCGCCATTGGAGCGCAGGCATGGCCCATGATCGACATGCGGGTTGATCACGAGTACGGGGTACTGGTCCTCTCGTTCTAGGAGTGAGTCAACCGACCCCAGGCTAAGAAGGGTCTAGTCAGGCCAAGGGGCTGCTAACAACATGAAGATCATGGATGCCGAGCGCCGCCAGCCTGACTGACAACCTCGACGCCGCTCACTGCGTCAACACCATCCAAGGCATCACGGACGTGTCTGCCGACGACCTTTCACCTCCTCGTCGTCGTCATCGTTCATGAGGACATCTCAGAATATACTGAATCTTCTCATTGCAGCTCCAGACCCTATCTCACAACGACTGAAACAAGAGGAGAAAAAAACAGGATATCTTCATATCAAAAATCCCTCATGGAGTCACTCCATCATCATCGGCCACCACGGCCGATCAACATCCAAAACGTCACTCTCACAGAAACCTCCACCCTCTCCTGGGACTGGGTATCACCAGACGACGCCCTCACCTACCCCATCTCACACGCCTCCCTCGCCGAGCTCGTCTTCGTCTTGGACCCCTCCAACCGCCCCTCCAGCAGCGGCTACATCCTCGTCATCCTCCGGGAATCAGAACAAGGCGAAGGCGAAAGCGAGAGCGGGCGAGAAGAGAAATCCCACGCACGCAAGCTTTTCGATCTTGTCGCCCTCCGAGTGGACGCCATTCCCCTGGGCCTCCGAGATCGCTGCATTTGCATCACCTCCTTCCCGGAGCACCTCGTCGCCACGCCACGCAACGACGTCGACGTCGTCGTGTCCACCAAATCAGGAGTCGGCCTCGCTCTCACCTTCTGGACCTCTGTCTTACAACCGCTCTGGGCCCTCGTGGAGGAGCATCTCCGGGTCCCCTCCTCGTCTCCGACTTCGTCTGCCTCCCCGAACGCAGGCAAGGCAAGTCCAAGCGTGTTCATTACACGAGACGCACAAAGCATCCGAGAAATCGCCCGCTCCTTCACGACTACGCCACACGAGCGCCGACATCCTCCCTCCTCCTCCTTCCCCTCCTCTTCCCTAAACCCCCCCTCCTCAGAACTCTCTCATCCGTTTCCCCCTCCCGTTAGCGACACGCCCCCCTCCCGCACTGTCGTCCTCCTCAGCGGCGACGGCGGCGTCGTCGACATCCTCAACGCCGTCGCCGCAGCTTCACCAGATCATCCCCCCCGCCATCCCGAGCACGATCCGCACGGACACCCCCATCCCCGCGCAAACACACGCCCCCCCTCCCTCGCCCTCATCCCTCTCGGCACCGCCAACGCGCTGTTTCACTCCCTGCACAAGCCCGTCTGGGACGCCTACGCCCACGCCCGCGCCGAAACCACACCCGCGCCATCGCCACTCGCTCTCGCCCTTGTGACCCTCTTCACGGGCGTCAGCGCCCAGCTGCCCGTCTTTCGTGCGTCCTTCTCGCCTGGCTCGGTGCTCGTCCACCAACCATCGCCGTCGGCGAGCCCGAGCCCGGGCCCGGCCGCCGAATCCACTAGCAATACTCCCCCCGAGGACGAGAAGCAGCAGCAGCAGCAGCAGCAGGAGGAGGGGAGGGGGGATGGAGGGGCGAAAGTAGTCGTGAAGGATGGAGGCGCAGCCGGATCGCTCCCCGTCGAGCACCTGTACGGAGCCGTCGTCGCGAGCTACGGCTTCCACGCCAGCATCGTCTATGAGAGCGACACCCCGGAGTACCGCGTCCACGGGGACAAGCGTTTCGCCATGGTGGCACAGAACCTCCTGCGCGAGTCGCACGCCTACCTGGCCGACGTGCTAGTGCGCCCACCTCTTCCCCCTTCCTCTCCTTCACTCCCTTCATCTTCCCCTCCCGAGCCCAGCAGTCTAGACCCCCAGCAGCGGCGGGAGGAAAAGGAAAAGGAGGAGGAGGACCTCGCCCCTCGCCCCCATCAGAAAAATGCCCAGCAACAGGACCTCGCTCCGATCTCGGACGACCCCCAAGGCAGACACGGCTACGTCCTCATCACCCCCCTCTCCAACCTCGAGCGCACATTCACCATCTCCCCCGCCAGCAAGCCCCTCGACCCGACCCTCCGCCTCGTGCACTTCGGACCCATCGGCCCCACCCGGACCATGGATGTCATGATGGCTGCCTACGACGCCGGCCGTCACGTCGGCATGAGCTGGCCCGACGGCGAGCGCGTGCTGTACGCTGAGGTCGACGAGGTGCGCGTGACGACGCGCGAGGAAGACCCGCGCTGGCGGAAGGCCTGCGTGGATGGGACTATTGTGGAGATCCCCAGGGGAGGTAGCTTTTCTGTCAGGAGGGAGGAGAGTAGGCTGCTTGATGTTTTGTGTCCGTACAAGGTGTCCAAGTCGCTGTCTTTACGGTGAAGGAGGATGGATGATAGGAGCACTGTCCCCTGGCATTTGTCCAGTATCTCCTAGTAATATCCCTCAGCATGTTTATGATCCCGACGATGAGTGCTGGATCATGGACTGGATTCATATGGTAGATCATGTGTCTGCCACGTCTACATGCCCGCCAGCAGCCTCTTGACCCTCCTCTCCATGATGTCTTCAAAATCCTGCACGCCATTCTCCAACGCCACCAGCGCACCCCCCTTGAGCCTATACACCACCCGTCTCCGGCCCCCACCGTCCTCATCCTCATCACCCTCATCATCATCGCCATCATCGTGATTGTCGTGCATGCCCCTGTCGTCGTCGAACACCCCCTCCACAGCGCCCCGCATGAACCACCGATCGTGGCTGACGAGCACGACCGCACCCTCCCACTCGTGCAGCGCCTCCCGCAGCGCCGTGACCGTCTCGTAGTCAAGATGCGTCGTCACCTCGTCCAGCACCAGGCACTGCGGGCGCCGCCACAGCAGGCGCGCCAGCTCGCACCGCACGAGCTGCCCGCCGGAGAGCTTTCCGAGGGGCACGTCGGACGCGATGCGCCCGGGGAGGCCGAGGCTGCCGAGCAGGCCTCTGATCTCGCCCTCGGAGAGGTCGCCGCCGATCTCGCGGGTGAGCAGCGCGAGCGCGGAGAGAGTCGCGCCGCTGGTGCTGCCGCTGTCTTCCGAGGCGAGGGTTTTGAGCGCCTCGACCGCATGCTGCGAGTAGTAGCCCAGTCGGAGGCGGGGATGGGTTGTGACGCTGCCGGATGTGGGGTGGGCCTCTCCCACGAGCAAGCGGACGAGGGTGGTCTTCCCGGAGCCGTTGAGCCCGATGATGCCGATGCGGTCTCCGATGCCGACGGTCAGGTTGGCGCCTTGTATGACGAGCGGCGCGCGCGGCGAGTGCCGGTACGACGCCTCGTCGAGTGAGATCAGGGGCCCCGGAAAGCGCAGGTCCGGCGGCTCGGGGAGGTCGACGACGACGGGCCGCTGCTCGGGCGGGATATCTATCCCTTCCCTGCTGGTGAGGAAGAAGCCGGCCAAGTCGCGGTTGAGCTTGAACCTTCCCCCCCTTGCGCTGACCTGCAACCCCCACCTATCGTCGAGCTTCTTCTGCCGCGACTTCGCCTGCTTCATCTTGTTCTGGTCGTCGGCAGCCTTTCCCGCGCGCATATTGTTCGCGATGCTCTTCTCAATATGCGCCCTCTGCTTGTCCTGGGCCTCTTTCATCCTGACCAGCCACCGCCTGCGCTCCGACTGCGAGGACTCGTACGTGGGCAGGTCGCCGTGGAAGTAGGTCAGCTCCTTGTCCTTGAGGATGACGAGGTCGGTGCAGAGGCCGGAGAGGAAGTCGCGGTCGTGGGAGACGAGGAGCAGCGTCGGCGGCGGGAGGTCGGCGTGGGCGTGGTCGTAGAGCGAGTGCAGGTGCTTCTGGAGCCAGACGATGCCGAGCAGGTCCAGGAAGTTGGTGGGCTCGTCGAGGATCAGGATGTCGGCGGGCTGGAGCAGCGCGGCGGCGAGGTCTGTCCGCATGTGCCACCCGCCGGATAGGGTGGAGAGATCCTTGTCCATGAGGGTGTCGGAGAAGCCTAGCCCTGCGAGGATCTTGCGGGCCTGGAGCTCGACGTGGGCGAGTCGTGATGGGGCCACGCGGATTTGCAGCTCGGCCAGCATGTCGGCCGCCTCCTGCGTTTCCTCCTGGAGTGCCGCCGGCGAGATGTCATCATCTGGCTGTTCCAAGCTAGGAGAGAGGCATTCAAGCAAGAACGGACGCAGAGAGAGAGTCGTTGTCAGCAAGGGGTCTGGGTCGTTGCTTCGGCGGGCGAAAAAATAGGGGCTGGCTGTCTCTCACAGGGCACTTGAGTCGGCCACGACCTTTTCGAAGGAGACGAGCGCCTTTCTGGCCTGGATGCCTCTGGTGCCGCTTCTCAGTCTCGCATCCTTGTCCTTCAGGAATAGCTGTTTCTGCAATTTCTCGTGCTTCAAACCCCGCAATGCCCTGACAGGTGCAAAAGGGTCCGATGCGTCGACGCCCGCAGAGAGGACTTGATTGTGATACCAACGTCGTCAGTCCATCATTACGGGAGTGTTCATGAGTTCCCTTGCCGCGAGGAAAAAAGGATTCAGGGACGCAATACCTTTGATCTCCTGCTCCACAGCCCTGCGAGCCGTCACCCTCTCCACCACCTCCTGAAGAGCTGTCCTCTCCTCTCGACCTCCAGCCTCATCCGTCCTTGACTGCCCTCCATCCTCACTCAGTTTCGTCTGCTGTAGGATCGAGACACTGCACTCCTCTGGGATTCCGGGGATCAACTTCTCAGCAATAGCTTTCAAGAGCGCTGTCGGCCTGAACGTCAGTTGCACTGGTCTCACGCATCAAGAAGAGGAGGAGAGCAAAAGCCGCAGGGTCCATATATCTCACTTGATTTGCCGGTTCCGTTCCGCCCCACGAGGGCATACCGAGAGCCCTCCTTGAGCTTCAATTTCGCATTCGACAAGATCTCGAGCCCGCTCTCTCTGCCCTTGCTTTTGGCCTTTCCCTTGCCCTTCTCCTGGGATCCCGACTTCGCAGCCCCCTTTTCACCCTCGCCGGCGGTGACGGTGATATTCACACCTTCAACATCCAGCTTTGAACGAGGAGAGAACGAGAGATGTAAAATGACGAATCAGCAGACGATGGAACTGAGGAGCTGGGTGAGATTTACCTCGCGATAGCTGGCGGTGCTGATGTGGAAGCGCGTCTGCTTCGAGGTGCAGACAATGCTTGCCACGCTCTCCGATGCCGCGGACGTCATGATCAAGCCGGGCTGTCTTTGTTGATGTCTGACCTAACCTGATGGGATATCCCAAGGAGGACACATCAATGGCCCCGTTGGAAACCGATGAAGGGGGTTCAATAGCTCCAACGATAGCCGATGAAGGATGTCACCTCCAATGGTTGCGTTGCCAACAAAGAGAATCTGAGGGCCCTCACGACGGCTAGTGGTGGATGAAAGAAAGAAAAGGCAATGCCACTTTGTCGTCGTCGTCGTCGTCGTCGTCGGCCCTACTCCGTACGTCCTCTCACATTCCCTCGCCAACGCCTTCCCAAGGCTCAGCAACGGCATCTGCGCAGAGCGTCTGCCCATATATGTAGCTGGAGGTTTCATCACTCCCACCCCTTGCTTCTAGTTCAGATTCTCACTCCCCCCTCATCTTAGCTTGACCGCCGAACAAGACTACAAAATCGAAAGAGGCACAGAACAGCCAGCAATGCGCATCATCGCCAGAGGGGTGATCGATGCTCGGGGATGACTCAATGGACTGGCATGGATCGATGAGTCACGCCGAGATGCTGGATGGCTTCACTGCAGCTGAAACACTCCGTATTGATTGCAAACTTGATCCCGCTGACAGTAGTAGTACTCCGTACCCCAAGTGTCAATGAATTCGCTCTTGCACACGCACTGGGTCGAGAGGCAATTCGATCGTTGCTGCTCTCCGTCCAGCCGAGGCCGCGAGAACGAGTTGAAGCAAGGCAAAGGAGGACGCAGAAGCTGTGAAGGAGGGAAATTGAATATGTTGTTCACTGTATGGGTATCCTCAAACCATCCACGGAGTACTCCGCATCCTGCACTCGATCCACGGGCGGCTCATCCTGCGATCACGACCCCTTTTGCCTCCGGCTGACCCGACTACAAGGTACTACTAGTACTCCGTAGTAGTACTCGTGGTGAGACGATAAAGAGCACTTCGGGTGATGGACACCTTCCTCGACAAATTGACAGATTATACTCCGTACATTCGCCCGGTGAATATGCATGACGCCTCATTGCTGCAAAATGTCCCGCTCCACCGTGATGAACCTGCCCTTGCCCGCCCTCATGGCCCGGATGTGCCTCTCCACCTTGGCCGCCGTCTCGGCCGTGTCGCGGTAGATCTCGCGCTCCGACGGCATCGCCTCCTCGCCGGGGCACCATCCGGCCAGCAGCCGCAGCCCCGAGATCTTGCCCCAGCTCCCCGCCCAGTCCACGAAGTCGTGCTCGGACCGCAAGAGGAGGGCCTTGAACCAGGGGCCGCAGCCCGTCAGGTCGAGGAACTCGAGCGAGTACAGGTTCTTGCTCAGCTTCCGCAGCACGAGCAGCGCCTCGTTCCAGTCGTGGTCGATGGAGTGCGAGTAGATGTTGGTGCCACCGTACGGGATGCTCGTTCCCTGGGGCGTCGTCACCGTCGCGCAGCGCGCTCGCGGCGTCAGGCACGGGTCCGGCCAGTTGGCGAGGCTCAGGTGCGTGACGGACGAGAGGCTCGACGACAGCGCAAGCAGCTGCTTCCAGGAGGCGCTCGAGGCGTGGTGCGGGTGCAGCGCCAGCGACAGGTGCGTCAGGTTGGGCAGAAGCGCTCGCGAGATGGCCGGTGCCGGGGCGTTGACGTTGACGGCGTCCCACGAGTCTTGGGGCTCATCCACCGCGTGAATCTCGTGAGGCGGCTGCAGAAGCTCTGCAATCTCCCTCAGCGAGATGCTGCGTCCCGCGCTGCCCGACAGGTCCAGGTGGGAGATCTCCTCATTGGGAGTCAGGTTGACCTGCTGGGCCACCCGGGCGCCGGTGGAGGTGTCGTCCTCTTCAGGCTCGTCGCCGGGGTTCGGTGGAGCAAAGAGGACGAGCTTCAAGTCCTGGAGCGAGACGCCCTCGTCATGAAGGAGGCCCGCCCATCGAATCAAAGCCGGCTTCAAATGCGTCGGCATGAAAAACAGGTGATGCTGGTCGTACTCCCGATGGAAGTCCCACTCGACCGCGAGCTTCCTCAGTGTCATCCCGATCAAGCTCGCCGGCGACGGCAAATTAACGTCGGGCAGCGCCAGCCCTCCCGGTTCTTTACAGCCTCCCCCTCCAGCCGCTAATGGCACGCCTTGGCGCGCTGCTTTTCGCTGCCTCACGACAAGCCAGCTTCGCGGCGGAGGCGGTCCGGCAGGCAGGCGGCGGCCGGTGCCGTCATCTCGTTCCCTCACGGGGCGCCTCGGCGCGGGTGGCGGGGTCTCTGGGATCTGCAGCAGCTCTCTCAGAGCTGGCGGGACGGTAGGCGTGACAGCATGGAGCGATCGCGAAGTCGATGGGTCGGCTGAGGTACGGCGTGAGCTCGCGAGAAGCTCGTTCACGCTTTTCGGAGTCTTGGCTAGAGAGCAAGAGTGAAACAGTCAGTCTTAGGTGGCGAAGATCACGAAGCAGACACACGCCCATGCACTCAATACTAGGCACACGCGCGCGTACGCGCACACAAACACACACACGCGCATTCACGACGAGGCCTAGGCTCACGCAGACTGCGCGGGTGCATGGGCGATAGCTAACAGAGTCCAGAGCTCCTCCCGATTTTCACATGCGATTGCTTACCAGAGCTGCTGGGCGAGGAAGGGCCAGCCGTCAGAGATGCCGATGGAGGTGGCTTGAAGGACTTGATATGCTGCCTTCTCTTCGGCATGCCAGGAGGTCGCGTACCAGGGAGAATGACTGGCCGATGGACAGATTCCCGGGATTGCTCGTGTTGCGGAAAGGATTGCGCGGAACCGGGACCGCGGGCTGCGCCGGCGTGGTGATCGGTGTCTGCAGAGGAGTAGGCGATGACGACGTTGTCCGACCTTGGCTCCCAGTCCACTGAGTCATCACGAGGAGGGCTTCGTGAGGTCTTTTTTCGTGGTCCAGCGATCGTCGTCCGCCCGCACGCGATTCCCTGACGGCAGACGCAGAACATGGGGAGGGGAAGGGGGAGGTGGAGGTGAATGCGACTCTCTGTCTGCTCTCATCCTCTCAAGGTTGAGAAAATCTCCGATCGCATGCGCCTCGAGGCATGTGCCAATTGCGATCAGGAGGTATCCGTCGGGTACTGAAGAGAGAGCGTCTCGTGCCTGAGTGGCGAAAGCCGGCTCGACGAGCTATACTCCGTACAGTCTGCGGCACCTCGGCCAAGTTCGATGGGCCCGTCGCCCGTCACAGCTCCCACCATCCATTTCCACACAAGAACAAAAGCTTGAGGCAGCCAGCTCGCGGGCTAGAGCTCAGTGCCTACCAGTACAACTGCTCAGCGTGGCTGGCGCTGGAGTCTGGACTGGATTGGGCGGGGCATCCTCGGCCCTACCAAGCCCGCCCCATCCCGATCCGCGACCGTCCGGCCTAGCCGTTTCTAGCATCGGCCGGCCCCGACGACGAGGACGAGCCCATTTTCCCGTGAAGCCAGATCGCGAAGTGCTCGAACGATCTGCACCATCCTTCCTTCTGCTCTCCCGTCTCATTCTCGATCGATGAGCAGAGGCACGTCTGGCCCCTCTCGCGCGGTCAGCTTGGGGCTGTTGCCTGCCGCTGAGGTTCAGGGAAACCACCGACGCTGTGGGTTGCCACATGAATCCGGTTCGAGGAACACGAGAGTAAGCTCCCGAGCACGCAACATGAGCAGTGACCGGCACCACGAATGCCTCCAATCTTGAACAAGGGGTCAAAGCGATAGAGGCGCGAGATGCTGATGAACGGCTGCACGCTTGACCCCATCTCGGAAGGTTCTGTCGAGGCCGTGCGAGCGGAAGATGAGGCGAGGGATGAAGAATGCCTCCCTGCCCGGCACCGGGATCCAAATTCCGAAAGAGCGTTCGTCCATGATGGTGATCTCGCCTTCACTTCCCTCACCTCCGTAAAAGGCCAGCAGCTGAAGAATCTCCAGAATGTCGCGACCGAGATCGCCCTGATTGGCAAGATGATTGAGAGTGCCAACAGCTCGCCGGCGTCAGGCGTTCCCGAGGGGCAGGCACCACGCATTGTTTGTCCTCTCGCGGCGTTACATCCTTCCCTTCCCGCGAGAATCTACCGAGGATGGGGCATATTGCCCGGATGGCGAATCTGCTCTCAAGCCAAAGCCCGCCGCCGAATCAAAGTCGCGGCTTCTACCCTCGATCCGAGGCTCGCCCTGCCCCTTTTCCTCGCCCTCGCCCTCGCCCTTGGCCTCACACCCCTACCCCAACCGGATGTGTCTGCGCCGCTGCCGCGCAAGCTGAGCTGGCCCTTCGAGGGGATTGGCACATGGGTCCATGCGGTATCAAACACCCCCTCGAGGGCGCTTCTGTTTCACACACGATGTGGCGACTTGCGTGTCGCGGTTGGCTAGCCGGTGGGCGTGAGTTTCACAAAGGACCTCCCCCTCAGCACGCAAGCCGCCTACACGCATCTATTGAAGTGGCGTGAGCATGGCAATGAAAGTCCCGGCCCGGTCCCAGTTCCAGTCCACGTTCCAGTCCACGTCCTGGTCGAGCTTGGAGACGCAATCTCTGCAGCCCTGCTCCTGGACCAGGCCTTCTCATTCGGGCCTTGCTTGGCTTCAGGACGCATCCTATCCGTCCGTTGGAAATGACACGTATTCCTCAGACTATGGGCTGCAGCATTGACGCATCAAATGGGCGCGAATGAATGCCTCATCCTTTGCTCCTGAGCCAGTGTCGTCGGCCAGAAGCCTCGGGCTTCGAGCTTCTAGGTCATCCCCCCAACCATACGCCAAGATGTATGGTCCTTGCGGCCGAACAGGGGCCATCCTTTGCAAGTCCTCCCGATCCTGCACTGACAGAACACAAGGAGACGAGTCGGTTTCGCAGGATTTCCAGGCCACGACGAACCCATACTGATCTTTGCTTCACGCTTGCCGCGAAGCAGGTCGCCGCTTGCATCAAAAGGAAACGATGGAGGGATAGGCAGGCAAATAGCAGGATGGAGACGCAAGGTAAAGGAACAGAGTAAAGCCCTCGTCCCCATCGGCGCAAGCCTTAAGTGTTGATCGAGCCTACTATCATAGCAAGGCAACAGCGGCTGTCGTAACAGTTGCCTCATCAACGGTCTGCGAAACAGAGGCGAGCCACCTGATTTGGCAAGGAGAAGCGAGCATATCCGGTAGTAGCTCAAGAGGGTGACAAGGCGTGAAACGCTTGAACACGTTGACATTGACATCTCGAGCGAGCATGTCAACAGACAGTACTAGGCAACGCGAATAGCTCTGCCATGGCTCGCCTTTTCGTGGACTGAGCCATCAACCTTCGAGATTGGGTTTCTGGCAATGGTCTGACGGAAGACCGCGGACAAAAGGGAGAGCGCTTTCTCCTGACCTTAGGGAGAGCGGGGAAAGGATGGAGGGGATCACGTATTGTGATGGACTCCAAGACGGAAGTCAGACGTCTCCGGAGCGCCCAGGGTGACTCGTCGGCATTGGCCCTCATTTGATCGCCCAATTGGATGGTCGTCTCGCACCCAAAGCTGTGATTTTGGGTTCAGGACGAGCCTGAGAATGGGAAGGTCTCCTTGAGAAGGGCGAGAGGTCGCACAGATATCGTCTATTGGACATTGTTCCAAAGCACAAGCTCCTGAACCGGAGAGCCCGACGGAGGAGCGCCTTGCAACGTTTCTCCAATCGCCTGGTCGTTCTCGAGGGAGCTCTCCCGTGATTGCGAGGAGGAGACAGGCATTGACCGGCAAGCTTGGCGGGGTCGACTGCTGGAACCAGTCCCCTCTGGCCCCTTTGGCGTGCTTTGCCTGGAGGCCAAGTCGTCACCGAGAGGAGATCTCGGATACTCCCCCTCTCCATCCAATTTGGGGAAATGGCTCTCATGCGCGAGCCCGCTGGTGGATCCACTCTCGCGTCTGTACGTGGACCCAGAATGCGCGTGGAGAATCGAGAGTAGCGTCGCGTCGCGTCCTTGTCTGGCAACATCGAACCCAGCACGTGAGCAGACGGCAACTCGATGACGAGGGATCGACGAGCGAGGTATCGGATGCAGCCTATACTCCATGGTCGCGTAGAGACTCTTGGGCCATCGGACGCATACACTTTATCACGTTGTGATGATCAACGTGGGCAAGATCGAGGAAAGCAAGCAAGGAAGCAAGCAACCTGGCAAGCAAGCAGGAAGGCAGGCCTCAGACCGGCGCCATGCGCTGCGGGCAGCCGGACGAGTCCAATGAGCCTTGGCCGATGACGGCGGTGATGGTGGCAGAAGGCGTCCATGAGCCATGATGCGCGCACGCATTAGGCCTTTGGCGGCATCGAATTGCCCAATTCCAATGTCGACTAAGGAGCGTTCCTTGGGCAGTTGATTGGGCCGAGAGCCCAAGCCCGGTTCTCGAAATCTGGCAGTTCGGAGAATCCCAATATCGGAGGTTTGATGTAACCTGCCGCCCGCTTCCCCCCCTCTTTCTTTCCCCCTCACCTCCCCTCCTCCTCTTCATCACACCCAATTTTTTTTGGACTTTCCTAGCCGCTGCCCCTTGCCACCTACTGCCCATGGCCTTGGCTTTCTTCTGCTCTTCGTTGGTCGAAGCACAGGGGTAGCATGAGGTAATGGTGCCGCTGTCGATGCTGGCGGGCGTCTCGGATATGCGCCCCCCAATTGTCTCTGCTGGCACATGGCCGGGGGAAACGGGTCTGGACAAAGAAGGAGATTTGTTGGTGTGACGAGGTGAAGTCGAAGCAAATTTGGCAAAGAGTCATACAGCATGGCAGGCCATCGATTGGCCTGGTAAGTGATGGATGCTGGGAGATGGAAGATGGAAGATGGAAGATGGAAGATGGAGGATGGAGGATGGAGGATGGAGGATGGAGGATGGAAGATGGACGAGGAGGACGAGGAGTGAGGAGCAGGAGGAGGAGGCCGATCAGGAGGGAGTGCGAGTCTCTCTGCATGTGCAGGCCTGCGGCGCCGGTGGCCGACTCGATGGCTCCTTCCCTCCCTTTGCAAAGCACACATACTCCGTTCTTCAGATCAAACTTGCCAGGTGGTCGAAGGCAGGTACAGCCTACTCGGAGGCAAGGGGTCGCTCCTGCCTACTACGTGAGCTCGGAGCACGGGGGACCGCGACGAAATGCCGGAGACCCAGCGCGCCTTCCCCGCCAGGCTATCCTTCACGGTTCAGGCGTTACGGAAGGGAAGGTGCCATTCACCCTCCTGTTCTCGTGGAGGGAAGGCGCACGGCTCGAAGGTCCAGAGTGCAGGATTTTGGGAAGGCGAGCAAAGGGAAGAAGGAAGGAGCCTTGCGTGGACTCGAGCTACCGGCAGACTTGATTGAGGCAGGTGCAACTCTCCGGCCTAGGAGTACATTCGATTCCCTGCTCTTGAACGCTGGAATGCAGCCCTTCTGGATGACTCCGAGTCCTCGACCGTCTTTCCCTTCTGTCCTGGTACTTGATCGGCACCCGGGCAGGAACATGACAGCTCATCCTGGAGGCAGGTACAGTCTCGATCCACGCGGGCATTGCTCATGTTCCTGCGTGAACAGAGGCCGGGGCACTGGAAAGGGAACGGGAGGCACATCGTTCCTGCCCCGACGAGAGGGATCAACGCCTCACGGATGTCCTTTGCCCCTGTCGCGACTTCCTCGTCGAAAGCAATGCATCCGCAGGGATGTACATGTACATCCATCCAAATCCCCAGTCATTGACGTCAAGTGTCCGATTTCTCCTACCCGACACCTCCAGGCTTCAAGGTTCATGTTGACGACGCCACGACCTGCAGTCCTCAACCCCAATGCCTCCAGATGGCCATCCATGCCAACCCATCCATGGCTAGAGGGCTCAACTTCAACTTGGAAGCCCGGGTCTCGGTGATTTGGCCTGAGGCCATTGCGACGGGCCGCACCAATGAGACATGCAATTTCACTGGCCTGATGATTGCCCTCGAGGATCAAGATCCGTTGATAGGATCCATGGCGCTTTGGAGGGGATGGTGATGAGAAGGGGAGCGGGTTTCGATGCCGGACGGGTCCATCCTCTGCACCTCTTCCCCTCCGTACGGACCTCGCCCACTGGTGGCCCGGTCGGTCAGCCAGTTCCTCAGGCATAGTTCCTCATCTGCAGTCCACGACCCCGGCAAGAGCCTTGCCATCTGCACCTAATCTGTGCGACGTCTTCACCAGGTCTCGCCGTCCATGCGCGCCCCTGTCCATCTGCAGCCGAGGAGCCAGGACGAGGATCATCGACACGTCCGAATTCATCTCTGGATACATCCATTGGAACTCTTCTGCGGCCGTCTTCCAGGACCCGTGCGCTCAGAGCGCCGTCTCGACACGAAGAAGCGAGGGACGTCATATGGGGCAAGTCTAGACGCTCAGCCTATGGCATTGCATCCCGATTCTCAGGTACGCCTACGGGGTTCGATGGCACCTCAAGACACCGGAGCCGGTGCTGTCCACGTCCACCAAGGATCCATCCAGGATCCATCCGGATCTATTGGAGGATCCAGACGCAGCCAGAGCCAAGCCATGGAGAGCCAACAACCCGTCTCTCCCGACCCCTCTCGTAAGTGCCAGCTTCTGGTTCATACATACTCGTACATCCATGGATCCATCCGAATACTGACATACGAGCACAGACTGGTCATCAGTTCGACATGGATGCGGAGCAGCGGCCCGGACGACGGGCTTCTCTGGATAGGGAGGGAATCTTGACTGCTCCAAGCCCGGAATGCCCAGTCCCTCGTCGGTAGCACTACCAGGCACTACCTACAGGTACGCAGACCTGATTCACCATCTTGAGCACGCCCATGGACCCATCCAGATGGTTTCATCCATCAATTGATACAGCCCGGCAGTGGAGCGGTAGGCAGTCCTCCATAGTGCCCAAGATGAGGCGAGTCTCAGTCTGACCGAATGCTGGCTGCAGGAACGTGCTTCAGCTCGTCAGTACTCCGTACTAGATGCTTACGCTGGAGGTTTACAGTACAGACTGAAGACTCGGACAGTGCTGCCCACCTCGAACCATCTCGGTCCTCACAGTGCTAGATCGAGGAGGTCGCTTTTAGCACCTGAATGCCCCTCGGGCCTGTCGCCGGAAAGATCCATGGTGGATGTACGGAGTACTCTACTCCGTAGTACCTACTCTCCGTACTACTAGTACCTACCAGTAGTACTACTACCTACCTACTACTTACTAAAGTAGGAGGTACGGAGGATCAGAGGGAGTAGTACTCCGTACGGAGTTCGTCCTTCTCTAACCTCTCCGGAGCAAGCATTGAAGGCGTCCCCAATGCAGTGACTGTCCAAGGTCGTCCTAGGTACTTGGTCACGCCTTTCCCCGTTTCCCGGGACCATATCAGCTCGAGCCCAAACCGGGAAGGCCCGACACGGCCTGGACTCGAGGAGGAAGCAATGGGCCTGTGAGGGGCTGCTGAAGCCGGAGCCAACTCAGACTTGGAAGTGTCAGCGGTGCCCCAGGATTCCCGGTACCTGAAACGAAACGTTCAGGAAGTTCCATCTTGAGCTCCGGAAAGGATCTCGACAGGATCTCGACTGTGGACTCGGCAACGGTACGATGAAGGCAGAACCACCAAATTGGACATTCGCCACCCCCCCCCCCCCTTTCTCCCCCCCCTTCCCCTCCTCTCCCCATCTGCCCCTTTCGATGGATGGATCCCTTCCAAACAGGGTCCGGTACATGTCGGGTACCTCGAATCAAGCGTGCATGGCCTGACCTTCCCGGAGCTGCAATGGCTCACCGTCTCCTTCCCTTCGTTCTGACCCGTGCTTGTCCCGGAAAGTGAAAGAAGTGAAAGGGGGAGGAGCAGAGCAGAGGTATCGGTACCCCAAAGGTCCGAGTGTGTCAGGGAAAGGGAAGGGAGGGGAAGGAGCGGGTTGGGAAGGGCCATCAATGGATGCTCTGCTTCACGCTTCTCTCGTGGCGCTGAGTCTCTGCGTCCATCACTGGCACTTTCTCGGTCTTCTTCTCGCTCTGATTCTTCCTCTACTCCTCCTATATCTCTCCATGCTCACCATGATCGTCTTCGGCATCATCACCATCACCCCCCTCATCACCATCGCCGTGATCGTCTCTCAAGTCTCGAGCTGCGTGGGCTCTTTGCTCCATCGTCATTGCCCTCAAGACCAACGATATTCTGCGGCACGCAAGAACGGAGAGGCGTGATGCTTGACCTCACTGCTTGATACCCTCATATTCTCCTGCGTACCCGGCCGTTCCCGCCTCGATGCGGAGTCCATGACCACGTCAAGGCCAATTTCCAAGCCCGAAGCCAAGACCAAAGAGAGAGTGCCGAGCTAGAGAACCTCGCAACCGGTGAGTCCAACTACCCAGTATCAGGCTGACGCGAGCTTCCAATGGATCCTTGTGGGCCACATCTCCTCCACACGCCCCTCCCCCCCCCCTCTCACATTTGTCTCTATTGCGGGCTCTGATTTCTCTTCCGCTTCCGCCACTAGTCCTGCCGCTGCTCTGCTTCCTGACCACATCCTAGACGACTCTCGATGGATGGGTGGCCCTTGAAGGCCCGGATGTGCATGCATCAATCTGCAGATGCGTAGTCGCTTGTCAATGCAGGCTCTGGGCTTCTTTGCGCTCCCTCTCCGGCTTCTCTAGAGGACGTGGCTTCCTCTACGGCCATGGCTGTCTGGGTTTCTCGTTTTCATTCCATGCTGCCTGAAGCAGTGGGCGCCACATTCCGAAAACGAGACAGACAACCCAGCCCCTTAATTGGACTGCTAGCATCACCCAACGCGATTACGATGCCATCGATTTCCACGCCAATCCGACATGCTTTCTCCTTGTCTGCGCTGCCCTCTCCGCTGTAACCTCGTGGTCTTTTCGTTTTCTTGGGTTGACGAATGATTGCCCTCTTGGTAAGAGGCCCATCCAAACTGTGCCACATCCGCGGCCGGTGTAACTCGGGTCCTCCAACAGCAGTTTGGAGAAGGAGGGCAAGAATGCAAAACATCACTGACTTGCTTGCTGCACCACGCCTGATTTTGACACCGAGAGCGCTCTAGGAATCAGGCCCATCTGTTCCATGTTGGACGCAATGGAGACGGAGCAGTCTTGCCGATGCGTCACATCGCACAGATCTGATCTTGTTCTAGCCATGGATAGCTACCTCTTGATGGCAAAGCTCCATTCTGTTGAGCGTTAACTTTTCATCCATTCACTGAACTGTTCACATTCGCTTTCTGGGATCCCTGGAGATTTTTTTATGGAATACTCCCGGAGATCGTGGTTCCTCTTCTCTCCTTCTTTGGCCCCACTACCCGAACCCCCCACTCCCTTCTCCCGCTGCTCTTCTATTGACATCGAGTCTTCCCAGTCACAGTCACCGATGGAGCACTTCTCCCTCCCGGAAAGAATGGTCTGAATCTGCATGGGATTCGGGGTTCGCCATGCCCTGCCACTTTCAGTCCTATTACCAGCTGATCTGTCGCCGTCTGATTCCGGTTTGATCTCACGGGAGCTTCTTGACTTCATCACACAGAACCCCATCGTTGGACAAGAGCCAGAGATGCTCTTGAATCGCCGTTCTTCGTCTGGATCGTGTTGAAGAAGTCTGATGAGGCGTGCATGAGCCAGTCTAGTCGCCTCAACGCTTCAATGGTTTTCTTTGCCTTGGCTGAGGACCGTGACACCAACTGGCATGGAGTGTGGGGACTCTACCCTCACTGCATTCGGGCAACACAAAGACCGCGCAGCTGAGGGGCATGCTGGTCCTCGACTGGGCGCAAATTCCCAGCTTCCGTTGTCGGATCGGCTGACGGAGACGATTAAGCCCGCTGATTCGGATAGTTGCCTTTGCCATTGGCTCGGACGCTGGGCACATGGTGCTTGGTAAAGCAGAAGTACGAGCTTTGCGGAAAGTAACGCCACCTCATCGCTCAGGGAAAGAGCCCTTGGCAGATCCCTCACCCACGACCATAGTCGCCATCGACAGCGCAGGAGTATCCGTGACTGCTACGGCGTCCCCTCCCTCGTTGCCAACGACGGCCGGTGTATGCTTCTTCGTCAAAAGCGTTCGGTGAGGAGGTAACAAAGTTGGATGGGCTTTCGGTCTCATGTGTCTGCAGCGTTGTTTTGACAGCCCGAACTCCTGAAGTCGTGGCACCTCTGAACGAGTGACAAGAACAAGTGATTGAGATCCAACACGGCCGCAGAGACATCTCCAACTATCCCGACAGCATCTCCTGCAAAGGACTTCTGAGATGGCCTCTGACCAGGTCTTACAAGGATAATAGGGATGCAAGCGGCATACCAGCGCTAGGATACCTCGTCTTTCTCCCCCGCGAAGTGCGGTATCCCTACAGAAGTCGATATCTTTTCAGGACTGTGCGAAAAGAGGAATTCGGACAGCGAAAGCCTTCCAGGAGAGTAAAGGCCAGATGGATTCAAGCCCCAGAAAGAAGCTGAGATTCTTCATGCAAGCGCCGACCAGGCATGGTGAGGCCAGAGGAGGACACAAATGAGGGCACATTTCGAAGGATTGAGGGCCAGAACTTTGCGTGGGCTGGTGCAAAGGGAAGTCTTTGGGCCCGCCCCGACCCCATCTACCTGCAGAAGATCCAATAATGACTCAACAGCCCGCTCAAGCTCTGCCTGCAGGTTTCCGTCCTTGGCGTCAGCCCCTTGTCAAGAGATCCCTATCCCTATACAAAGCCTTGTAGCTTCGAAGGAGGAGCCATGACCAGCGGATGGCTGCATATTCTGTGCCTTGAGTCGGGGGTGAATGGGCAGAATGTGTGGTGGCCGATCGGGACGAGCCATGCGAACATCAGCCTTCACTGTGACATGGGGCAGAGCATCGAAGGGGGGCCATTGACAGTTCCTTTGGCAGACGCTCTTCCACCTCCAGGCGGTCTTTCTCTCGTTGAGAAGCGAAGGAAGCATTCTAAGGACTGTCGTGGCACGAACTCCACGCAGGTCTCTATGGCTAGAGGCGCGTGCGTTGAAAGTTGAAGTGCCCCCACGACAGTTGGTAGGGCGGGTCGCTTCCCCGGTGCGTCTGTTGAGTTGAAGGGGTCTGTTTGGCTCAGATTGCGAGCCATCCCGACAATCTTTGTACGTGGTCCTGCGACGCATACGGCTTGTTGCTTCATTGTGACTGGGACGCCCAATCTTTGCACATCCCCCCCTCCCCCCTCCTCCCGCCTCTTGCCCCCTCATGCTCCATGTGCCCCGGCATCGCTCTA